>OX328125.1:10581062-10813562 GCA_946811695.1 Gonocerus acuteangulatus
GTGTATTTGTTAACACGATAGCGGCCAGAGTTTTTGTTTTTTCGTCACGAAACTTGGTATATAGCATTCAATTAGCAAACGATTGAACGAGTTCGTTAACCATCAAAGTCGGTCCACCGGAAGGGGGGATTTACCCCGAACCCAAAACACTAATTTGACTATGTCAGCCGTAATATTTGTTATATTTCAACGAAACTTGGTATTCGTAGTGGTAATATAGAGAGAAAAGTGAGATATAAAAATTAACTAAATCGGTTCATTAGAAGGGGGGGGGGGGGTTTACTCCGCACCCACAATACCAATTCGCCACTACCAGCCGTGATTTTTGGTATATTTCAACGGAACTCGGTATTCGTAGTGGTAATCCACAGGTAAATAACTGTTGTAAAAATAAACTAAATCGGTTCATTAGAAGGGGGGGGGGGTTTACTCCTGATCCAAATTCTTAATATACTCATACCGGTCGTAATTTCTGCTGTATTGTAACGAAACGCGGTATACGTCGTGGGTAACTCATGTGAAAGAAGTGTTGTAGAAATGAGCTGAATCGGTCAATCGGAAAGCGCGGGTTTAATTTGTAATATATTTCAATAGAAAAGCCCGTCAGACGTAGGTTCACAAAGCCGCCGCAAGGAGCGCTTTCTACCACTAGAGTGACTGTATCCTGTTCCTGCGTTAGATCAAAATACGATAATATGAGGTTTTTTGTATTTATTACGAAGTGTAATAGGTACCATGTGTAAACATAACTCTGGAAGCAAATTATTAATTGATCAGTTACTCATTACAAATTTAAAAGAGAACTATTCATGTTTTTATTTTATTTATGTAGGATATTTTAAGCAAATTGTTCTGGAAAGCAATCTACACTACCCAAATTCTGAGGAAAGTGCTTAGTTATGCAGCTCCTGCGTGACGGACTTTTTTTGTATGTAAACTCTGTCTACATATTTTTATTCCTTCAAACCTTTACATGTATATGCACTTGTAAATAAAACACCAGCAACGATTTACATATTTGGAATTTATTTAATAATTCGGTACCTAAATTTTACTTAAATATGCAATATTAAAAATGGTACTTATTATTTTGTCCTCAAATAATAAGGGTTTTCAATACATAAGTGACCGCTTGTAACTTTTCTCCGCTCTTCCGGCGTTTTCTCTAATCCGACGGTACCTCAGTCCCGACGACTTCAGATTGGGAGAGTCTACTGTATATATGTATATATATATATATATATATATACATATATATATATATATATATATATATATATATATATATATACGTATGTATATAAGGCTGAAGGACAGCCAGAAGAAGCCGGAGAGAAATCCGGCGCAATAATGCGCAGAGAGGAGCTGGAAAACCGCTAGGGAAAGTAGCCGCATCACAAACCTACCAGAACTCATTAATTTACTCCTACCACAAGAATATGTTTTTATAAAATATGTAACAAAATCCAGTTAGTTTAAGCATATCCTGCGCATCGCACTCTTATATGAGAAGATATTCCCCAGTTATGAGGAATGATATGAAAGGTCATATCTTACGTCCCGAGGACGCGTCTAGATTGGAAGCAATCTCGTAAGAAAGGATGCTTCAAGTAACCACCCCGGGACTCGGAACGGTGGTTCTGTGTCCCATTCAGACTTGATGAGATATTAAATAGTACTAGGTGTCTCCGAGGGGGTTAGGAGGTTCGGAGGGATATGGAGGTGCTTACCAAGGACAATAACCACCCGAGTTATCCTCTAGCTAATACTCATAACCGACCCTCTCCGCTTCCTACGCTATATGGGAGGATGAATCTTTAAAGGGCTCAGGATGGAGACCGAGAGAGAGGGGGGAGAGAGTGAGAGTGAGAGAGAGAGAGAGAGAGAGAGAGAGAGAGAGAGAGAGAGAGAGAGAGAGAGAGAGAGAGAGAGAGAGAGAGAGAGAGAGAGAGAGAGATAGAGATGAATTATTCCTTCATAGGACTTAAGAGGTACCCGTATCCCGGAAGACAGAGGTACCTCAATAAACCATGGTCCTTCCTTGCACCATTCTTCAATATCCTAGAAGTAGAGCAATCAAATTTTTTATTTTTTTTTTTTTTTGCTTATTAATACGTTTATTTAACATCTGTGCATTTTAAAGTACATTAGTTATGTTAGCTCACAAAGATAATCATAGTATATACAGAAGTTGATTAATGAAACTAACAAAATAAATAAATAAAACAAAAATAAATAAAAATAAAAAGGAAGTAAATAAAAAGAAACAATTTAATTAGAAATAATGATAATAACACTTTTGGAAAGAGCCAATCAATATTGGAATACTTTTTTGTCCTTTAGTCAGTTAACTGATCACGACGCCTCGCTATGTAAAGAAATAAAATAAATAAAGATGATGATATCCTGTAAATTATCCGTCTCAAAACACCGTCATGTATAAGTGGGCGTGTGTCTGAGAGAGTATTGGTCTGTAAATATAGCATTTCCAAGTCTATTAGAACCTTTTCCAAGTCAACTGTAACCTTTTACAAATCAAATGTCACCCTTTCCTAGTCAAATGTCACCCTTTCCTAGTCAACTGTAACCTTTTACAAATCAAATGTCACCCTTTCCTAGTCAAATGTCACCCTTTCCTAGTCAAATATCACCCTTTCCTAGTCAAATGTCACCCTTTCCTAGTCAACTGTAACCTTTTACAAATCAAATGTCACCCTTTCCAATTCATTTATTTATTTATTCATTTTAGGAGCTTCGCGACTAGGCTATTTTCTCCTTAAGTAGATTGAATTTTTTTGCAAATTGACCGTAATGGGGAATGGGCGGTTTGAGGGCCTCAAAACTCAACGGGATAAATCACCGTATATACCCTTTAGGTAAAACTGAAGTTGAGCGTCCTCAAAACCGATTTCTTTCAAATTTTGTACAATAACGTATTTTGATGCACTAAACACGAATCCGTTAAAAAAAAAGTTCGCTTTCAACTAGGAAAGAAGTTATTAAGCACTAACGTTTTCCTAGTTGAAAGCGAACTTTTTTTTTTTTTTAACGGATTAGTGTTTAGTGCATCAAAATACGTTAATGTACAAAATTTGAAAGAAATCGGGTTTTGAGGACGCTCAACTTCAGTTTTACCTAATGGGTATACACGGTGCATGCCCCCGAGGGCAGTTAACGTGTTAACGACGCACAGACATTTAGGTCACTAGCTTAGGTGACAATTGAAATGGAAACGGTTACAATTAAAATAAAAAGGGTGACAATTGAGTTGTAAAGCGTTACATTTGTTTTGGAAAGGGTTTCAACTCATTTGGAAAAGGTTACATTTGAATTGGAAAGGGTTCAAATAGACTTGTAAATGCTATATATATTAAATTATAAGTACAAAGGATTTTATATCAAGTGGTCTAAATAGGTAACAATTTTGATGAGAATTCGCCCGTCCTTTAATTGCATAGGTTGAATATTGACGATGTAAAAAATCGGAGAGTAAAATACTACATAAATTTACAATCATATTCCATAACATAATTGCCATTTTGTGTAATTAACTCAATTGGCTGACTTCTTGAATGCTAGTTAATTGAGCGATGGAATCAGTCCAAAGAGGTCGTTATTTTCTATTATTCCTATCGCGTGCTTCGGTAGCTCTTTGCCCTCGCTACTTCTTCGTGTGGAGAATCGATAGTTGCCTGATTTCCTTGTGACAGTTGGGCAATTAGGAGAATTTGTTTTCGCCCTTCTTTGTTAGGCTTTTCGAAAAGCTCCTGTATTCCTGATTATTTTTCAGGAGTTTTCTTTTTTCGATCCATCAATTATTATGTACTGAAATCGGATAAAACGTCTATTATAATTAGTTCACTATGTCTTGGACTGTAAGGAGCAATGTGTTAATGAGTGAATAACCTTAATGTAAAAACTACCCAGGTTATTTCAACCACCACCAGATGTTATGAAATTTCTTTTCTATTGCAGGATCAGCTAGTTACAGATTTTTAGGACGAATCTTCTTGCCTATCTCTTGGCAAGATTTTAAAAAAAAAAAGCCACCACCTCCTAGCGGGAAATCCAACCCACTACCCAATTTTATAATAATTTTAGGTTTCCATAGGATACCTGACGTCAAGTCCAAACTAAGTGAAATGTAAAGAAGAGATTTTCTGTCTATATGAATTCTGTTTTAGAGCATACTTTTGATATCCATCGAAGCAAAGGGAATTCGCTAGGTTGTTCATCGGAGCGATAATCGTTAACCATCCATTTATTCCTATCGAATTCACTAATTCATAGAGAAAGGTATTTTCAACTCGATTCCTTTCTTCTAACAGAAAACACTTATTTTAGGTAAAATAGATATTTAAATTATGTATGTGTGTGTGTATATATATATATTAATATAATCGGTGACCGATTTCTATTCTGTTTTGAGAGGGAAACAGTTTGTTCCTGAAATTTCCTTTTTTTTTTTTTACTGCGCACCGATTGGCCCATAACTGGGCCATTAGCACCGACATCCATGGTTTGGTAGAAACCTTCTCAACGTGTCCTTAGATGAGAAAAATTCCTGCTTCCTGGGAGACTCGAACCCGCGTCTCCCGTATGAGAATCTAAGGCGTTATCTATTAGACCAAGGTATACCTTATACGGTAAACTCATGAAATTGTACTAACTTTCTACGTTTTATGTAATAACTAGCAGAAGTTGTTCCCCAACATTTTTTAAAACATTAAGTTATCATTGCGACGTTTCGAATCTGTTGAGGTTTATCTTCAGGCACCTATGATTTCAAGAATCCATTGAATACAATTTCTCTCTTTTTGTTGTACCCAACCCGTTCCTTGGCCGTAGCCAGCAAAATCATATGTGCGTCCTCTACAAATAGCGCTGACCACATACTTTCTATAGTCCGACCCAAAACAAAAGAACCAGAAGGGGCGTGGCCGGAGGGGAGCTAGGCATTCCTCTAAATGGACTGGAGATAGGCGCGTGCGTACTATCTGGTTCTTTTCTTCGCGGTACACCTATAGTCGGTTCCCCGAGAGATTTCCTGCGTAAAAATGACTTTGATTTCCAAGGTGTTGGCAGATTTCAGATTCTGTGTTAAAGAAAGTGGTTCTAATAGGAGGTTCTTCCCGCTGGAACTCAACACCATCATCATTCTGGATGGCCAAACATCTAGAATCCCCAATTTCCCATAAACTATTTGTCCTATTAGGCATTTCCCTACCAGAAACCCATTAAATTATATGTTACTTTACTATTATTATTTTTATTCTATGTGGAGAATATTTCATTATGTTATTTTTCTTACAACATTGTTTTTTTTTTTATATGAAATTAACCCGCAGTCACCTTGACAGAGCTATCATAGCGTGGAAACGGCACCCTCCCCAAGCAGTCTCTACAGAACACTGAGGAGTTTTGGAATTAGCTGTGTAAACACTAGGGAGAGGGTGAAGATGGAGAGAGAGAGAGAGAGAGAGGGTGTGAGGGAGAGAGGGAGATTTAGAGCAATATTTTGAATCGCTCACCCTCCAAGAAACATACCGCACTCCTATGCAAATAACCACTTCTCGCCCGGGGCATGAAATCCTCTTCTGGGAGTTGGTGCTGTATTCCAGTATCAACATATAGCATCTTCTTACTCATATCATGAATATGATAATCTTTATTATTTTGCTTTACTTACTCATGAGAACTGGAGCTTTTATTATCAAGATTCAGTGACTTCATTTTCAAGTGTTTAACTTTTAAATGAACTAGCAATGCCATTAATTGCAGGTAAATTTTATACTTTAGGCCAAGTTTTTTGTTTTTGTTTTTTTTTTGTTTTTTTTTTCAAAAGGAATGTAAAGGAAAAATAAGTTAAGACGTTCGGGCCAGCGTCGTGGCATATGCGTCGGCAGATAGCTTGGTTTTCTTTCTATCCCCACTACTCCATGCCTTGTCCTATAACCTTCGTATTTGGTTTGGGACCTCATTACGTTATTCCCGGTTAGGTTTGCGGGTCTGTTATCCTATGATACTGAATCCGCTAGAAAATTTCCTTCTGCGGGCCCGTTAGTCAACTAGGAATACATAATTTCAAAACTTTCTTCACATATTTTCCCCGAAATAACTATACAAAAGGAATACTTGGGTCCGATGGATTTTTTTTCTCGATGCCATCGGTCCTGTATGTGTTTGTGAGTTAAAGATAATTAGCCGTTGAGGCGATGTGAAGTCAAGGAATGCTTGAACTAGGAGAAAAAGACGCCAGATCATCAAGCAAAAATCTATACTGGACGTTTCGGCTGGAGTTTAACTCCCTTCTTCATCACTAAAAAATAAGTTGTTTTGTTTGTTATATCGTCCCTAACAAATGACAACTATCGAATATGAAAACTAGAGAACGAACCTTTATTTAAGGCATTAAAGGCTATTATAAGGGGTTAGAGTTGCGAAAATTTTCGACAAGCCGTATCGTCCACAATCCAAGAGCAAAGTCTCGAATATGAAAAACGAGATTTCTCATAGTCAATAGTTTGACATGGTAGGGACGACATGAAATTATAGACCTACTTTTCCTTCTAGCCCAAATGGCTTGAGTTGAAACGCAATTTAAAATATGTAAAAAAATAAATTTTGTAGTAACCTCAGAAATTGCATCTTTGGTCATCCTTCACCCCTAAATTGCATCTTTGGTCATCCTTCACCCCTAAATTGCATCTTTGGTCATTCTTCACCCCTAAATTGCATCTTTGGTCATCCTTCACCCCTAAATTGCATCTTTGGTCATCCTTCACCCCTAAATTGCATCTTTGGTCATCCTTCACCCCTAAATTGCATCTTTGGTCATCCTTCACCCCTAAATTAAATCCGAAATTTGGCGGGAACCGAACAGTGCGTATATTACAGATGAGCAACAAAGGTTATTGTTTATGTACAATTAATTACGAGAAATGGACAACCCACAAATTACATTGTCATGATCAAAATGGTTTCCCCTACAAGGGAGATATGGAGGGGAGAGATGTTAAATTTATTTACCTTTTAGTGTGTTCCTCCCTCCCCATACAATCGAAACCGAATTATCGCTTCAACCACATGACATAGACTGGACGTTCTGACGGGACGAGTTGGCTTTTCATCAAACAACAGTCACGAGTGGCTTAAATTTGTGTAAATACAAGCGGAGAGAAGGATTTTTGTCCGTTTGCGTTTTACCGTCAACAAAAAGTGCCCGATTTCTATAAAATTAGGCGCAAAAATAATATTTTAAAACGAACGTTCGAATTCGTTAACGAGCATAACCCTATCACCGAAATACTATTTTTTTAGCTGAACAGAAGGAATCGTAGCTGTAAGAATTCGTAGCGCTTCCGGTTTTGCGTTAAAGGGCTTTCACTTACGTTTCCATACTTGTATACACTGTGAAAATCAATGGAAACAACTTTCAAAACGATATGATAAACCGTTTTTGAGAAAAAACTAACGTAATAACTTTTTGGTTTCGGATGAACAGAAATGACAGAAGGAATTTAAACATTTTCTCTTACACTTTTACATTCCGTCAAACTGAACAGGGGATTTTACAGTGTTGGGGTCAGCGATTTGGCCCATTTTTTTTCTCGTGATTCTACATCGAAAAAAGTCTACAAGTGTCCGAGCGTTCCGTCCAATGCGCCTTAAGAGCCGAGAAATAAAATCTACACGACGAAATATAAATTATTCTTTAACAATTGTATTTTTTTTCTTTAATCTACTCTCTAAAATAAATGAATTGGTGAAATAATCATGTCGATTTCGTTTTCTAAACCCGATATTTAAAATAAAGCATTTTCCAACTATTTTATTTTATTTCTCAACTCCTAAGGCGCATTGGACGGAACACTCGGACACGTGTCGACTATATTTTTATGTAGAATCACCAGAAAAAATAGAAGAAAATGGGCCAAATCGGTGACCCCGACACTGTATACTCCCCTTGTAAGACATTTGGTTCATATTTGAAAAAATCGTATATTAGTTGTCTTAACGTTTTTACGGCTCAGAAAAACTGTGAGATATTCGGAAACAATTTTAATTTAAACGTATTGATATGATTTTTGGGACGCTTCTTCAGTAATAAATGCCAAAGGGATAATGGAAGACGAAAATAGCCGATTAGGATACCCGGAGACATCAATGGGCAATTTTCTCAATGGGCCTGAAATGAGAAAACCCCTTCTGTCGGCGAGACTCGAACTCCCATCTCCCGCAAACGGGGGGGCGCAAACGTTTGCGCGCCAACTGTCAAAATATTTGACATTTCTTCCCGCTCACATCCATTCCTTCCCGAGGTTGTTGGTCCCCGCTGAGAACCCCAGGACGTCGGCAAGATCACGGCTCGAATACTCGGCGATTTGAACATCCCGGTCGTGGAACACGATATTCAAGAGAAAGCAGCTCGAGAAATATTAATCTGTGTATAATTAAGAACAAGTCCGATATTCCATCTCCTTCTCGTCAGCTGTGGAGAGGAAACCAACACAACTTACTCGCCGCCATCTTCGCTTCATTAGAAATCCCAATGGGATTCTCACGGAATCGTGCAATTACAACTTACTATTTAGTTTTCATTCCGAGTCACTTCAAGACTTCAAAACATTCCCATCCTGATGGATTGATGTAAGTCTTTACTGCAAGTTCTGAGTAAGCATGGCGGAAATACTTCAATTTATATTAAGAAAAATGTGACAGAAATTTAACAATTTTTTTTTGTATAGGCAAAAGGCCAATGAATCAAAATGAATTTACATCCATGCGGAGGCCCGGTGGCCTTGACTGTTAAGGTGTGAGCACTTAACACTCCGTGCCAAGGGTCGTGTGTTCGATTCCCACTAGGGGTGGTGGCTTTTCTTTATAAAAAATAAAAGGCGCTGAATTTCACTATAGGTATTATGATATATTATTATGGCCATCCTAAAAAAAATTAAATTACCACAATAAATCTATTTTCTCTTTTATATATTATAAGGGAGGCCCAGTGGCCGTGAGTGTTAAGACGTGAGCATATAACACTCCTTGCCAAGGATCCTGGGTTCAATTCCGCTATGAGTTGATAGCTTTTTTGTAAAAAAAAAAAAAAAAAAAAAAAAAAAAAAAAAAAAAAAAAAAAAAATCCTGGCTAGAAAAGGGTGGTAACCTATAGATAACCCGTCCGAAATTCTCAGTTAATAATAATGGGCGTAAAATTTAAATAAATAAATTAACATAAACGTCAATTCATTAAAATTTGCTCTACATGTTTCGCCTCTTTAGGAGCCTAAAAACTAGATACAGCCAAATGGAAAGAAGGTCAACCTTCCGCTAGAATGTCCACGTTATGACTGAAGATCATCTACATAGCAACAGTCAGCTGTGTTTCTAGTCAGCTGTGTTTCCAGTCAGCTGTGTTTCTAGTCAGCTATGTTTCTAGTCAGCTGTGTTTCTAGTCAGCTAGGTTTCTAGTCAGCTGTGTTTCTAGTCAGCTGTGTTTCCAGTCAGCTGTGTTTCTAGTCAGCTAGGTTTCTATTCAGCCGTGTTTCTAGTCAGCTATGTTTCTAGTCAGCTGTGTTTCTAGTCAGCTGTGTTTCTAGTCAGCTGTGTTTTTAGTCAGCTATGTTTCTAGTCAGCTGTGTTTCTAGTCAGCTATGTTTTTAGTCAGCTATGTTTCTAGTCAGCTGTGTTTCTAGTCAGCTAGGTTTCTAGTCAGCTGTGTTTCTAGTCAGCTATGTTTCTAGTCAGCTGTGTTTCTAGTCAGCTACAATTCGATTAGCCGGAGGATCGAGTCCTATTTTTTGTAGATCTCGACGTTTTTATTCATTGTCCAATAAATTAAAAAATATACGATTGAAATATTTTATTTCGGTTTTCTATGTGCTCGATTCGCGTACTGGAAGATCTGCGTTCAAAAATCGAGCATGCACTAAATATTTTATCTTCTAGTGTCGACGTTCCAGGATTGGATTTGGGGTCCCCGTGCTGCTCCTTAGTGGTCTCCTACGGGACTAATTTTTTTTATTTACTTGCTTTTCTACTAGTAGTGAATGTTTTGTCCTCAAGAATAGCGTAGAAAATTATATTAATTTTTGATTAATCGCTGAATAAAAAAAAAAAAAAATGGAGGAATCGACTTAAACTGTTCCATTAAAAGCTATGCCCAGCATCCCCCCTCTCCATCTAATTTTTTAGAATGGCCCATTCCGAGGGCTCTCTATCCGCCTTAATATCTCAACGGCCCCACTAAGGGCCACTAAACCCCGAAGAACATATCCTTCAGGCTTACCCCCGGCAATTAGACGGAATTAGAACAAACCCTTCGAAAGGTCTCCTAGAACAGCACCAGCCCGCAGTAAAAGTAACAGGTGCACGAGTGCGCGATGGCTCACATAACAATCAGAGTGTTTGGATCGCATTAAGTATTAACTTCGTACTCTCCGGTAATATCTTCTTCTCTCGTATATCTTTCCTCACCAGAGGGCGTTGAACAAGGTTTTAAAGTAATTTCATACCACCCCCCCCCCCCTTCTCCCTTCTTCTTTTATACATCTTTTATCCTCCCCCATTAGGCCAGAGCAGTTTTTATCAACTTTTTTTTTCTTTTCAATGGAGGGAGAGTGCGTTTTTTTTTTGGACATTTTTTTTTATAGTATTTTGCGGAGAGAATATGCGGCTAGCAATCAGAAGTGCTCTCCTCCACCTGAGTTCAAGCTTGTACAACTTTAATAATGCTAGCCAGCAGTTGGCTTTATTTATGTCTCTAATATGGTAATAAGTCGAAGGGGCTTCGCCCAACTAGGGAGGGACTTGAATAAAAAATATGCTGATTTATTCTCCGACAAATAATAATTATTTCAACATCTCATAAATAGTAAAAATTACAAAGCTTTTCAAGAAAGAAGTATTCTTTTCTTTAGGAGATTCGTTAGACATTTTACGCATGGAAATGTAAGCGGTTAATTTAGAATTGCTACCCATTTGGACATACGGTTCAGAACTATGGGGAACTGCGAAAACATCGAACATCAGACGCATTCAAACATTCCAATCCAAGGTCCTACCTAAGAACAATAGTCAATGCTCCCTTCTACGTTTCCAACCTCAACCTCTATAAAGACCTCATTATCCCACTCGTTAATGATGTTGTATTATCCAGATGCCAACGTTTCCATGCCAAACTTTCCACTCATCAAAATCCTGAAGTCCTCTCCATATCAAGTGCCACCCACCCACTCTCACCAACGCGGCGTCTCAGAAGACAGTGGCCCAGGGATCTTATGCAGTAACCGATTGAAGTGTTAGCAATGGCTTTCTCTTTGTTCAATTGCGACAATTTTCTGTGGCTCACCGATCTCTCTTCGACTCCAGACACTTGGAGCAGAAGGGAGCTTGGTTAGGCCCCAAGAACATCATCCGAGGGTCTTTTTGACGTACCCTCAAATTGTATCATATATCATATTGCTAGATGCATTTGTATACAAGATGTAATAATCAATAAAAAAAAAATAGAAAAAGTGTTACTTTACATCATCAAAATAAGTAGCACATTTGAAATTTGCAAGATGCACACAATATGTGGGGCAAGCATTAAAAAATAATTGGCTCTATCATAGGATTACTGTGGCTGAAAAAATATATTTAAAAAAAACGTTGAACGCTGCAAAGAATACCAACATAAATTAATTTTTAGATATAGATTTTTAATATATGTTACATCAAATATATCTAACATTAACATTGCCGGCTAAATAGTTGTTTTTCAATGCTCATACAATAGTGCTTATGTGCTGTACAATAGATATTTTCAAAAAGAACCCCAAATTTTTTTTAATGGTTTTTAGAATATAGGCGAGGGTCAAATGATAAAATTTATTGCTATTGTGCTAATTAAATGCCAAAAAAACTATAGAAAAACGTGCTACAATTAAATAAATCTTTCAAATGGCTGATAAATATAATACATGATTATAAAATTATTAACTTAACTAAGATAAATTTATACTTTGCAAAAAGGGAGAGGCGATAACACGGCCTTTATGGAGGTGTGCAATTACCCGATAACTTGTCGGCGGGGGGGGGGACACTTTTTGCAATTACCGAAACAAGGGCAATCGATTGTCGTGAAAATTCACATTGTTCCATGGGTCAGTAACGATTCGTTCGCATGAGTGAATATTCCAAAATTGGCAACACTGTAAGGGCATATGCCTGCAGAGGGTTCCATCCTTATGCGCACACTTTAAGCCTAACAACCTTTAATGCCGACAAAAAAATTTCATTGATGTTTTAGCGCGAAGCCCACGCCATATTTGCATATGCTTTTATGGTGACCTACTTCAGATTTTGATGGCCGCTCTTCTCTCTTCAAGCTTCTGGAGCATTTTTCTTTATTTTATAAATTTTTATTTGTCTTCATATACAAATTGAGTGTCTTATAATATAAAAAAGTCCGACTCCCAGAAACAGCGTCATCTTAGCGCGGCAGTATCATGGCGACTTCCCCAACAACCTCAACGTTTGCTCTTGGACACACTATAACAACGTTTCACATTTTCCTACCTTTTTTAGTCAAATACTCGTTCTACTATTACATGCAATTAAAATGAGCTACAGCCAGTTAAAAAGTTAGGTAAACAGATACCAAAACCCGTTCAAAAGAACAAGAGCAAAATGGGGTCTCCCGTGGACAGGTGGCTAGTGCCTTAGATTCATAAGTGGGAGATGTTGGGTTCATTTTGAGGCCATTAACGCCAGGATTTTAGTTTTTGCAAATCAAGTTCGTATTGAAAGTGGCGAGGCCCCAAAACATTTTAACAAAGAATGCTAATTTTTTGTTTTTTCTTAGCGGGCCTCAAAACCACTTCATGAAACACACTATGGTGTATGCCGATTGTGATCAATTTAAAAAAAAAAAAAAAAAAAAAAAAAAAAAAAAAAAAAAAAAATGTTTTCTTTTAGAATTGTAGAGATCACAGAATTAAATAATTTAAAAATTTAATTGGGACTGAAATATAGTTTTGATGAAAGTTAAATTTTTATAGAGGTATATTCCAATTTAAAAAATATCCATTGGCGCAATCAATATATTAAATGTTGAAATTACAGTAAAACAAATATTTAAAAAAAAAGTGGTTAGGAATTTGCTAAAGCGGTAAATTAAATTTTATAAAAATATGCGAAAGAGGAAACGAAAATATATGAATAACTTTGTTAATATTTTTCTAAATATATTTTTATTTATTTCTTAGTAAAATAAATAATAATTAATTATTCCATAACTACTAAAAGTAATTAGAGAATTTATAATTTTACTGTAATTATAGTAATATAATATTTCACTAATTGTGAATAAAACCGGAGCGCTAGTTATGGAGTAGTTCCCTTGAGTACCACTAGATAGCAGCACTAGCTACTCCTGGGCTAACTACTGCATCTTCTGAATTTAACCGCTTCAAGAATAAAAAATCTTTTAATTTTCCAATAACAATTTACTAAATGATTTATTTATGTTATAATATTTGTATATTTATATGTAATTATGTGGATGTTTTTGTTGAAATTTTAGTTTAACTCGAAGATATTATTTTAAAATAATTATTTTCATATTTGTTTTTCAATCCTTAATATTCATTTATTTAAGCTGAGTTTCGTGAGAGAGGCGATGCACTTATTAGAAAGGCCGAATCAAATTCAGTTAGTTGCTGATGTATTAAAAAAAAATTAAAAAAATTATATACAATAAAAATAAAATATAATAAAATATTTCCATTAAAAATGACATTTAATTATACTTTGGAGTAAATGTGTGTATATTTTAAATGCGTTTGAATGTACAGACTACCTTCTGTCAGTAAGTCAAGCCTTAATATTAAAATTGTTTATTCTAAAAAATTTACATTAAACAAAATAATGATATGTTTCAATTTTTTTTAATTGTAATAAATGTAATAATCAATGTATGAATTACACACCGCTCCCCCCGCAAAAAAAAAAAAAAAAAAAAAAAAAATGCTCTTGATGTATCTAATTGATTAATTAATAACAATGTTCCTTATAAAGGGAAATTATTTTGAACATGAAAATGACATTTGGTTAGTTAATAAAAACCAATTATTCATTTCTTGTAATAAATTGTACAAATAACCAATAAGTTAGGTTAATTAACATTAATTTAATGTACCACTTAATTTCCGCCTAATAAATAATTTAATTCGCCGCCAAAGTGAATTTCTGACGAAGTCACTTCTGTTAAACATTGGCATCACCCGTCACCCAAAATTTGAAGACTCCCAGTCATATGACTTATTCATGCGGTATGTGTATGTATATGTGTATATATATATATATATATATATATATATATATATATATATATATATATATATATACACACACACAGGGTGTCCCAGTATATGTGTCCACCCCCTTTTCCTCCTAGAGTTGTTGGAATTTTGATATGAAACTTGGTAGGTCTTAGTTATGTTGCATGAGGTTTCTTTTGAAGGTTTAGTTGACTTTGTAACATTCTCCAGTTTTTCTCCAGCGCATCTAACTCTTGATTTTCCAATGGCAGCAGGTATTTTTTGTGACGAATTCTGATAGAACATTTAATTTTAAGACTAATTTTTTCCGAGACATCTTTTGATCCGACGCACCGTTTGCGCGTAAAACGCAAAAAAAAGAAACATATCGCCCTTTTGTAGACAAATTCCTATTTATCACTGAAATCAAGCCTTGTACGTAAAAACACCTCAATGTAAACGTTGTAGCCTATTAATTTTCCTTTCAGAAGATACCAAGATCAAAGTTGTAGATTGAATATTTAACGGGATATTATGAATGAAAACAAAGGCAAATTTTGTTTTTTAGTTTTATGATATAATAATTTCATATGCAAAAATAAATTTATTCTGTTCTGTTTTATAATAATTTTTATTTACTTTTTTCATACGGTAAATAAGTACTTTTTTTATTGTTTATGTGAGCTACTTTTTTCTATTCATATCGATTTTCTGATTTGTTATTTTTTGCAACTTTTAAGGTATATTTTTCATACATAATATCCCGTTACATATTAAATCTACAACTTTGATCTTGGTATCATCTGAAAGGAAAATTAATAGGCTACAACGTTTGTATCGAGGTATTTTTACGTACAAGGCTTGGTTTCAGTGATAAATAGGAATTTGTCTACAAAAGGGCGATATGTTTCAGTTTTTTGCGTTTTACGCGCAAACGGTGCGTCGGATCAAAAGATTTCTCGGAATAAATTACTCTTAAAATTAAATTTTCTATCAGAATTCGTCATAAAAAAAATACCTGCTGCCATTAGAAAATCAAGAGTTAGATGCGCTGAGAAAAACTGGAGAATGCTACAAAGTCAACTAAACCTTCAAAAGAAACCTCATGCAACATAACTAAGACCTACCAAGTTTCATATAAAAATTCCAACAACTCTAGGAGGAAAAGGGGGTGGACACATATACTGGGACCTATAAATTTGCATATATATATATATATATATATATATGCAAATTTCAACACTGATGTTGATGAATGGGTTCTGAAGCGAGAAATTTGCTAGTCTGCACTTCCGGATTGGGGCATGAGGTCAACCTTATAAGCGAGGTGCCTCCATATGAAAGGAAGGTGGAAACGCGCTTAAATGGAGCATTTAGAGAATAAAATCAAACATTTCAGGGTTATTGTAATTTGTTACAAAAAAAAATAATGAGTGACCATGTTAGTGAACCAATGTCGACACAGTTGTACAAGACGTGGCCACAACTCGTCCTGTCATGAGCGCTAATAGTCGACACAACTCCAGCCCCCTGACTAATACACTACAGGAAGAGGATGAGAGCTTTATGCGGCACAAGGAGGTGCGAAGAGGCGACCAACACTAACATATTGTAAATAGGTTTAAGTCGAATGGAGATTAGAAGGAGATATGTAAATACAGCAGTGGGTTGGACACAGAGAGCTTGGTCCTGTAGCTCTTCTAGCTTGCATCGTAAACACTAAGCTACGTGTGGTCCCGCCATTCAGGGCATCTACTGATAACACTATCAGCAAGTACTCGCTCGAGCTACTCCTGTGTCCTGTAGCGCTCTCCTCGTCGTGCGCTCAAATTATTTACATTTTTTTTTTTTTTTTTTTTACTTACGCGGGGAATTAAATTCTTGATTTGGCTGTAATTGATTTTTAGCGCGGTTCCTCCCTCCTTCCATGGGGAGGGTTGTGTGTTTAAGGGCAGAAAACGACTAGCTCATCACCGCACTGAAGTGTAATGTTAGAGAGTCGTGCATAGTGTATACTGGTTGAAAGGGTTTTCAATTTTGTGTTTAGGATAGTGTTGTGTTTTCAAATTCAGCATTTAAGACAATGTGTTTGTTATTGGTATTCTATTTTTTTTTTGTTGCTATTAATCTGATATTAACACTAATATTACTTACTAATACTAATATTACCTACTAACACTAATATTACTTACTAATACTAATATTACCTACTAACACTAATATTACTTACTAATACTAATATTACCTACTAACACTAATATTACTTACTAATACTAATATTACCTACTAACACTAATATTACTTACTAATACTAATATTACCTACTAACACTAATATTACTTACTGTTATATATATATATATATTTATTTATTGATTATTACATCCTGTATATAAATACATCTGGTAATATGATATATGATACAATATGAAAGTTCTGTGCTCAAGGCCTCCCAACTTCATCCTCGATTAATGCCAGAAAAACGGTCAGATGACGTTGAAAGGGCCTACACAAGCTTCTGCTCCGACCAGTGGCTGGAGTCGAAGAGAGATCGGTGAGCAACAGAAAATTGTCGCACTTGAACAAAGAGAAAGCCATTACTAACACTTCACTTGGTCACTGCAGCAGATCTCTGGGCCACTGGGCCATATTAATCCTATGATACAGCTAATTATTTGTTAATGCGTGCACCACATTGTGTGCAACTTGCAAACGTGATACTTCTTTTGATGATGTAAAGTAACACTTTTTCTAATTTATGTGATTGATTATTACATCTTATATACAAATACAAAAAAAAAAACATAAATCCTCGATTAACGCCGAAAGGACGCTTTGATGAGGCTGAAAGAGGCCTACACAAGCTCCCTTCTGCTCCGACCAGTGGCTGGAGTCGGAGAGAGGTCGGTGAGCCACAGATAATTGTCGCACTTGAACAAAGAGAAAGCCATTGCTAACACTTCATTTGGTCACTGCATAAGATCTCTGGGCCACTGTCTTCTGAGTCGCCTCGGTGGAGAGAGTGGGTGGGTGGCACTTGATAGGGAGAGGACTTCAGGATTTTGATGAGTGGAAAGTTTAGGATGGAAACGTTGGAATCTGGATAATACAACAACATTAACGAGTGGGATATTGAGGTCTTTATGGAGGTTGAGGTTGGAAACGTAGAAGGGAGCATCGACTATTGTTCTTAGGACCTTGGATTGGAATGTTTGAATGCGTCTGCTGTTCGATGTTTTCGCAGCTCCCCATAGTTCTGAACCGTATGTCCAAATGGGTTGCAGTAGTGATTTGTAAATGATCAGTTTGTTTTCAGTACTTAAATGAGATTTGTGGTTCAACAGTCTGTAGAGTTGTCCAAATCGTCTGTTAAGTTCTTGTCTTTTAAATTTTAAGTGATGTTTCCAGGTAATTCGGGAGTCAATATTACTTACTAATACAACTATTTGTACTAATTAAAACACTCTATAGCAATATTAATGCTAATAATATACTACATAACAATATTAATATTTTTTCCCCTATTTTATATATATATATATATATATATATATATATATATATATATATATTTTTGTGTGGTACTAATACTAGTGATTTAACCAACAATAATTTATCTACTAATAAAACTAATATTACTTACTAACACAACTATTTGTACTAAAACTAATACAAATATACTGTATAGATTTCCATAGAGAGGAAACCCGCTTATGAGGTTGACCTCATGACCCGATCCGGAAGTGCCGACTAAAATCTTTCACGTTTCACAACCCATAGATCACAAAAATAACGGCGGTTGAAATTTGTTTGTGTTTATATTTGTCTGTTCGCGCTCTCACAGGCTAAAAATGGTCCGATTTTTATGAAATTTTGTACAAACATCATTCGTCCAATTTCAATGACCCAGTTCGTTAACCAGCAGGATCCGCCAAAGTTGGTTTTTGGAGCAAAATTCGTAACGCTTACGTTTTCCTGTGGATATGTTTCCGGATACCCGTTGTATACGTTCTATAACGTCGGAAAACTAATGAAATATAGGGTTTCAGTAATGATATATCTGTGATTTATTTGATTGTCTAGGAATATTATATTATATATGTTTTTATGCATAAAAATGTTTGTTGTTTTGCTGCTTATACGTAATAGATACGTAGTTTTTGTTCTACGTACAAACTATTAACTTTCATTCACCACCAGATTACAGTATCTGATAATAAAACCAATATTAAAATTCAATATCCATTTTTCATTTGCCCTTCATACTAATTGAGAAAGTTTATGAAAAGCAAAACGGAGAAGCAGCTTTATTTCTCATTATCTTTTAAATTATTATAATGAATTCTGTGAACAAGAGATTAGTAAACAATGACAAGCTCATTACAAATTAACAAGTTTTTTTTATGAAAGCGATGCTAGCGGCCATTTATCAAACACAGTCCACTGCCTTCTGGATCTCCCGCCAACTTATAACCAAGGCAGATAAAATGTTCTTTGTCAGGTTGGCACTCTTGATGTAGCAAATCAGCTGATTTGATGAAGAGCTGGCTAGATTTTATTGAAGAATTTTGTTATTAAACTATCGATTGAAAATTATTTTTTATGTACTTGTTGTGAGTTTTCTGCGCTAGAAATTAGTAAACGATCTCAATTTCATTAATAATAACCATTTGTTTTTTTTATGCTAGCCCATGGGGCCCTTTATCAAACACATTCCACTGCCTTCTGGATATCCCGCCAAAGCTATTCTCTGTTATGTTGGTACACCTGCTGTAGGAAATCAGCTGATTAAAGATTTCATTAGGTATTCTATTTTCGATTTTTTTTATTAAACTATAGATTGAAAATTATTTTTCATATACATATTTTGACTTCTGTGAATTTGAGATTATCAAAAAATGACAATTTCATTCTCTGCTAGCTAATGCTGTCACTTTTAAATCACTGTCCACTGCCTTCTGAATAGTTTGGGGTTAATAGGCTCCCGGGTATACATTACATAGATAATATAACAATTTTTGAGAAAATTAGATTTTTCTTCCAGTAACAGAGAAATGACCATACGAAATGTTAATAAATTTTCGACAAGAATGGTTGATTTTCGCATGCCGTCCCCAGGCCCACCCAGTCTATAATTAATTTAACGGTTACCTGCACAAGGGAAATCAAGCGGCCGGAGCATAGGACAGACCCAACTGTCTTCCTAGTGTGCTTTATAGCCAAGAATCAGATACCTCTACAGTATCTGCCCCTCAGGACCCTTGTGGCCTATTTTTTTTTTTTTTTTATTTTTTTTTTTTAGCAAGAGTAAGTAAGCTAAATTAAATGATTTTTTTCTTCAACATTTTTGAGAGTATTACACACTACAACTACGGAATTTTAGAATTCCAGTTTTAGATCTTCTAAATCCATCGGTTTCGAAAGTTTTTTTAAATTTTTTATTTTTATTTTTGATTCATAAAATAATCTCTTAGTTCTTATAGTCATACATTGTCTTGTTATCCCCTTTTTGTAAATGAAAAGACTAGGTAACATTTTTTCTAAATTGGTTCCGACTTAAATTCCGAAAGGATCAAGTATGTCAGAGAAAATAGTGATTGGATATTCGAAAGTGTTGACTTTTCCTGTTCTGGGTTGTTATAACTATTTCTGCGGATTTCAAAGTTGAGGTAAGATTTTGTCTGCACAACTTTCAGAATAATTAGAAATCGGAATAAAAGGAGAGTATTTTTCTTATTTTCCTTTAATTTTGTCAACGGCACGTAATGTTTCCGAGCGGTCACCCATCCCAGTAATGGGCAAGCAAAATGCTGCTTAACTTTGATTGCACTACGTAGCTATGGCCGATAGCCAGAGTGTGAGTTATTTTCAATTTCTCTGTATTAAGGAGTCCCTGCATTTAAAAAAAAAAACAAAAAAAACTTATTTTTCGTTTGAAGAACCCTTGAAAATACATGTCCCACCGAAAAGTGAGGTAAGATTCTACCTCGCCCTCCAAGAAGATCTGCGGATATGGGAGAGGCGGTTATCTGAGGCATACACGACCTGACAGGAGTTGCCCTTGTAGAAGAGAAACACGGAGCTGGACAAAAGAAGAACAATCTCGCCATTAGCAATATGCAATAATAAACATCTCGAAAAGAAGCGATAACAGCCGACCAAATGGATTCTCAACATCCTTTATTTGTTCCTAATGCTCAAGAAAGAACCAAAGGACAGCTCCTCCGAACATCGGCATAGCTTTATGGCCTCGCTTCGTCTGAAATACTGCCGTTTTAGCATCGAAGAGTGCTCTTTAGTTTTATCCTGTCGATTGGCCTATTCTTAACCGCGATAGTATACTCAATATGACCCAATAAGCTCCTCACTTAATCCTTCAACATTCTACAACAAGTGTTTACCTCAATAACTCCAGAATTTTGTATAGTTTCAGATATAGATTTTTGCACTGGTTTCTGCCCAACAGATCTGCAGACTGCTCCATTTCAGCATAAATATGCTTTAGCGGTTACTAAACTGGAAAAAAACGTTACAAAAAAGTATCCGCTGGCGTTCGCGCATGCGCAGTGGCCATGTACGAAAAAGATGACTGTATGTTATAGAGTACATTACATAGGTTTATCGGGCGCTACAAAACAGTGTCACAAGAAGGTGTCCGCTGGCGTTCGCGCATGCGAGGTGGCCATTTACGAAAAAGAAGACTATACGTTATACAGTTCATTACAGACTGGTGGACGCAAAGCATATTTATGTTCCTGAATTTGAGCAGAAGGCTCTAAACGAAATATTTTTTTTTTTCATAGACATTAGTACGTCTCGTATGTTTTAAACCGAGTTCTCAATGGAAGTTGTGAAGTCCTAAAACTTTTCTTGACGAAAAATGCCAATATTAAGGGGCGAGGTTAGCACTGGATTAATAAGCTGAAGGACGTGAATTCAAATCCCGAGCAAGCACTAAAGATTTTATCTTCTAGTGTCCTCATTCGTGGGTTGCCCTCGGAGACCCAGGCTTTCCTTTAATTAATAATGAGTACCTGCAAAGGGTAAAATCAAGCAGCCTCAGCATAGTACTGACCACAATATCTCCCTATTGTGCCGTATGGTAAAGAATCAGATTTCGCTACATTAACTTAGACTATGGCCCCTTGTGGCCTGTTACGGGAATGATTTTTGTTTTATTTTAATGTTTTCAACTCCACCTTATTTTATATAAATGTTATTTCCTTCTCTTCAAATTCATTCAACGAAAAGTTATTTAGACTATAATATTTTTTAAATGTGCATTTTCGGGCACAAATAAATATGAAAAATCGTTTTTCTTATTTTATAATTAAATATCCCTTTATTCTGATGTAAATGACAAAAAAAAATTGACAAATTATACTATAATTGTTTATTTTTTGTCATTTTCTTGCATGTTTCTAGCCCTTTTAACGCTTCTTCAGAGGAAATGTTATAAATACATTGGCTTACAGACTTAACTTGATGTGGATAACCTTCCACCATTCGGGTTAAATGTTTGTCTGTAAGTTTGCAGTTACATATATCTGATATTGACCTGTTACGTCTTGTCATTAAGTATTCGTGTGTTAGTCGAGTATGTCCAATCCGTAGTCAAGCCAGAATTATTTCCTCACAATCTTTTTTCATGGTCCGTTTAATTCCTCAACCGTAATTTTTAAATTTTATATCTATATATATATAAAAATCACGTGTCTGTCTGTTTTTCTGTTTGTTTGTTCCTAATACAAATCTACACCGTTTGACCGATTTTGACCAAACTTGGAATAATGGTAGGTCTTGATACGAGAAATCTTCTAGGCTAGGTCAAAAAAATCTACCAGCTGTCTGTCTGTATGTTTGTCCCTTATACAAATCCACACCGTTTGTCCGATTTTGACTAAACTCGGTACACATGTAGATCTTAATCTGGGGAGTGTCGTAGGCTAAGTCAAAAACGTCTACCAACTGTCTGTCTGTATGTTTGTCCCTTATACAAATCCACACCGTTAGACCAATTTTTACGAAACTTGGTATACATGTATGTCTTGATACGGGGTGTTATAGGTCAGGTCAAAGTCGTCTACGACTCACAGTTGGGAGGCCACGGTTTCATAATAGTTACAGATTCGTGTTATTAGATTTTAATAATACTTATTTGGTTTCTAATTTATTTAGGCTTTTCTATATGCAGAAAGTAGGTGTAGCATGGCACGCCGGGTAACGGCTAGTGATTGATAAAAATTAACTTAAAAGCAGTTAGCATTTTTGATATCTTCAGTCAAATTATTTCTGGAAGTGGGTTTTCGTGTTGAAGAGTGCTAGTTATCGGTTATTATTGACGGTCAATAAAAATTAATTTATTCATAATTAGTTGCTTTGATTTGAATAACGGATAATTATTGGTGTGAATTATCATTAATTGAGCAATCACAAAGAGATATTTATCATTTGCTTTAATTATTATTACTTCAAGGATTCTCACGTTTTTTTTTCGTTTCGATTAGCGAAATACACAATTATTGAAGTTCATACTATTTTCTCTGCAAAATTTCTTGTTTGGTTTTACTTTTCCAATGCGGCAGTCTGATGAAAATCAGCGATGAACTATTGCCTAGACTTTTCAAACAAAAAAAGGGAAGACGAAGGAAAAAGTATGACAATAAGAATTAAGAGATTATTATGTATGCCCAAAAAAAAAAAAAAAAAAAAAAAAAAAAAAAAAAAAAAAAAAAAAAAAAAAAAAAAAAAAAATCAGTCCCGTAACAGGCCACGAGGGCCCTGAGGGGCAGATACTATAGAGGTATCTGATTCATGACCATACGGCACACTAGGGAGATAGTGTGGTCAGTTCTATGCTCCGGCCGCCTGATTTTCCCCTTGGCTGCTTCGACTGCTAGAGTCATTAGCACCAACCAAGGTACCCATTATTAAATTAATTAAAGGCTTGGTTGGCCTAGGGACGGTCAGGGAGGCCGAATTCAACCGGTGAACGAAGACACTAGAAGAAAAAATCTTTAGTGCTTGCTCGGGATTTGAACTCAGGCCTCCAGCTTATTAGTCCAGTGCTCTACCACTGAGCTAACCTCCCTGAGCTAGCCCCCAGACCAAAAACTTTGGAAAGTGATAAATTTTGAAGATCTCAAAATGAAATTCGAAAACTTGTTAGTTCTAGCGTGCAATACTCCCACAAACGTAGGAGAAAAATCGTCTAATTTAAGCCTGCTTACTATTCTTTACACTATTTTTGTTTAGCTACTTTTATTATTAGCAATTTGTATGGATGTCGAACTTGCTCGATTCCTTCATTTGCTTTGGATAGATTTTAGGAAAATAAATTTTATAAAGAAATCGTTAAAAATCGTGCTTCAGTAGTGGTTTCGTTCGAATTTTCAAATCTATGCACCTGTAATCAGGGTATAAGGAAGTCAATTGTCGGAAAACTACCAATGTTTGTAGAGGTCGGTTTTCTCAGACGGGTGGTTGTTTCTGGCTACAGTTCCAATGCGAATTGACAAAGCTCTTTTTCTCTCTCTCTCTGTCTTTATATATGTTTATATATATTTTCGTGAGCTATGGGTTCTCAAACGTGGAATGTTCTAGATGGCACTGTCGGATTACGTAATCAGGTTGACGTCATGAGTGGATAGTCTTATTTAGTAAGGGGAGAATAGAAATCGTGCTAAAAATCATATATGTACTAGGAGGAAGGCAAATAAAAGTATACATACACCTACAAAGATATACTAAATTTAAATGATAGTTATTTCTTGACCTAAAAAGACACACAAGAACGGAAAAGCGCAAAGATGACGCCGTTCCTACGTGGAGGACAGTACTGAAAGGTACGAAACTAACCCTCCCCCTCTCCAACAAAAACACTCATGTGTCGTTGTACATTAAGCCTACTACCAGAGAATGATTGGAAGGATTTCGTGAGCAGCTTTAAAGGAGTCCTACAAGGTTCAATACTAGTCCCGACATTTTTCATTTCATTCATTTTCTTTCTAATAAATCTCGCTTCGCTTTGAGATTTTATTTTAAATTTGCAGGGTTCAGAGCAAAACTAGACCAAGTCCATTTTTGACATTTTATGTTGTAATTGTTTTTCTAAAATGGCTGTTTTCAGTTCTACATGAGATTAGCTGATTCTTGCTACACATCTGGAAGTCATTCTCATTTTTTTTTTTTTTTAGAGCAAAATTAAGCCAAGTCCATGTTGCAAAAATTTTATAAACAAGGCTATACATAAATAATGTCAGTGTTTAAATTCAAATATTTTTAAGACTTATACTGGTCAATAGGATTTATACAACGTCTCTGCAATTAAAACGAATAATATTCATTTTTTAAGTACTGAACCCTCTATTTGTACATCATTTATCATAAAAGATTCAGACAAAATATTAACTGTTTTTATTCCTTGCTATCAGAATGAATCTATGGATAAAAACGGAAAAACGCTTAGATGACGCCTTTACAACGAGCAGGACAGTTTACAATCCGAGAAGTACAAACCTAATGCCCCCCCCCCCCAACCCCCTTAACAAAAACACTGTCGTGTCGCTGTTCATTAAGCCCTAGTACAAGGAAAGAATGATGTTTTATCGCTGAGAACTAGTGACATGAATCAATGAGAGAGTGAGACAAGCACATTCAAGGAAGACATAAAAAGATATAAGGATGTATTAGGATTAGTATTAATATATACAGCTGATTCTCTGCCGAGATACTGTCATCAGGGGATTAGGTATGCCTCCTTTGCATATAGGCTCTCAGGCTATACCTTGGTAGTGTTCCTTCATTCTCATCCATCATATAGCTATATATATATATATATATATATATATATATATATATATCGTAATATGGGTGGTGAGCTGACCACACGCGGGGTATTATAATATATATATATATATATATATATATATATTTATATATATATATATATATTTATATATATATATATATATATATATATATATATATATATATATAATAATAATGGAATTGAAAATTTAGAGGGGGAAACCACTGATAAATAAAACTAATATCATGTTTTTTTTTTGTAATCCTTTCAGGAATAAATGAGAATTATTCTTAATGAACTTGACATTCAATTATTACGGCAAATCTTACATTAAAGTTGAATAAGGACGGCATAGAATTATTTTGAAAGATATAATAGTTTCTTAGAACTGGCAAAGTAAAAGTTTCCTTCTCGCAGAACTTACCTCGACTGGAGGCATGGGAGGTCGAATCCAACCCACGAACGAAGACACTAGAAGAGCTCCCCCAGCAAATTAGTGCTACAAAACCTAACCTTGCCCCCATATATATGTATATATATATATATATATATATATATATATATATATATATATATATATATATATATATACACCTATATAAGATTCCTGCCTTACTCTTCCTACAGGTTGGATACTCGCATCGACTAGACGTTCCAACGGGGAATAGTAGGGGTATATTTTTATTTTTTGGTACCCATATGTCCGGTTCCACACATATTTTTCTGTTTTCCTTATACAAATATTTTAATTCAAATTAACAAAAAAAGACGTTCGAGGAAAACGAAAAGACAAGTTGATTATTCAGCAGAACACTGTTTTTTCTCGATTTTTATGATAGCAATGAACATCTTGCTTACAAACAATATTAGTATTTTTTTTGTCCCGATATACTAAAACTAATAATATCGAATACGGATGGTCAATGAATAAAAGCAATTAATTAATAATATTTTAAGATTAATTTTATTATTTTCATGATATTCAGTGGATTTATGGTGCTAAAATATAAACTGTATGTTTACAATATACATTTTCGTTGCAGTCATCATAATCAATTTTTTGATACGTCAGAAGGAATATCAATTATTGGCTCAAAATATGTTTGAAAAGTCGAAGAAGTTTTTTGAAAAGTTTAACCATTACGAATAAAAAATTATTTCCCTTTTTATTTTTATGTTTTCCAAAGTGTAATAATACCAGATTATGGAAATGTATTTTCTGCATGTTTCATCATATTGATATTACATGCATTCTTGCTTGTACAATTATAATATTGTAAAATACATCCAATCACAATAATTACAAGGTTCGAAATGGTTTATTATCTAATTTATGTTGATATTATATGTTAGAGTGATGAGGAAAGAAAACAATATTTACATAAAATATTTATGTGTTATAATACAATTAACATTATATTTATTATTATGATGTTTTGTATAATTATATTTTGGGCAGCTGAAGACAAGTGAAAAGTTATTTATTTACTAAATGGTTGTAAAGATTTGTAATAAATGCAACATATAAATTCCTTTCTGATTCTTAAGGGACTTTCAATTTTCTAAGTCCTTAGTTTATTTTATTATTAAAAAGTCCGACTCGCAGGAACTGCAGCATCTTAGCGCGGTTCCGTTCTTATCCCTAGACTCATTTAGAATGATTAAAATAGAAGCTGTTATTATTTTGGGTCCACATTTCTAGAAAGGTCTTGATTTACGATCTTACCTGGATGGGCCGGCCAACCCTCCCTAGGAAGGACCCCGCTAGGCAGTTGAAAAGCTATATCTTGGAAATCCATATCTCTAACATTTTATATATATATATATATATATATATCCTTCTTCGAAAATTACACAATACATCCAGTATTTTTTATAATTATTTTGTTCTTGATTACATGTCTTGAAAGACCGATAGGGAAAAGGTCCATTGGCCAAAACCTATTGTCTTGAACTTTTAAAACAAGTTACATTTACTCTTAAAGTTGCTATTTACAATCTCTCTAACATTAAATTGTTTTTCTTATTTTTCTTAATCTGATTTATTATCAAATACATTATCCAACTATAAGCAATTAAAAAATAACAAGGAATAAAAACAGACAAAAAGAACAGTTCCAATAAGCAAAATCAATTACTTTAAAGTTTTAAGCATTTATTTCTCCGATTGACATCGCCTAATCAAAACTTTTATCAGAACCTTTTTTGTAGAGCATTTAGTAAGCTTTTTAATGGTATTTTTTCGTTTAACAAGATTATCAACATTTTTCGACATATTAAGGAAAGTATACAAAGTTACCAAAACTTTTTATGTCTGTTAATAAAATATTTTATTCTAACCCTTCCTTAACTCCAAACGTAACCAAAATTTCAACATATTAGTTTTAATGGTAGTAGAACATGCAGAAAATGTTTCAACTGAATCCCATCTTTCTATGTACCCAAACCAAAAACGGTATTCAAAAACTATTTTTCCAATTTTCTCGAAAACGGTTAGAGCTATCGCCTTGAAAATGGTTTCATTCGTTTTCCATTGCCAAGAAGCCAATAAAACGAGCACTATGAACAAGCATATGAACTCAAAAACGTAAGCGTTACGATTTTGTTTGCGCGAATTTCGCCCCAAACGCCATCTTCCAGTGGGCGGATTTTGCTGGTTAACGAACTTGACCTTTCAAATTGGACGACAGATGTTTGTACCAAATTTTATCAAAATCGGACCATTAGGGAAGCCAGAAATGAGCGAACAGACAAATATATATATATATATATATATATATATATATATATATATATATATATATATACAAATTTGAGCCACCGTCATTTTCGGTCTCTAGGGGTTCTGAAACGCAAAATTTTCTAGTCGGCACTTCCGGATTTTTTCATGAGATCAACCTTATAAGCGGGGTTCCTCCCTATGGGGGAGGGAGGAACCGCGCTAAAAAGGGATATTTGATTGGAAATTCATGGAAATTGTTTAGCCTTGTTAAGTCATGTATTTTATACATTGTTGGTTGGCTTATATGTTAGTGTTGGTCGGCAAATGGGTTGCTGTTGACATTAATTTGTTTCGTCTGCGCGGATAATAGCCATCATGTCTGCATGCTGTAATTATACTCTGAGTCGAAGGCTCCATTGTCTGAGTACACAGAAGATGTGTACTATTTACGACGAAAGGCTGTAAAAGCAGATGGTATGTTCATTTGGGGCCTAGAGGGTTCTGGTCCCACCTTGTAACCTGTTCGTAAATAACCTCAGTACCGCCCCTCCCCTTCTGGAGACGTACAATTTACAACATTGTCTGTTTTACCAATAATAAAAATGGGAGAAGGGGGTTTGGTCTCTCTCTACCTCCTCTCTCTCTCTCTCTCTCTCTCTCTCTCTCTCTCTCTCTCTCTCTCTCTCTCTCTCTCTCTCTCTCTCTCTCTCTCTCTCTCTCTCTCTCTCTCAAATGGAAGATTATTTACTGTTATGACGTTCACCGGCCACTCCTAATTAAATCTAACCTTCCTTTAAGCGCTGTCTTTAATGGCCCCGAGATAACAGGATGTCGCATAAAACATCTCAACATCCATTGTTTCGTGGAAATTGCCTCAGTGCTCAGGTCCAACTTTGTTGCGGGTGGTGTTGAAGGGGAAAAGGCTAGCAAAGGGTGGGGTCTTAAGCCCTTTTCATCTTCTAGACAATTAAAAGATTCCTCTATCTTGCTTCTCTTCACCATTACTAAACCTGAACAAGTAGCCTTGGAGTTTTGATGATACTGCCCCCTGCTATCCTAGCAATATGAACCAGCCCGAAGATATCATCCATTTCCTAGCTGTAAAAACCAATCCTATCCGAGATAAGCGTAAAAATCTTCCAGAAAAATATATTATCCCACATGAAAGCAATAGTCTATTTGAACAGCGAGTACTATTTAAAACTATACCATTATCTTATAGAGGCGATGACTTTTAAGTTCGTTTATAAAGAACTACCTGAATGCCCGTGCTTCGTCACGGCAGATAATTAGATTTTTATAAATAATTTATCATCAAAATTAACACTACTTCATACTTTTGTGCAGTTTATTATAGCACGGTTCCATTATATATATATATATATCATGATGATTAGATAGTTAGCCGTCGAAGTGATAAGTAAAGATGGAATGGTTGGGATTCGGCTAAAGAAACCTCAATACGATTTTTGTTAAAAAAATCTATATTTAGGACGTTTCGGCTACTCATTGGTAGCCTTCGTCAGCTAAAATGACAAGAAAAACAGAAATTAATACAGAAAAAAATTTATAATTGAGATAAGTAACAGAACTATAAATACACTTAACTTATTATAAAAGAATAATTTGGTCTTAAGTTCTTAGAATGAGTATAATGAAAATCAAAAGAAACAGAACAAAAAAAGAAACATAACAAAATAGCCTTTTTTCTTTTTTTTTTTTGTTGTTGTTTATTTTGATTTTCATTATACTCATTCTAAGAATTTAAGACCAAATTATTCTTTTATAATAAGTTAAGTGTATTTATAGTTCTGTTACTTATCTCAATTATAATTAATTTCTGTTTTTCTTGTCATTTCAGCTGACGAAGGCTACCAATAAGTAGCCGAAACGTCAGAAATATAGATTTTTTTAACAAAAATCGTATTAAGGTTTCTTTAGCCGAATCCAAACCATTCCATCTTCACTTATTATATATATATATATATATATATATATATATATATATATATATATATATATATATATATATATATTATAGCATAAATTCATGCTATATGTTATTCAGCATTTGATAAGTAATCAAAGTATAATGTTTCTGGACATTGAGGCGCTCCGGCCAGTGTCAAGAAACAGATAACCTAGAGATAACCCTTTAACTATAGGTTACCAGTAACAGGAGTTTAAGGGTTCGGGATATTATTACCTCGGATAGACCATCACCAGGTACAGGGTAAACTCTATGAGGGACAAAATCACAGTCTATTTCTAGTAATTCAAGGTCTCCCATCATAGTTGAAATGAAGCTCAAATAGAAATAATACTATGAAATAAATACAGTATGCTAACAGCTGACCTGTTGTCCTAGCAACGCTTGCTGTCTTGACTTGCCTACTCTCAAACCAAATAAACATTCAAATCCCTCTAAAAATACTTCAAATATCAAAAAATCCTGTCTTAGCGAGTGTTTACGTTCTAAAAGGAGTGTCCATGCTAAATTTCAAATTTTTCTGTCAAGTGGTTTGGGCTGGGCGATGATAGGTCAGTGAGTGAGTGGTATTTGACAGATATATAGCAGATAATGACCAATTTTTGTTTTAATTAATTTATATATATATATATATATATATATATATATATATATATATATATATATATATAATTTCAAATCTCTTATATTGTTATTTTATTTTATCTGCGCTTAAGTACATTTATTTTAAATAGCTCAAGTACCTATTGTTTGTATCTGTACATAATAAAATTTACTTTACGGCTACTACAATCAAAGCTATTGAAGAATTTATTAATGAATTACAGAAGAAAGCAAACGTTGTTATCCAATGATTTATGGAAGTTCCCACGTTTGGCGAGATCTGCAGATATTCTATATGCTTCAAGGTGCAACAGGAAAGAAACGTTAAAGTAATAACACATATTAGGTATGCACTTTTTACTAATGATATAACAGAGAATTTTAGTTTTTCTAAACCTAGCATCAAATTCTCAGCCTCATTGATGCGTTTAATTGCAATCGACAAAGCAGGCCTTAGTTTTCGTTGGTGTTATAGAAAAAAATATTTTAATTTTACAATGCTGCAACAGAAACTTGTCTATAAAACGCTTATAGTCCGAGAGCCAGCAACGCACTTTTCATGAAGTGTTTTATGCATCTTGCAATTTTACTATAATGCATCTCTTGGGTAGATAAGAAGGTAAGTATGTGTTTCCTGGACATACCTTGGTGCACCACGTACTGCGCATAGGGGAAAGGTACAAAAAAATATTTCCCAAAAATAGAGTATTATTCAGAAGCCAACTATCTTTAATGTAAAATTAAGACAATTTTACGATGAATAATAAATATGGCAGACACTTTTAAGGGGTATAACACGTAAAAAAAAAATTGTTTTTATTCTTATATTAAATGAGAGTTTTATTCGCGGTGCCATTAAAACCGGAACAGCTGTTCAAGATCATGTGAGCAAGAACCAATGAGAGCACAGAAAACAACCAACACTGCGCAGTCGTGTCATACACTCTTACGGTTACGCGCAGTGTATTGCAGTCTATCATAAGCAACATTTATTTTCATGTTTCCTGATAATCAAACCCCACAAAAGTGTCTGCCCTTTTGTAATTACTTTCAAATATGTTTATTGAAGACACTGCTTAAATAGCAGCGTGAATAAAGCACTTCATTTAATATTAAAAATAAAAACTAGGTACTTAGTTTTTTTTTATTATTATCATTTTAACCCCCTTAAAAGTGCCTGCCTTATTTATTATAAATTTTAAAATTGCCTTAATTTGCCATTTATTTCATTAATAATTGTTGGCTTCTGAATAAAACTCTACTTTTAGGCAATATTGTTTTGCACCTTTCCCCTATGCGCAGTACCTGGTGCACCAAGGTTGTGCACCAGGTGCACCAGCCTATCTCATAGCCTTCTTATCTACCTAAGAGGTATATTATAGCAAAATTTCAGGGTGCATAAAACACTTCATGAAAAAAAAAAATTACATTTAATGCAACGAAGAGACCAGAGCACATTAACGAAGATATAGAAAACACATTAAAAACTTGTTATATGACACTTTCTAAATAAAACTAAATTGTTGGAATGGCGTAGTGCTGAAGCATGGAGTGTGTGATATTTTCCCGGTTAGATCTCACAAACCTAGTCTTAAAGCTTTTATTCAACCATAAAATCCCCGCTAAAAGTTTTTGGAGACCCCCTTGTCCTTATTTTATTCGAATCTCTCTAATAAAAATTTAGAATAATTAGGAAAAAAAATGTATTTATCAGAAATATCTACTCCAATAATAATGAAGTAGAACTTAAATAATTCGAACCCCTAGGGACCGATAAAAAAGTTCGAATTAAAAAAGTTTTCGAAAATAAAGGGGGAAAAAATCGAACTTCATATTTTCACATTTTTTAATTTAAAAAAATACGTTTTATTTAAAGAACAACAAACATTTCATGAATTGATGATTACGTACATAAGTAATAAATAATTTATCAAAACAATAAAAATAAACATCTATTTTTTAGAGAAAAATTCATTTTCATAGGAAAAAATTTTTTCTTTATTTTTCAGGTAAGTTGGTAGAGTGTTAGGAGGAATTCCAAAGTCCTTGGCAATTTAAGATTTTTTTTAAAATGCGTTTTCAACATCTTTAATCGCAGCTATTTTCTCTGAGAACGTTAAAGTTTTATAACTCCTAGGCTTCGACATCTTAAATCAACAACTCACAGAACTGCACTGTACACCTGAAATTCAAGGCACAAACAACAACAGAATACAACAGATCTAGGCGCTGACTGATTTTTAACTGAATAAGAAATGAAGATTGGAGGGATGGTGGGAGGGAATTCTAGGATAAAACGACAGGATGGTGTATGTAACTACAACCCCTGGAAGGGAGGAAGCGCGACCCTCCACTTTGCAGAACTCCTAGAGTCCAAGAACTAGACTATGAGACCGCCGCTATTCTTGTCCCCGAATCCCTACATCCGTATCTTATTATCCGCCTTACTCGAGGGGAGAATATTTTCACAAGATTGAAGATCGACCGCCTCTCTGTCCACTTCCCATTCGAGGTATAGACTCGTCAAAAATTCGAATTATCCAAAATTTTATTCGAATTAACCAAGATTTTTTTGACATTGTTTATGCCCTAAATTCTAGGGACCGGGAGAAATATTCGAATTAAAGACGATTTCGAAGTTCGAATTATCCATGTTCTACTGTATTGGGAAAAACGTTTTCTACAATTTTTTGTTTCCCCGCACAAACAACAATTCTTTTGTTTTGCTCATAGGCTCCACGAGTTGCCTTTTGGAAGGTATGTTGTCCTCTTAATACCTATAAATTTACTTTTAAAAGTTCAACTTTTCTAAATAAAAAAGAAAAAAAAAATATCTCTTATACAATGAACTCAAGAAAACAAAAAAGCTGTAATATTAGTTATGTACAAAATTTTAGCTGACAAAGTCAGAAATCTGAAAAATTTAACATCGTATTTTGTATAAAATTAGTACTCAATATTATTAAGTAACTTTTCCCCCTAAACAGTCTCTGTTCATCTATGAGAAGCTAAAAAAAAACACTTTTTTAATAAAGCAATAGGAGTAAATCACTCAAGAAGTTGGGGGCTGCAAGAGCTCTAGTGATTTAAGTAAGTTTTTCCCCATAGAATTAAACTATTTAACTAAAAGATTAAGTTTCAAATTAAAAAGTCAGTTTAATTTATTTAGGGAATTTCAGTCCATTTATGTCATTTTTACAGGTGCAAATAGTTTACCAAAAACTCCCCAAAAATCGCTAAACAAAAACAGTAAGTAGGTATATTTAAATTATTTTTGTAAAACATAGAGAACCGATTGAGTATATAGGTCTCAGAAATCTATTTCTGAAATATTAACTAAAATGTAGTTAGGTTCAATTATTAATTTTAATTTCCTACATTATATTTCTTAAAACCTACGTCTGGTTTGAGGAACGAATTTAAGAATTATTTTTGTAATTATGTATTCCAGCAATGGCTCCTTAAGAAGTTTTTACCGGTCGAATAGGACATTTTAATTTTGACAGTTTAATTACATCTCTTCATCCGACGGATCTCCGGTCCAGCTGACGAGGCGAGAAGTCTTGACCGATTCCAAGCGGGTAATTTGTGGTTTGTAGTCGGACTAGGGATTGCCAGAGGGCGTATCTCTTGCTCTGTATTTAGTTCTCTCGGGGTAATGGCTGAATATTCAAGAAGATGCTTTTTGTTGCCTTTGTACCCGGCAATCAGCGGTTCAATCACTCGGACAGCGAGGGTTATCTTTGGGTCTGGGGTCTGTGTGATCTATAGTCTGGGTTGTGTGATATCTAAGTGACTAGGGGAATATACGTGATCTATTAGTACTCTATATCATCGTGGTTTATCTTTAGGCCTTTCGATTCGGTACAAAGTAATAGCGTTTAGTTCCAGGGCTATACTTAGATATAGGCCTCGGGTGGGGTCGGGTCGGTGGGAAAGGAGGAATCGTCGGAGAGTATGTCTGAAGAAATAGAGGACGACAGAAAGAAAGAGAGAGAGAGAGAGAGAGAGAGAGAGAGAGAGAGAGAGAGAGAGAGAGAGAGAGAGAGAGAGAGAGAGAGATAAAGGGAACGCGGGGGACAAACAAGAGGGAATTACTCCATTTAAGCACCAAATTCTCCAAATAATATCGCATTATTGAAAAATAATGAGTTTTTGAATAGAAAATTTACATTTACTCCCCCCAAAAAAAATCGTTTTCACTTTTCGTGGCACACAGTTATAGATATGATATTGAAATTGGGTTCCATGCTTAATTACATACAAAAAAAAAACCTGGATGCCAATTAACGCAAGTACTAATAAGGGATGCAATTTTTTTCGTAAGACTTTTGCCCAATAATCATGTTCCAGTGGACGGATTCTACTGGTTAACGAATATGACCTTTCAAATTAGACGAAGTATTTTTGTACCAAATTTTATCAAAGTGGTCGAGTTTTGGAGCAGCTAGAGTGCAGAGACTTTAACGTGGATATTTCTTGTTGGTACTTCCGGATTACAGTATAAAGTCGACATCATATGGTGGTTCCTCGTGAGAAAGGGAGGGAAGAAACCCGCTAAAATACCGCAATGGTTCGTCATGTTGCAAAATAACGAATCCGGTTGTTGCACCTATAGCGCCGAAAATTTGGAAGAATGGAGTTTTCAATATATGTTTGGGAACAATAAGAACTCTCAAGTCCTTGTGGGGCCGACACGCCAATCATAATCGGTTTTATCCGTTATTGAACTATAGATGAAAATAATCATCGGTCCAACCGTATCAATCTCGGATAAGTCACCATCATTGTGCATTCCGGTCTGTGTAATTTCAACAAGAGTGCACAGTGAAAGGTTGACCTGTGGCGAAATGCACCATTAGCTAGAAAAAGGGAGTGTCCCTTGCCGTTCGTGAGGTCGGGTCGCCAAGTCGGTAATTAAAACGGAGACCGTGTAACGTCTCAATTACCAAGACCGGTAGCCGGCGAGGTCCCGATCCCTATCGATACCTCTCCCATAGTGCACCCACGGACTACTCCTGTCAGGATACGATACTATCGAACCGTACAAGTATCGATACCTCTTAAGGTTAGCAGAGGTACCCTACAAGCGGATATGCCTAAACACCTCTCCCATAGTGCACCCACGGACTACTCCTGTTAGGATACGATACTATCGGACTGCACAAGTATCGATACCTCTTAAGGTTAGCAGAGGTTCCCAACAAGCGGATATGCCTAAACACTTCTCCCATAGTGCACCCATGGACTACCGCTGGTAGGATACGATACTATCGAACCGTACAAGTATCGATACCTCTTAAGGCTAGCAGAGGTCCCAACAAGCGGATATGCCTAAACACCTCTCCCATAGTCCACCCACGGACTACGCCTGTTAGGATACGATACTATCGAACCGTACAAGTATCGATACCTCTTAAGGTTAGCAGAGGTTCCCAACTAGCGGATATGCCTAAACACCTCTCCCATAGTGCACCCACGGACTACTCCTGTTAGGATACGATACTATCGAACCGTACAAGTATCGATACCTCTTAACACCTTCGGACCCCGCGACGTGGCATATGCGTCCGAGAGATTTGTTCTGCGGAACGACCGTCACCAAATAGCTTGGCTTTCTTTCTATCCCCTTGTCCTATACCCTTAGTATTTGGTTTGGGACCTCATTATGTTATTCCCGGTTAGGTTTGCGGGTCTGTTATCGTATGATACTGATACCGCTAGAAAAAATATATCAGCGGGCCCGCTGTCGTGGTATATTTGACATATTTGGGCTCTGATGATAATTTTGTTCGAAGCCATCGGTCCTAAAATAGTTAAAATTAACAAAGGTCCCAATGAAGCGAAGACGCCGAAACACCTCTCTCATAAACAGCAAACCATGTTTAACTCCCTATACGCAAGGAGGAACAACCGAAATCAACTTTTCATTCGATTTAATCAATGCTGCTAATGATGTACGATCAAACAAAAAATTAATAACCCAATTAGCAACTATTGCCCTTCAATACTTCCTATTTTTTATTGGAAATTCCCAAGAAATTATGGTAGTTTTTATAAATATCAAACAATAAACCAAATGTTTGTACTTATTATTTCATTAACTCTAATTTGGACGATTTATATATATATATACAGCGGGCGATAGATAAGGCGACAAAATGAGTCCTTTTTAGATCGTACTTTTCGGAATCTCGGTCTGCAGCAAAGAAGGACAAACCAAACAGCGAATTAAGCGTGTGAGATTGCTTATTTTATAATTATGCATTTCTTGCGTGCCAGACTTCTTGTTGTTTTGACTTTTTGTTCATTCTGGCATTCTTAAGTTGATTAAGAACTTATATTCAGAATTAATTGTGAGAAGATTGTATAAAGTTCTTACCGCTGTAAAGGAATAATAAGTTCGTTTTTTGGGACTTAGATTCAATAAGTTTTCTGCTCATTAACATATTTCTCAACATTATAAGCATGCGTTCACATTTAATAAAGTTGTTTTGAACAACACGGAACACAACTCCAAGAAATCACCCAAAACCAGAAACCAAGAGTCGATTGTAGCCGACACCAAATAGTTTTCAGGAAACCTACAAGAAACGTACCTTGAGCCGTTCGCCCATGATTCTAGTTTAAGACAAATACACGCTTCTACCTGCGCACATGTAGATAATGCCGTCCAAACATTGTAAAGCCGGCTCGTAGGACTCTTGAGCAAACAGCTGGTAAACAAATCTTTTTTTTTCTTAATCTATTTGCTTTTCGCCTTATCCGCTGGGATAAATCACCGTCTGCGCTATCAGACTGACACTATTTTTCACGTTTTGAAACGAAACAAGGCCGTTTCAATGCAAACACTAGAGTATTTACGGTAGCTTGTGTTTTCGTTTGTTACACAACATATTGTTGTGAGAAATGGATACTTGGTCTGTAATATTGGGCTGGTGCAAGATTGATGAACAATTCGTTCCAGATGGCGAACAACTGTTGAATGGTCTACAACAACTTCCCTTTCAATGTCGCGAATAGTTTTGCGAGAGATTTCTTCTACCAAAGTCTTCACTTCGTCGTGATCAGCAACAGAAGACCTACCGAGACTTCGAGTTCAAAACCTTCAAGACGAATTGTTTGGATAATTTAATAAATCACTGCACTGTACAGTCAGTTCTTTAACATCCAAACAACATTGATGTTGAGTGGTTTTGAAATGGTCACTTTCAGAGGACCTTAATAATGGAGAATGTACCAAAACCCTTACTAATCATTGAGGAAAAAGACCATCTTCGTTAATTTAGCAAGAACTTGCCTAAGTAAAATTCAAAACCTGATTTTTTTTTCACTATCCTGTGTGCCTCAATTACATCGTCAGTTTGTGCAGGATTGCTTTAAATAGCTGCAGCAGTATATTTTATACGATAACTAAGAAACTGCTGTCTCCTATTTCCTTAGGAAGAGGTTCTCAGCCCTCCTATTTCCTTAGGAAGAGGTTCTCAGCCCTCCTATTTCCTTAGGAAGAGGTTCTCAGCCCTCCTATTTCCTTAGGAAGAGGTTCTCAGTTCTCCTGTATGCGACTAAGATTTGTAGATAAGCATGTCTCCTATTTCCTTAGGAAGAGGTTCTCAGTTCTCCTGTATGCGACTAAGATTTGTAGATAAGCATTTCTTCCTTGCAAACCACCTCTTGAATGGTAAAATTTTACAATTGACCCACCATATACAGCTTATTTTTCTTGCAACAGCTATAAACAGCTGATTCCCGGCCAATCTTGTAACGCAACAATCAATTCTTACCAATTTAAAAATTGAATTTCCCCCCCCCCCTCAGTGCATGACATTTTCTTGTAAAAATATTTGGACATGAGTCTTAAATAGTGCGCGCACATAATTTTAGTTGGTATATTTCATGGAAATCCATAAATGCTTACCTTTCTCGTAGTTGATCTGTCGCTCCTGCTGCCTCGCGTTGTCGGCGGCCACCTTGAGCAACCCCTGGATGTTCCTGAGGAGCGTTTCCGTCGAGGATATGCTCGGATCGGAAGTCGGGGCTGCGGGTCCCGCTGCTGTCAGAGCAGCCGAATAGTTCAAGGCGTGCGGTGATACAGCTGTGGGGGAATGGACACCTTCTCCGGTGTCAGATAGGTCTGGAACAAAAAGGGCAACAAAATTAAAATTTATTTCACACAGGAAACTAGTCGTATTAGGACAATTTTAAAATAATATTCGAGCCTCGCGTAACTTTTAATTGGGTTGAACCGAAAGCGGTGGAGGTGGTCGTGCACTTCAGCATATGGCTGCACCGAGATTACACTCGTATTTCTCCCGATCCGACCCGATTTCGTTTGAACAACACCGGCCGGAAACGGCCGACGTGAGTGCCTACATTGGTCCAGACACGATCCGATCCGATCTAGTCTCAGCTCGTCAGCAATAAACTCGTAGTGAAGAGAAAATGAGTGATTTATTTAGGAAATACTACCAGGTATAAAGGAGGAGATGATAGGCCAATCAATCTTCCGGAAGTTTATCAGTTACGAAATAAATTGTGCATTAGAAGGTTATAAACATTGGAAGGTTTTAAGCATTGCATGGTTATAAACATCTTTCCACAAAATTTAATAAACAAAAATTTGAATGACAAAGTTGATCTAAATTTCATTTAAAAAAAATAATGCATTGAGAAAGGTTATGATTTAGAGGCTGTAGACATTTTTGAAACTCAATACGTCGTTTGCCGCCATTTTGCGTCGTCGGTTCGAAATTGGTCTAGAAACAAACTAGTTTCGACGGCCAAGAATCGTTGGCCATCGGATCGGATCGGGTCTGGTCGGGACCAATGTAGGCACCTCCATTGTATGTGTTTGTTTTTCTTCCGTTAGTCGATGGTATCGGATCGGATCGGGTCCAATGTAGGTCCCCTTAAATCAAGACTCTTCTCGAGTGACTTGAACATACTGCGTGTTGAGTTCTCCAAGAAACCATCCACGATCATACGTCTACTTAATCTGAGTCGTTACTCCTGCACGGAGATCCGTTATCAGACCGAGACACGTCGATATCTCGAGCATATGGCCGAGTACTGCTGAAACAAATCAGCCCAGAAGGGCATAAGTAGGAGGTGTTGAGGTGCAAGAAGGTGTTGGGGGTACAAGAAGGAGGTGTTGAGCTACAAGAAAGTGTTAGGGTGCAAGAGAAGGTACCAGAGGCGATTAATTCCGGTACTTGTCGCGCATTAAAATACTAATGAGACAGCCAGCCAAGGGTTGAGGCCGCTTTTTACCCCGCGACGTATATACGGCTTGTCCTACACGCCCACGCGCAGTCCCGGCTCTCTGCGTCTAGGTGTCGTTCTAAACGCCTACATGAGCCATAGGCATCTATACGCAGTTCTTCATAAGTAAACGCATGAAATATTACTATCGTATAGGTAGGAATAAATTTGTGTATTGATGATATAACCGTTATCGGGATATTTAAGGAAATGTACCAAGTTCCCAAAACTTTTCATGTCTATTACTACATTTTTTCTCTCTAATACTTCCTTCCAACCAAATCTAACCAAAATTTAAATATCTTAGTTTAGATTAATTTCAAACATGTGGACCATATTTCAATTGAATCCAACGATTTTAAGTACCTAAACCGAAAATTCGTTCACAACTATTTTTGTATCTTTTTCTGGAAAACTGTTACAGATATCACCTTAAAATGGTTTTATTCGTTTTCCTAGACTAGATAATTTTCAGGAAAAGTGCCTGCAAGCATATCACCTCGAAAACGTAAGCGTAACAATTTTTTTCGCGCAAATTTAGCTTTAAAAACCATTTTCCGGTAGACGGATTCTACTGTTTAACGAACTTGACTTTCAAAATTAGAGGAAAGATTTTTGTACTAAATATCATAAGAAACGGTGCATTTTTCGGCCTACGAGAGAGAGAACAGACAAAAAAATAAATTTTTGTCTGTTAATACGATGCCTGTCAAAGTTTTTTCGCTACTTGAAATTGGCCAACTCGAAACTTCGTACAAAGCATTCCCCTAGCAAAAGATTGAACGAGTTCGTTAACCAGAGGTGGATTTATCCGGATCGAAGTTAATATTTTGCCAATACCAGCCGTAATTTTATTATATTTCAACAAAACTCTGTATTCGTTGGTATTATCTAACGAGAAATGTGTGTTCTAAAAATGAAATTAATAGGTTAATTACATGGGGGGGATTCGGCCCCAAATCACGAGTTTGCCAATAAGAGCCGTAATTTTTGTTGTATTGTAACGAAACTTGGTACACGTTTTATTTGTATCCATGCGTCGTGTTTTGTAACTTTTACGAATAAAACATAGAAGAATTTACTACAAACTAAGGACACTCAATTAAATTTCGCAAACAACGGTTCGTTTTCTATAGATTTTGTGCGTTTTTTACGGTTTTTTTTGGGGGGGGGGATTTTATCATTGAATTCATTTATAAAATTGAATTATTATGTTTTTCAACTAAGGATAATAATAATAATAATATGAATAGTTAATATATTCCATTCTGGCCTGAGTAAGAACGACTTGTCATCCAGGAATCCGGGGGCGACCAGGATCCCGAGGGAGGAAGAAATCCCCGAGGATGATATATAGAGCTGGACATCATACACGCCATCTCTGTCGATTAGTCCAAGATCGGGGACACTTGTTCATATATTTTTTTTTTTTGTTGTTTATCCAATTATCGTCTGTAATGTTGATGATATCACGGTTAGGTCATATGTGTTGATATGCATGCGGTAGAAAAGGTTGCTAAGGACATTTTTTCCCGCACATCCGGGCAAAAACATTTTTATTTCGAATGATTTTCTCTCTAAAAGGAAATGACTTTAAGGAATAATACTACCTTGTCAGATCAAAATCAGAGTCATTTTCTTGAAATTATAAATAAAAAATAAACCGCCAACGGCCATAGGCACGTTGAATGCACCGGTTCCCTTAGATCACCGAAGTTAAGCAACGTCGGGCGTGGTCAGTATCTGAATGGGTGACCGACCACGTGCTGTTGGCATTATAGAAAAGTGTGGCAACCTGTAAACAGCCCGGCGTTAATAGCCCTAATGTTGATAAGCCATTAAACACACAAAAAAAACTAATAAAAAATAAATATTTTTCAATTCTATATATCAAACGTTTTATATGGGGTGTTAAAGTATCCAAAAAAAAAGTACGTTTCGAGTTGTCGAAATAAATAATGGCGGCGCAGTGTCTGGAAATCGGAACCCCTCTTTTTTCAGGGGTGATAGGTTACAGGCGACAATTTTAAATCTAGAACGAAAAACTAAAATTAATTCAGAAGAAGAGGGTTAGGATTTTTAAGAAATATTATTTTTTTCGAAAATGGCGAACAATTATTAATTTTCTATTAAAAAGTCCGTCAAAAATCGGTCACAAAATCGTTAAAATTCAATGAATTGAGAAAATCCTACGTACTTTACTAGCAAATATCATGAGGACACTGCAGTTAAAATTTGAAGTAGATCGGGCAAAAATCGAAGTCGCCAGAGTATCGCCCGATTTGAAGTAGATCGGGCAAAAATCGAAGACGCCAGAGTATCGCCCGATTTGAAGTAGATTGGGCAAAAATCGAAGTCGCCAGAGTATCGCCCGATTTGAAGTAGATCGGGCAAAAATCGAAGACGCCAGAGTATCGCCCGATTTGAAGTAGATCGGGCAAAAATCGAAGTCGCCAGAGTATCGCCCGATTTGAAGTAGATCGGGCAAAAATCGAAGTCGCCAGAGTATCGCCCGATTTGAAGTAGATCGGGCAAAAATCGAAGACGCCAGAGTATCGCCCGATTTGAAGTAGATCGGGCAACAATCGAAGACGCCAGAGTATCGCCCGATTTGAAGTAAATCGGGCAAAAATCGAAGTCGCCAGAGTATCGCCTGATTTGAAGTAGATCGGGCAAAAATCGAAGACGCCAGAGTATCGCCCGATTTGAAGTAGATCGGGCAAAAATCGAAGACGCCAGAGTATCGCCCGATTTGAAGTAGATCGGGCAAAAATCGAAGTCGCCAGAGTATCGCCCGATTTGAAGTAGATTGGGCAAAAATCGAAGACGCCAGAGTATCGCCCGATTTGAAGTAGATCGGGCAAAAATCGAAGACGCCAGAGTATCGCCCGATTTGAAGTAGATCGGGCAAAAATCGAAGACGCCAGAGTATCGCCCGATTTGAAGTAGATCGGGCAAAAATCGAAGACGCCAGAGTATCGCCCGATTTGAAGTAGATCGGGCAAAAATCGAAGACGCCAGAGTATCGCCCGATTTGAAGTAGATCGGGCAAAAATCGAAGTCGCCAGAGTATCGCCCGATTTGAAGTAGATCGGGCAAAAATCGAAGACGCCAGAGTATCGCCCGATTTGAAGTAGATCGGGCAAAAATCGAAGTCGCCAGAGTATCGCCCGATTTGAAGTAGATCGGGCAAAAATCGAAGACGCCAGAGTATCGCCCGATTTGAAGTAGATCGGGCAAAAATCGAAGTCGCCAGAGTATCGCCCGATTTGAAGTAGATCGGGCAAAAATCGAAGACGCCAGAGTATCGCCCGATTTGAAGTAGATCGGGCAAAAATCGAAGTCGCCAGAGTATCGCCCGATTTGAAGTAGATCGGGCAAAAATCGAAGACGCCAGAGTATCGCCCGATTTGAAGTAGATCGGGCAAAAATCGAAGACGCCAGAGTATCGCCCGATTTGAAAAACATAGTTTTGAGAAAACCACTTTAAAGTTTAATGTTCTGAAATGTTCATTTCTTTCCTGTTTAATTTTTCTTCACACTTTCTTTTAATAAAGATTAAAAAAAAAATGGATTTTAATTTTGAAATGTATTAAAGGACGACCAAAAAAACTTAACAATTAAAAAGGGACCAATCGATTGCTCGAAAAAAAAATTATCTTCAAATCAGCAATGCGTTCACTCGGCATCGAGATTTCGGATATATATATATATGGGGGGCGAGGTTAGCTCAGTGGTAGAGCACAGGACTAATAAGTTGGAGGCCTGAGTTCAAATCCCGAGCATAGTACTAAAGATTTTTTTCTTCTAGTGTCTTCGTTCATGGGTTGAATTCGGCCTCCCTGACCGTCCCTAGGCCGACCCAGCCTTTACTTAATTTAATAATGGGTACCTTGGGTGCTAATGACTCTAGCAGTCGAAACGGCCAAGGGGAAAATCAGGCGGCCGGAGCATAGTACTGACCACACTATCTCCCTAGTGTGCCGTATGATGCCTCTATAGTATCTGCCCCTCAGGGCCCTCGTGGCCTGTTACGGGACTGATTTATACATATATATATATATATATATATATATATATATATATATATATATATATATATATATATATGTGCGTGTGTATAAACCGTTCCTCTTGCACAAAAGATAAAAAAATAATGAGTCAGACTAATTAAGAAATATCTAAAAAGGCACAAAAATACTGACATTAATGCCGCAATATAACTGAAAAAAAAAAATTCATTCGCTGTCGCTATAAAAAAGAAAACATCTTTATTAAAATGGATTGGCCTAATGACTAACTGAATATATTTTTTTTTTTTTGTATAAAGAATAATACAAAAGATAAAAATAAAATTGGAGCTCGTTACAGGCTTGTATAAAAATAATTTATGACTATTAGTAGAAGATTATCACAAGTGTCAAGAGGGAAATAAAACGTGGGGATATATAAATTACAGTATTATATATATGTTGAGTTGGATATAGATATATATTTAATAAGTGCTGATATACGGTTGGAAGATGTGCGTGTTGGTTGGTGGAGAGTTATAGGTCGGCTACCGGACTGGTGGTGTTGCTTTCGTCTTGTTGTTGGTCGGCTAGCATCTTAAGAATTAGATCTGCATTTATGGAACATGTGCAAAACGGATTTAATATGACTTATGATCTCATGCTGAGATTCTATAGCATACATTTTAGCATTAACGACTTGTTTGAAGAAAATACAAATGAAAAAGTAAATAATTTAGTAGACTTGGAAGGAAGTGGAAGGGTGTTGTAATATATATGACCAACAATAATATATTGTTGAACCATAGGGAGTTGAGGTTGCACGTAAGAAAGACTTTTTGATCCTACCTAATAGAGAAAAAATCAGTACGGTAACAGACCACGAGGGTCCAGAGAGACAGATACAGTAGAGGTATCTGGCTGATTTCCCCCTTTAGAGATACCCATTAATAAATTAATTTAAGGCTGGCTTGGCCTAGGGACGGTCAGGGAGGCCGAATCCAACCCACGAACGAAGATACTAGAAGATAAAAATCGTTAGTACTATGCTCGGGATTTGAACTCAGGCCCTCCAGCATATTAGTCCATTGCTCTACCACTCAGCTAACCGCGCCCCTGATCCTACCAACTAGGTATAAAAAAAATTAATTGTATTAAAATGCGTATGTAAAATGTTTTCTGTTATGATCTCTTGCCATGAAACTTTGTATTTAGGAATCCAAGATCATAAGATTCGCCGAGTTCGATAATCAGTAAAATTGCTTTACTCCGGATCCAAATTGTTAATATGGCTACAAGGTAGAAGGTTACGTTATATTGAAGCCAAAGTCGGTTTGGATTGTGTCCAACTAATGTTAAAAATGGGTTTTATTTTATTTCTATGATTTTCGAGCTAGCAACTAGGCGATCAGCTCTATAAACACGTAGAGTGCAACTAGGCGATTAGCTCTATAAACACGTAGAGTGCAAACAAAATAGAAGGTCTAGCACATCAAAAATAAAACATTTAAATAAAAAATTAAATAACTGAATCTATCAACTATACAAGACAAAAAAAAAGGGCAAAAAGAGAAAAAAATAGAATAATAAAAATACCAAACATAAAGGCAACTATAAAATAAAAAACAGATAAGTAATAAATTATTTTTAATAAACTAAATCTTTTCACTTTATTTTGTACAAATAAAATTGAATTATAAAATTAATTTTAACATACTTCATATTTTACGTTTTTGCTATATTCCTTCGTAAATTTTTATGTGTTTTAAAAAGTCTAAAATAATAGATATGTGCGGGCTACATATTTTCAAATCACAAAAATGTATTTTGAAAATAAGCAGTAATAAGAGTAGATATTTTCTCGAGACATTTTTTTTTTAATAATTGATTTAGTCGTTTATAAAAAATCAATTTATTTAAATTTAAATTGCAACATCCCCTTATACATAATACAGATTTTTGGGACGGATTAATTTCGGGGGGGGGGAGGTACCATTTCCGGCGTACTACTCACAATTTACAACTTTTAATAGTTTCAGGCAATTAAAACGCTATTACAATATGAATAAAATATTTTTTATGAACTAAGGTATTTAATTTATTTTTAAGGGTTTCATGACACATTTTTACCATCAAATCAAAATTTCGGGGGGGGGGAGGCTGCAGCCCCCTCAGCTCCCCCCTTATATACGCCCATAACCGATAATCAACAGGTTAGCACATTTTTATGTTGGGAAAATGACTTCACTTGGGCATATTTATGAAAGGGAAAAATATCTTGAAACGATTTGATTATCATAAATCATGGATTAATCTTTATTTTATTTATATAAATTGAAAAAAAAAAAAAAAAACACTTTACCTTGCTCCTTGTCGGAGGGGTCTTCCTGATCGGATTCTGGACCTTCGTCGTCATCATCATCATCTTCAGGTCCTGTTCCTCCCGTCTCACTTCCACTAGCTTCGCAGTTAGACTTGGACAGGTTGAGGACGGGGCTTTGGTTCGTCGAGGAACCTGTAGAGAATTAGAAGGAAATAGTGAACTTGTTCATTTATTAAATGGAACTTAGAAATATTTAACACGGAGGCTTCCACGGTCCGAGTCATTACAAATATTATAGTCTTCTGGTATTGGCCGTGTCACAAACTTCTTTGCCGACGTTTCGCTAGTCATACTGCCAGCTTCCTCTGGGCTAAGTCTGAGAATCCTTTGCCGACGTTTCGCTAGTCATACTGCCAGCTTCCTCAGGGCTTAGACTGAGAATCCTTTGCCGACGTTTCGCTAGTCATACTGCCAGCTTCCTCAGGGCTAAGTCTGAGAATCCTTTGCCGACGTTTCGCTAGTCATACTGCTAGCTTCCTCAGGGCTTAGTCTGAGAATCCTTTGCCGACGTTTCGCTAGTCATACTGCCAGCTTCCTCAGGGCTTAGTCTGAGAATCCTTTGCCGACGTTTCGCTAGTCATACTGCTAGCTTCCTCAGGGCTTAGTCAGAGAATTATTATTATTCTCAGCCCTGAGGAAGCTGGCAGTATGACTAGTGAAACGTCGACAAAGAAGCTTGTGACACGGTCAATACCAGAAGACTATAATATTTAAAAATATTTTTTTTTTGTCATAAAAAGTTCTTATAGAGACATTCTGACTCTGAATTGGACAGTCACAAAAGACAATGATTTTTCTTTTTATTATATGTGAACATAATAAAAGAATAATAATAAACGAATAACAAAATGGAAATTAATATTTAGAAATGTTTAAAAAGTATTATTTATTTATTTATTTTTAAACTTCATATTTCTATAACCATTGATTTTTCTCCTCCAAAATATGGGTCACCTTGCTTAATTCCAATTGGCAATAAGTCAATACACGTTACATTTCTAGAATAAAATAAATTTATTGATTTTTTTGGAATAATAAATTTTGGATGACGCCGATGAAGTAGGTATATTGTCTTGTTATTCAAGTCCTAACTAAAATAACTGGTTGAATTCCGAGCCTTGTGTACACACACATATAAATACATATACGTAGTAAGGTCCATAAGTTTCCGGCCTGTCCTGCTTCCCCTCCTTCAAACGTGCCGGGACCTGGACGCCTATGCAGGTCCATGCCTGCTCACTCCATACCCATCGCCCGCACTTCCTCAGTCTTGTCAGTCAGTGTCCAGCCTTGAAGGAAACTCCCCATTTTTACAATGTTCAAACTCGATTTCCGTGCGGTAATTAAATTCTTTTGTAAAGAGGGTTTTACCCCTGCGCAAATTAAAGAGCGCTTGGATTGTGTATACGGGCAGTCCTCCCCCTCGTATTCCACAGTGAAAGAATGGGCAAAATTATTTAAGTTAGGGAGAGAAAGTCTAGAAGATGACCCACGTCCCGGTCGCCCATTGGAAGCTGTCACTTCTGAAACAATCCAACTTGTGGAATCTGAATTGCTGTCTGACCGGCGACTAAAAACCAAGGAAATAGCAGCGAGCTTAGGGCTTTCAAAACCAAGTGTTTTGAGGATCATCAAAGAAAATTTGCATATGAACAAGGTTAGTGCAAGATGGATTCCCAAAATTCTTTCGCTTTAAAGGACTGTGGATTCCAAGAAATCTCTCGTCCACCCTACAGCCCAGACTTGGCCCCTAGCGATTTCTACCTTTTCTCAAAGTTAAAATCTGACCTTCGTGGAAGGCGATTTAACACCGACGAAGAGCTCCAGCTCCAAGCAGCAGTGGAAGAACATTGTTTTAACAAAGAAGAATATTATTTTTTTCATGGTATAGAAATGTTGCCAAAGCTTTGTATTAAGTGTGTTGAACTTAGAGGAGAATATATTGAAAAACAGTAAAACCAGTTTTTTTCTTTCACCTTTCCTTCTATCCCAGGCCGGAAACTTATGGAACTTACTACGTACATATGTGTATACCAAAACATCAATATTATTATAAGTTGGGATTCTGAAGGGTCAATCGAATTGTGTGGAACATTTAGAACTTCTTTTAATAATTTATATATTTACTGATCTTTCGCCCGGTAATATAATATATACATATTATGTATAATTAAAATAATATAGTAATTAGTTACTAATTATATATTATACTACTTACCATTGTGTGAACTGAGATCTCTAGGTTTGTGGTCGAGTGCCAAGGCCCGATCGTTGTCTCCCCGTTCTTCCCGCAGTCTGAAACAATACAAAAATTGTTAGTACTTAGTATTTATATGTTAAAAAGCTATTTAAATATTACAATATATATATATATATATATATATATATATATATATATATAAATATATATATATATATATATATATATATATATATATATATATAGAAATATATATTCCTATCTGCAGTAACTCTCTGCCATTTATTTTATGCTTCATGTATAAAATAATAGAAATACATATGTATGGGAACACAGAAATCATACCTAGTGTTTTATAGAGTTTTAGTATATTAAAGTAATATTTTTTTAAAAATTACTTTCAAAGTGATAGTAAATGGGAAAAAGTCATAAAAAGAAAAGTAAATTCGTTGTTTTTTTGTGACGAAATATTTCTTCTTATTTTTTTTTTCATTCAATTGTTGTAGGGAGTATCAATTGACTTTTAGGAATAATTTTTTAAATGGTTTTTCTATGTTCTATTTTTTTTTTTGTGTATAATACGTTTGTATTGGTCCAATAATAAAATTTTGGTTTGTTTTCTATGTTCTAAATCTAAAATACTTCTGTACATAAGATGACGAATTTTTTGTGGTGTTCTATTGTCACAAGCTGATTTTCTTACGTCTAAGTATACGTTTATTGTTCTTCCAAGGATGAAATAATGGTCGAAAATTCACACAAGTGTTTTATTGGCAAAACGTTTTCAGGGACTAAGCCCGATTTTCAATGCCCTGTGACACAATACAATAATTAAAACAGGTTCAATTTAAAACAGATTAACAAAACAATACAATTATAACAATGTTATTTTAATCTGTTTTAAATTGAACCTGTTTTAATTATTTTATTGTTTCACAGGGCATTAAAAATGGGGCTTAGTCCCTAAAAACGTTTTGCCAATAAAACACTTGTGGGAATTTTCGACCATTATTTCATCCTTAGAACATCAATTTTCCACCATCCAGCAATTCGCCAACAATTTATTGTTCTTAATTTATTAATTTTTTTTCGAGTAGAAGTATGTAAATCTATGTTGCCGTATGCATGTTATTTTATTATAGTTATTTTTAGAAAGAGAGTATGTCGTTTCGTTGAGTTCGCCCAGTGTGTTTGCCAGTGTTTTATTGTTTCATGTTCCCACACGACCTACAAGAACTTCTTACAGAGGGTAGTCCATACATACACTCTATACTCCAATATTTAAAACACATAAACTTGTATCACAGAATCTGATGAAACAAAAGATTTTTTTTTTTTTTTTTCTATAGTGTAATTATTATTATTATTTTTATTTTCTATTATGTAATTATTACTCAATTTTACTTGGTCATTAATGGAAAACCACAACATGTAGACCCCATCATGACCTAATAAAAAATTGTTGTTAGTTTTAGTTATAAGTTATGTAAATATATTAACTACATTTCAAAAAGCAAGGCTCTAAATAATGTTTAGCACATAATTCTTAACACAAACCTCCTAACTTTTGTCGTAAGCTCTTTTCAAACTTTTGTTGTATTTAGTACTATAAGTTACTGATAATTGTGAACATATAAATTTGTATTTTTTACTGTATCTTAAAAAAAAAAAGAGCAAGTCGCCGTCGTTGCGAAGCTCGTAAAATAAATAAATAAAAAAAAAATAAAAATATTGTTTCATTTGGTTCTGTCGAATAAGTAGAAAATAACAAAATGAATTTATATCGCTTACTTATTAGGCGTTTCATATTAACCTGCAAAATGCTGTTCTATAATATTAGTTTATTTTAAGATGTGACGTTCTTCTTAGACCTGAATGCCTTTTAGTGTTCGACCAATGATAACCTTGTATGTTTTTTGCCCTTAGACAGTGAAACATTTTGTGTAACAGTGTTATCCAGCTCATGGGACCTTTTACAAAATTGATAATCAAAATGTGGGACAGCTTATTCTGATATGCATTTTGAAGTTTTATATAGTCTTTGACAGCTAGTGAAATGGATTGTTCTTATAAATAGTTGCTTTAATTAATTACTCATGATAAATTAAGACCGTTTATATATATATGTATATATATATATATATATATACATATATGCGAGTGTGAGTTGATAATTTCATGTGAGGAAAGGGTTGATTTCTACTGAAGCGAACCCCTTACGAAGTGAAGACTAACTAATATTTGTATAGAGAATTAATTGAAAGGTTGTGTGAATGTGTAATTAAACAGCTGACTAGAAGGAGAGTGATAAGGCTAGTGATAAGGGACTAAGGGTGTAGGTTCGTTAGGAAGATCTAGATGGGGACTCGAGAAGATTAGAGGATTCATAACCGTCAATTGTAATTAATCTTTGGTTAGTTGATTAGGACTGTTGGTAACAAGGGATGGTAACGCGACGCCTTGGTCAGGGGATTTGTCATGGCTGTTAGTCATATGGTCAATTAGTCCTTTGACTAATCTTCACGTCGAACCGGACACTTGGGGTGTTATAGTTCCGCGCGTCGTGTTGTAACGATGGTACCGATTTTCCTGGGCGACAATTTGTTATTGGTATACAGCTGATGGTTCAGTTGGTCAAAAGCGGCGTGTAATTGTGTTGAATTGTCAATTCCATTCCAACCAAATGTTGCAACATAAAAGACCATATTTTCTGATATGGTGAATCTGCTTCTAGATCATTAGTACCGGGCTATGCAGAGTTTTTCAGGGAGCCTATCGCTCCAAAAAAATCAACCTGCCAATGGTGGGAATCAAACCTTCACCTCCAACGACAGAATCCGGCATTCTAGTCTCAACAAATAACATATAGCAATACTCAAACATCACAGACCCTGGTATATTTCTAAACAAATTCTTCTAAAACTTTCGAAAAGGGGTTCCGCAATAGACGATTCTCGCAAGGATTACTGTTTCTCAAAAAGGTCCTTTATTACTACAAAGAAACAAACAACGTTGTTATCGTGTTTTTTTCGTCTCTTATTTGTATGCTATTTTATTTCCTTTAAATCCTGTGTGTGATGGTGGTACCTGTTAATTCTTAGAAAGTTCTCCGAAAGGGAATCATCCAATGGACAAACAGACGAAGGATTTGAAAATATTAAAGAAGAAAGCAAGAAAAAGACTTTTTTTCAGAATAAACACAAATGTTAACTCCAAGAATGTTTTAGATTATTTAGTTTTTATATTATTTTAAATATTTTTAGCATTAGCCTTTACAGAACAATATCTTTCGGATGGCCATCGAAAACTAAGGGTTGACGCTTTTCACCATGAAACGTTAGCTCTTTCTTCAGATCTGAAGCTTTTTGAGACCTTTTATTTCAGTTTTTGTACTTTGAACAGTTTTTCTTTTTTCTTTTTTTTACTATCAATTTGTTTGAACACCAAATTGTTTTAATCTAATAAAAGATTTTTTTCTCCTCCCTGTACTAAATATTTTTAATTATTATTGTTGACGTTTTTGTATAAATATTTTGTATCATATTATGACGTATACTAATAATTTTATTTCATGTTTGCTTTTACCATAGAGTTTGTTGGCTCTGGAATTATAATATATCTTAGTTCTGTAAATCTATAAACATATTTAAAAATCAAGTTTATATTCGTCCGTTTATCTGTTTGTTCATTATATAAATCCACACCGTTTGACCGATTTTGACCAAACTTGGAATACTGGTAGCTCTTGATACGGGAAGTCTCGTAGGCTAAGCCAAAAACGTCTACCTGCTGTCTGTCTGTATGTTTGTTCCTTATACAAATCCACACCGTTTGACCGATTTTGACCAAACGTGTGACACAGGTAGGTCATGGCACGGGGAGAGTCATGGGCTAGGTTAAAATCGTCTATGACTCACAGTTCGAAGATCGCGAGTTCGAAACAATGAACCCAAATAGTTACAGATTTGCGTTATTAGATTTCAATATTAATTATTTGGTTTCTAATTTATTTTAAAAATGCAGAAAGTAGGCATAGCATGGCAAGCCGGGTAAGAGCTAGTAAATTATAAAAATATGTTTTTTTCTGTAATTAAAACTGAATTTTATCAATCTATTACTTCTAATTGTACATCTGTTAAGAATTCCCTACCTGATGGATGAGGATTGAAGGCATTACTCATGAATGCCTGGTTTAAACGTCAGAGCGGAATCAGTCAGGGGGTTTTAAATGTCAACAGATAACATCAACTACCATTCATTTAGTCTATCTCCTCTACGATTACAAATGTTTGTGGAGCACGATACCACGGGCGGGACAATTAATTTTGTATTTACCCAGTGTAGAGGGCGGTAGCATACGGTAGGGATGTGACATATGCTCGGCAGGTGCTACTACCGATAAGATATCAGGAACCATAATCCCGATATGTCGAGTGGATTGTTAATAGAAACCGCAGGAAAACACTTCCAACTTATTGTCTCTCATAAGCCCTTTTTAATAATACACGATTCTTCTTCTTTATATATATATATATATATATATATATATATATATATATATATATATACTTGTTTTTTGTAGCCAATAGGTCATAAAAACACTCCTTTCACTTCCTGTATTTTATTATTTTCACCCTAACCGGTTTCGAGCTATTCTGCTCCTCCTCAAAGGGTATTTCCTAAAATTATTTGTACATTATACATGTATAATTTGATTGGAAGAATTACATTTTTACAACATTGTGTGTATACTTACATTCGATGGTCATTTCCCATCACGTACATTTATATAAAGTAATTTTAATATTGCATAGCAATATGCGTCTCAGGGTTATGAAACACTAGTATCCTAACCTTCCTCCCCATAAACCTGTCTACAGTCCCCGTCATTTCTATTCTGCAATACAAGGTTCTGAAAGATTTTATTTAAGTATTTGATGTCCTTTTTTTTATTTACCACCTGTTCCTGTCTTTCTACAATATAAAGGTTTTCTTTAATCTTTCTTTTGAGGCTGTTTGGTTCATTATCTAAAATTTTTGCTTCCTGATAATGGAATGAGTGGGAATTTTCTGTGGCGTGTTCAGAGAGAGCCGTTTGACATTGTGAATGATCGTCTACACTTTTTGCATGCTGCATGATACGCTTTTTGAGAATTTGTTCGGATTCTCCTATATATTTTGCGCTACAGTCCCCACATTCTAGCAAATAGACGTTATATTTAGTCAAAAGTTTGTCCCTTTTTATTTTGATATTACTAAAATTATTTTCTATTTTACTATTATATCTCCATGTTACCTTCGCTGCTTTATTACAAATTGATTTTAGTTTATGTTCTATTGTCGGATTGTATGTGAAACTGTACCATTTTGCACTATTGTTGTCTTTGTCTATAGAATTGTTTTTGTCCTTAGTTGTCCGTTGTTCCCAAATATGTATATTACTGTTACCTACGTCCGTTAGTTGTTTCGGTTCTGTAATAATGAATTTGTCCATCCTGGTTTGTTTTAATTTTTTGTTGTTGTTAGTCTTATTTTGTTATCTGTCCTCCTCTATTCGTTTTATACATATATATATATATATATAGTGTTTTCAGGGATAACTAGCCAAACTGAAAATATGAACTAAGGACCTCTAAACAAGAAAAACGTTTCCTCTGAAGGTATGTCCGCAAACGCTTTGTTCAGGATTTTATTTGCACCTAAAAAAAAAAGAGCAAGTCGCCGTCGTTGCGAAGCTCGTAAAATAAATAAATAAATAAAAAATTATTTGCACCTAAAGATTTTCATTGTTATGAATTATTTACGTTATATGAAATAAATGAAACACATTTATTTGTTCTAACTCATTCATAATAAATCATATGCAATCACATGCAAAAAAACTGTACACAAACACCATATCGGCATATTCACCATTATTATAAATTGAAGGGATAATGCGAGCACCCTGCAGAAGCTTGTTACAAACTGATAATCTTGTTGGCAGTTCCCAATGCTAATTCCATTGTATTATTAATCCTTATCCATAATAGTATTGATCCTCATGCTGTGAATAGTTCTAATAATATAGTATAATATAATAGCAGACATACCTTCACTTTGAAAACATTTAATATGAATATTAATGTTTATTATAAAGGACCTAGAACAAATTTTATTTATTTCATGTAAAGTAAATAATTCATAACAATGAAAATCTTTAGGTGTGAATATTTCCTGAACAAAGCGTTTGCGGACATACCTTCAGAGGATTTTTTTATATTTTTTATTTGAGGTCTTTAGTCCATATTTTCAGTTTGGCCACTTAACCCTGAAACACCCTGAATATATATATATATATATATATATATATATATATATATATATATATATATATATACAATGAAGCCTTACAGTAATATGGAAAAAGTCCGACTCGCAGGAACTGTGTCATCTTACTCATTTTTGTTTTTATATTTACAAGGGGACATCCCCAAGTGTCTGGAGCCGATTTTTATGAAACTCTGTATAATTATTAATCACGTGAAAATAATCGATACATATTTTTTTTTTTTTTTTTATATCCGCCCAATGGCACGTTTAAGGGGTGAAAGGACCCTTGCAAAGTACACTTCAAATATTCTAACAAGGGGAGTATACAGTGGTAGGGTCACCGATTTGGTACATTTTCCTTCTGGTGATTCTACTTCGAAAAATAGTCGACACGTGTCCGAGCGTTCCGTCCAATGCGCCTTAGGAGCTGAGAAATAAAATAAAATAGGTTGAAAATGCTTTATTATTTATATCGAGTTTGGAAAATGATATCGACATGATTATTTCACCAATTAGTATGTTTTAGAGAATAGATTAGTAAAGAAAAAATACAATCGTTGAACAATCATTTATATTTTGTCAAATATATTCAGAAATATGCTTACGTTTGACGTCAACTAGCATTATACATTTTTTTTAAATAATAGCAGATTAAAAATCTCTAATGAGGTAAATATCATGGAAAACAAAAAAATAATACTTTTTTCCTCCAATGCCGAGAAATACCAAAGACTACTTGTCTCTTCCGGAGAGGAAAAAAGTTTTTTTTTTTTTTTTTCAATGAAATTTACCTCATTACGGTTTCTTGGGGTGCAGATTTTTAATCTTCTATTATTTTTGGTGTAGAAAAATGTATAATGCTAGTTTACTTCTAACGTAAGCGTATTTTTAAATTTTTTTGATGAAATATAAGAACCTGATCTGATATGGGAAGGTTCGGAGAAAAAAAAACTAGAAATAACTACAGAAAAGAGTCAAGGTCAAATTGCTCCATTTCTTTCGCAGTAAGAAAAAAATCTGAGGGGCGGGGAAGGGGGTTTTGGATGAAGGGGGGAGGGGGGCTGTCTAAGGAGGTTAAGCAAATTGATGGTTGAAAAGTGCCAGGGGATGCCAATTACAGATTGAGCAGATCTTGAGGGAGACAGCTCCCCTGAGCTTTCAGGAGCAGTTCCTATTTCAGAAAATCAGCCTTCTCTCCCTTACCAAGGATCGAGGATCCAGAGTTTTCAAACAATATTTACTCAGATTTTTCGTGGGTTTTCCTGTAAATTTGATTCTCAGCAAGTTTTGAATAATTGTAATACGAAGCGTTTAAAAGTAGTAAAACATAATATAAAAACCGACATACACACAAAAAAACATACAAAATAAATACACTACTGGAATATGAGTAAAATATGATTAAACCAAATATAAGAACTATATGGTTATTAGATAAGAACTACTACAGAGATGAAGTAGTCTTCACGGGGTTGAGAATTGGCCATACTAAAGGTAAACGGTAATAGCAGATTACATGATGTCAAAAACTGGTAATCCAGTTTTTATAGTAATCTTACTGAGGTACATATATCAACCCTAAATTAAGATTAACTTGGACATTTCTTGATACATTAAATCAATTTTCACAGATATGAGCTAAGTCTCAGAGATATATCAGAACGAATGCTTTTAGACAATCTTTTATCGAAAAATAATATTTCACGAAACGAAAGGACATTTCAATGAACTAACATAAAAAATTATTTCATAGATATTAACTAAATGTGAATTCTCTTAAAGACTTTGTTATGTAAATATTATAAATTTACGAAAAAAATAAAGTAATCATTATGAAAAAAATAATGATTAATAAACGTAACGAATACTATGAATATGTTTCCTGATTGAATAATGATTAATAAACGTAACGAATACTATGAATATGTTTCCTGATTGAATAATGATTAATAAACGTAACGAATACTATGAATATGTTTCGTGATTGAATAATGATTAATAAACGTAACGAATACTATGAATATGTTTCCTGATTGAATAATGATTAATAAACGTAACGAATACTATGAATATGTTTCGTGATTGAATAATGATTAATAAACGTAACGAATACTATGAATATGTTTCCTGATTGAATAATGATTAATAAACGTAACGAATACTATGAATATGTTTCCTGATTGAATAATGATTAATAAACGTAACGAATACTATGAATATGTTTCCTGATTGAATAATGATTAATAAACGTAACGAATACTATGAATATGTTTCCTGATTGAATAATGATTAATAAACGTAACGAATACTATGAATATGTTTCCTGATTGAATAATGATTAATAAACGTAACGAATACTATGAATATGTTTCCTGATTGAATAATGATTAATAAACGTAACGAATACTATGAATATGTTTCCTGATTGAATAATGATTAATAAACGTAACGAATACTATGAATATGTTTCCTGATTGAATAATGATTAATAAACGTAACGAATACTATGAATATGTTTCCTGATTGAATAATGATAAATAAACGTAACGAATACTATGAATATGTTTCCTGATTGAATAATGATTAATAAACGTAACGAATACTATGAATATGTTTCCTGATTGAATAATGATTAATAAACATAACGAATACTCTGAATATGTTTCCTGATTGCATAATGATTAATAAACGTAACGAATACTATGAATATGTTTCCTGATTGAATAATGATTAATAAACATAACGAATACTCTGAATATGTTTCCTGATTGAATAATTTTCTCAGAGAGCATTCTAAAACAGCCCAAACAGTCTTTCTACCTAACCAAAATATTCTTTATCATCCTTAAAGTTAAATCCTTAAGTTAAACTCCTTTCAGCAATAAATATATTTTAATATTAAACTAATTATAAATGGGTAATAAATTAAATTGGAATCAAAGCTAAATAACATGGGCGTATTAAAGGGGGGGCTGAGGGGGCTGCAACCTCCCCCCCCCCCCCCCCCGAAATTTTGATTTGACGGTAAAAACCTGTCGTAAAACCCTTAAAAATAAGACCACTTAGCTCATAAAAAAATATTTTATTTGACAAGTAATAGCGTTTTAAAACTATTCCAAGCTCTAAATTTTTAGTATTCCATACCCCGGAAATGGTCTCAGCCCCTCCCGAAATTATTTTCTATATACGCCCATGCTAAATAATGAATTTATTCTGTTCTTAGAGAGTTCTTGATTTCTCTCTCAGTTAATAAATATTTTATCCAATATTAAATTGCAAAACTCAGATGTATTATTTGGGACTATTCATGATAGATTTTACATAATTATATATATGTTACATAATGGTCACATAAGAAAATGTGTTCATGAGCACTATTTAAATTACTTTTTCTCTGAAGTGTCAATAATCGCTTGAATGGCGACTGTTCAATTTGGAGTAAAAACGATGTCTCAATGTTATCTGTATTAGGATTTGTTAACCGTTTGATGACCGAAACTATATAAAATGTTATGTCAAAAAGGCCCACATCAAAAGAAATATTTATTATGATGAGATGGAGATAGTTAGCCGTTGCGGAGATACCAAGTCAAAGGATGGTTGGGATTCGGCTAGAAGGAAAAATAAGTCAGATCTTCAATCAAAAATCTATATTGTACGTTTCGGCTGCACTTTTACCATGGTCACCTCAGTGTCATTTTGGTCTGTCTCCCTCCCCTAAGTATTTTTTAGTGCTGAAGAATGCTTCCAAAGTCCAGCCGGAACGCGCAATATAGATTTTAGCTTGAACATCTGTCTTTTTTACTCCTAGCCGAATCCTTTGACTCCGCAATATTTAATATGGTTCATAATATTAAGCCGAGTTAACTCGGGCTTCATTGAAGCCCCCCCCCAAAAAAAAACAATCAAGCAAAAATAAAAAAATAAAGACTATATACTAATTAATTAATAGTAATAATAGCTAAAGTAAAAATATTACGGACGATGGTATTGAATGCTCTTACAGAACAGAAACTCGTTTATAGGAAAATCGGCGTTTATACCCGAAATATATCAGGCGTGAGACATATTGCTGATACAGTTAACTATAAATATGGCAGCCTAAATTATAAGTGTTACAAATGAGGAAGCTTAAGCATATTACTGTTTAAGTTTATGTGTATAGGGTTTTTCTATTTTTTTTCGTGCATTTTTCCCTTATATTTTAGTTATAAAAATTAAATAGATATAGATAATTTCGATTAGTTATAAAAGCTAAAGCTTGGAAACTTGTATTAATTTGATTGTGATATTTTTTTTACAATAAAATTCTTTTAACTAAGTAACTAATCGGGCGTGGCCGTTAAGCCGTTAAAGATATTTCTACCGTGTCGAGTTATTCCGGATAAATTAACTGCTGGGAAAATGGATGAATAATCCTATTTCAAACATAAATATTCAGACTGCATACCCATAAATAGAAAGAAGTACAGGCTAACAGTAAATATTTAAGCAATTTGATTTTTATTTGTGAAAATGAAGAGCGTTAAAAAAATACAAAATGTGCGAATAATAAAGCGGTCGGATGAGTTTGAGTTAAGATTAATGCTGACTAAGATTGTGGAAGGCGGTTGGATGGATGTAATAGGATTAGACTTGGTGGAGGGGGACCTGTATCAATCATTGTTAGAAGTTAGTCTGAAGATCCTGACGTCATAGGCTGTGGTTTACTACGTCATCAGTCACCATAGAGGTAGCAACCCTATACCTGTCTCTATCTCTTTGGACTTTACCCTGTAATGGCTTTCGAATTGTCTCTGAGTTTCCCTAACTATCTGCTGTGGTGCAGACATTGTGACGGCGTAAGAAGTTTATTTATCGCAGGTTAATAATCTCTCATACAATCTTAGGAAGATGTAATTTTGTTGAACAAGATGAGCGAATTGAGAGCCAGAATTGCCACATTTTTGGATTAGAAGTGACGTAAAAGAATTTTAGCACATACTTTATGGCGATAATAGGTTTGCAAATACACTTTATTTTTTGGTGTTCGAACCTAAGGAACCGAATGACATCATTTTTAAAACGATATCTGTAATTTTTCCGAGATTAGACTCAGTGGAACATTATTCCAGTTATGTAAGTTGAAGGTGGGAAAGGATCAATAGATTCTTGAAAATAGCTCCCCAAAATTGTTCAATTTAATTTTATTTTATTGCATACAGGGTTTCCCCATTGCAAGGAGTTGACCTTATATAATGTTTTTAGTCCTATGTTAGTAATATATTCATAAACATACCGCAACATAAAACTTACACATATGTTCTATTTACATAAGACACAAATACTTTGTGAAATGATAAGGTTTAACTTAAAATAAATGAAAATAATTACATCTTCTATGCATTAAATTTAATATTTCTATACATATAGAAAATATACAATACAATTTAGTAACCAAGAAGAAATTATTTTTAAATGGATTACTTAATATTAAATGCTTTTTGTGTGTGTGTGTGTGTGTTTATTATTATTATTATTATTATTATGTCAATCAGAAATTAATGAAGCTCTCAATTTCAAGGAGTTTTTTATATAGTTATAAATGTGAATATATTCAATTTTTGAGGGATTGTTTAAGATTTCGTGTAATCGGGAATTATCAGTAGGTTGGTTGATAAACTGGAGGAATTGGCTTCTAATGGGGGAGTAAATAGGACAATGTAAGATCAAATGGAAAATGTCTTCATATGCGTTATTATTACAGAGGGTGCAGATTTCCTGAGGGTTAATAGAATAATGGATATTTTTTATTGAAAATTTGATATTGTAGTTGCTGGCTGTTCTCAACTGAGCTATGGTTTTTGCAATAACAAAAAGCAGCCCCATGGTGAGGGCGTACATTCTGTAATGGAAAACTGCATAAAGATTATAAATAAAGCTAAATGAAAATTGATAAATTGTTTAAAACATTAACTTATAATGGCGAATTTTTGAACCTGTTTAGGTTAATCATCAGGCATCTTGAATTAAGTCGGGTTAACGTCTACTATAATTTTTATAATTTCATATTAATGTCCATAAATTTTGAATGGAGTATCAGTTTCCGAAAGTTTCAGTGTGAACTTAATTCAAGATGCCTGATGATAAACCTAATTAGGCTCGAAACGTCGCAAATATAAGTTAATATTTTAAACACTTTTGGATTTTAAACACTATTTACTTCAAGAATTTTTGTACAAAAAAAAAAAAAAAAAAAAAAAAAAAAAAAGAATATGTAATAACACATTTGTTGATATTTTCATATAAAGTGTACATTTCGTTTTGTCAAAACATTTTTTATGGCAGAAACATAAAACTAATACACACAAAAAAAAAACAGTTACACAACAAAAAAAAAAAAAAAAAACGATGTACAAGTATTTTCTTATATATAAATTATACTTAATAAAATAAAATTTAAAATTAAGTTTTCGGGCAATGATAGCCACGTTGTTTTTTGCCCTAAAAACAAATAAACAAACAAACAACTTGAAGAATTAATCCAGTTGTTTAACATTTATTCAAACTAAGACGTATAAAGTTTGGTTAAGATTGGCGTTGAGGAAGTAACATAAAAGAAAGTATTTCATTTACAGACATGAGTGAGATATATTTTCAAATACTTATCCTTAAATGTCTTGAAAACAGTTCAAGATAACTATTCGAAATTTTACAAAATTCCCTACAAAAACGATCATCTAACAATTTTCGATAGAATGATCCCCTTCACGGTTCTGGCCACAGTTTTTGATTGGTTTTTGTTGGGTTTTTAGTAGCAACTACCAGTAAAATGATTTTTTGAGTAAAGCAACAAATATTTGTATTTATTGTTGTTTGTACTAGTGCTTTCTTACAGAATAAGCACAACTTCATTTCAATAAGCGGAAACTCAACTTTGGCACGGGAAGGGCAGAAAAAAGTAAATAAACACACTAAGGGGATACTTTGTTGAGGAAACAATAGAAAAAAAAAAAAAAAAAAAAAAAAAAAAAAAAAAAAAAAAGAAAAAAAAAGAAAAGGAAACGGAACTTCAGGAGATTGAGTAAGTAATTTCCGATTAGAGTCGCTTTTCTTATAGATTGGAGTGTTTGTTTACATATTTCACAAAATAACCAAGCAAAGTAATAACTGCATCTCTTCAAAACATTCCAAATAAGGAAATACGCCAAGATGGAAAGGTCCGATTTTGATTGTATTTAGTCTCATAGATTTCCCAAAATTATTTCTATCGCATATGCCCATCTGAGATTGGCAAAGTAGTTATTGTTGCTGTATCCCACCTATATATATATATATATATATATATATATATATATATTTATATATTTATTTGTTTATTTGAAATCTGTCCATAAATCAATCGTACAATCGTCAAGTTTGTTGACACAGATAATATATAAAAGTTGATTAAAATTAAAACAAAATAAAAATAATGAAGTATTTGGAAGAAGCCAACCATTGTTGGTACTTCCTGAGGCGGTTAAACAAATGTTTTAATGTGCAAAATAGGATCGGCTATATGAGTTTATCTCGGGGCCACTGTCTTTTATGCCGCCTGGGAGGATTGTCTGGATTGGGTTGGGAAGATAAGGATAGACCTTTTGAATTAGGATCGGACAGTTTGGAGTGGAACATTTGGAAACGGGTTTTAGCAAGGTCATATATATATATATATATATATATATATATATATATATATATATATATATATATATCCCATTTGTCCTTGACCTTGCTAAAACCCGTTTCCAAATGTTCCACTCCAAAAGGCCAATCTTTAATGATCATGAAACATTGGCCTTTTTCATAGATCCCAACCATGAATTAGAAACAATGAATTATTTAAAAGCACCGAAATGAAGTTTCTTTTCCGTTGTTACCTGAGTAAATTTGTTACTTTATGGGGATACAGAAAAAAGTCTTGAAAATTCACATAATTCAACCAGTGCACATATTGTAGGGAAGTTTCTCCCTCCAATAAAAATAAAATATTCCGACATTTAGTAGTACAGGGAGGAGCTACCTGAAGATACGATATGATTTGTCTAAAGAACCAGGCGAGTCGCCGGCATTACACTGTCGTATCATGATATACGACCTCATGAAACTCTTGGAATATCCTTCGTTTCAAGGGTGTTTTACTCAGCTGTAAACGTCAAACCAGGCCATGGTAAAGCAAACACGGCTGAAATATTGGCTCTCAGCGCCTTTCAGCACTCGCTCGCTCTGAGAATCGTGGCATCTTATGCGTTTGGATCGTCATTATGATATGTTTCATGAGAATGGTATGTAACTATACACATTTTTAGTGTTCCTCGTAAAGGACATTATTATCGGAAATCGTTCAGAATATTATTCTGGTCGACTAGCTACAGACGAATCGCACTGAGCACTCCGATTTGCTAAATATTTAATATTACACACAGATCGTCCGTAATGTAGTTTTAACAATAAACATTTAGATCCTAGCAGGAATATCTACCCAAGAGCCTTATAAGGCACTCGCCATCGTTTTCCTTCAGATAAACATTGCGCAATGCAGTGTACTTAAAGCCATTGAAGTAATTTCCATTCCTATGATGGGATAATTTCAGCCCGCAACAATGATAAATTAATATCTATATCTTTATCATAGTGACATCAAAATAAACAAGAAATAACAATATTTTATAGAATAGTATATTTAGAAAGAAAAAAAAATGACAAAATAAAAATAAAACGGAAATATGAGTTATTTAAAAAAAAGATTAAGTAGTCAAAATATTCCACAAAATATTTATGTAAAAAACAAAGTGAATGAAATCTATACAAATAAAAAATAAAAAAAGCAATATTTTAAAAAATAAATTAAATTATTTAACAAAATATACGTTGGTAAAAAAATTAATAAGACCACAAAAGAACTAAAATAAATTTGTAAAGGAAATTTTTAAGTTTCTAAAAAAAGACATTTTCTGCTAATGAGTTCCAACTTCTAAGGAACATCAGGAAGAATTTCACTGCCAATAGAAAGGAACTATTGAAAACAGAAAAGGTACAAACTATTAAACTGAACAGAACCTCCCTGAATAAAATAGAACTGACAATAACCTAACTGTAAATTTGTAACTCCTAAAGAGGTTTAAACAGGGGAGAATTCGCAAACCGAATTTTCTTTGTATTTTCCATATTAAAGATTAGATATGTCTAGTTCATTCCATCGTAATATAGGTGATTTTAGGCGATATTATCCTGAAAGGTTTTTTTAGGTTCTTTGCCATGAACAATACTACAACCAAATTTGCATGAACAATACTAGAAGACACGAATCTTATAAATAACTGATCATTACAATGTTTAGGATAAAGGAAAACCTAAGAATCCGGTCCCTAGTTACTATTGTTTAGGATAAAGGAAAACCTAAGAATCCGGTCTCTAGTTACTATTGTTTAGGATAAAGGAAAACCTAAGAATCCGGTCCCTAGTTACTATTGTTTAGGATAAAGGAAAACCTAAGAATCCGGTCCCTAGTTACTATTGTTTAGGATAAAGGAAAACCTAAGAATCCGGTCCCTAGTTGCTATTGTTTAGGATAAAGGAAAACCTAAGAATCCGGTCCCTAGTTACTATTGTTTAGGATAAAGGAAAACCTAAGAATCCGGTCCCTAGTTACTATTGTTTAGGATAAAGGAAAACCTAAGAATCCGGTCTCTAGTTACTATTGTTTAGGATAAAGGAAAACCTAAGAATCCGGTCCCTAGTTACTATCGTTTAGGATAAAGGAAAACCTAAGAATCCGGTCCCTATTTACTATTGTTTAGGATAAAGGAAAACCTAAGAATCCGGTCCCTAGTTGCTATTGTTTAGGATAAAGGAAAACCTAAGAATCCGGTCCCTAGTTACTATTGTTTAGGATAAAGGAAAACCTAAGAATCCGGTCCCTAGTTACTATTGTTTAGGATAAAGGAAAACCTAAGAATCCGGTCTCTAGTTACTATTGTTTAGGATAAAGGAAAACCTAAGAATCCGGTCCCTAGTTACTATTGTTAACTCACTTCTCCGTATGAGAACGATGAATTCGTAAGAAGTACGTTGGATTTACACATAACCCAGACCAAATGGTCAGATATAATAAAGGGACCACTTGAAGAAGCCTAATGGTTAATCCGTCCAATAATAATATCATTCAAAGTGGCCCAATCTGAATATCTAAGAATGAAAGGAACCAGAAGACTAAGGAATAGAAGAGGATAAACCCCCGAAGCATCGGACTCCCTAATCCTCCTTTATTGAAGAGAGAAGCCACCCCTGACCGCTGGTCTGCCCCTTTGTACAAGACGGAATTTATAATTTGTTCCATCTTCTGTTTAGTTTAATTTTTGTGGACTGTTCTATTGTCTGCTCGGGTTATTAGCTTCGGTTCCTCGGCCTTATTGCCATTCTTAAGCCCAGAAACCTCATAAACCCTCTCCTCTTTACCAATACTTTCTCCTCATAATTTACTCTGTGGAACAATTCTTGGTAATACTCATGAAATTGTTGTTCAATAACCATTGCGGGTTTTTCTTATACTTCTTTTCCGCTTTTATCATATTTTATAAACACTTTTTTAATGTTTCTTGACTGAATTAATTCTTGACAAAGTTAGTAATAGGCCATAACCAGAGATCACTTTACTTCAAAGCTTTAAACGAAGGTATTGTTGAAAGGAATTCCACTTAAAAAAAAAAAAAAAAAAAAAAAAAAAAACATTGCGGGGGCAATTCCTCTCCCGCAATAGAAAATCCCACGCCGAAACGCTGACGAATAACAGCAATCCATACGGAGTGTTTTTACAACAATACAGGGAAAATACCAGGTTCTTGTGTCCAAATTCTGATATTTTCAAAATTGAAACGCAGTTAAGATATTTATAATAACACCGTAAAATATCACTGCTTCGACTTTTCTAAATATCATTCGAGCTATTAAGTCCACCGTCTTATCACTCTTATCACTTAAGTCCGTCGTATCACTTAAAATGTTCAAAGAAAAAAAAGAAAAAATCGCTTTGAGCGTTCTACTCAAATTCAGGGACATAAATATGCTTTAGGTCCACCGGACAAGCCTATGTAATGTACTGTATAACAAACAGTCTTCTTTTTCGTACACGGCCACCGCGCATGCGCAAACGCCAGTGGACACTTTTTTGTAACGGTTTTTAACAGTTTAGTCCTTGCTAAAGCATATTTATGCTAAAATAGGGGTTTCGGGCGGTTTTTATATATCAGATCATTGACTTTAATTACTTAGGACTATTACTGATAAAAACTCAATCTATTGATTTTTTACTAAACTGTATCGATATATACTTAAATTTCAAATAAAGATTGTGACGTAACCCTTGTTTATCGTTTCGTTTTCCTACGTTAAATTATACAGTTATGCTTTTCTTTTGACATGAAAATGTCACATGTCTGCATATGTGCAACGAAAATGGCGTCGTCGGTCACGTGACCAGAAACTGTTTTTTTTTGCAAGAAACAATTTGTTACAAGAAATGAATTTCTAATTTTTATTTACTGCCCTAATGTCATTTTCATTATCGAAATGATTTTCTTTTAGAGTTTTATATATATATATATATATATATATATATATATATATATATATATATATATATATATATATATATATATTTCTTTATTGATTATTACATCTTGTATACAAATGCATATAGTAATATGGTGTATGATACAATGTGAGGGTACTGTGCACAAGGCCTCCCAACTTCATCCTCGATTAACGACAGAAGGACTATCAGATGACGTTGAGAGAGGCCTACACAAGCTCCCTTCTTCTCCGACCAGTGGCTGGAGTCGAAGAGAGATCGGTGAGCCACAGACGTTGAGAGGGGCCTACCCAAGCTCCCTTCTGTTCCGACCAGTGGCAGGAGTCGAAGAGAGATCGGTGAGCCACAGACGTTGAGAGGGGCCTACTCAAGCTCCCTTCTGTTCCGACCAGTGGCTGGAGTCGAAGAGAGATCGGTGAGCCACAGACGTTGAGAGGGGCCTACTCAAGCTCCCTTCTGTTCCGACCAGTGGCTGGAGTCGAAGAGAGATCGGTGAGCCACAGACGTTGAGAGGTGCCTACTCAAGCTCCCTTCTGTTCCGACCAGTGGCAGGAGTCGAAGAGAGATCGGTGAGCCACAGACGTTGAGAGGGGCCTACTCAAGCTCCCTTCTGTTCCGACCAGTGGCTGGAGTCGAAGAGAGATCGGTGAGCCACAGACGTTGAGAGGGGCCTACACAAGCTCCCTTCTGTTCCGACCAGTGGCTGGAGTCGAAGAGAGATCGGTGAGCCACAGACGTTGAGAGGTGCCTACTCAAGCTCCCTTCTTCTCCGACCAGTGGCTGGAGTCGAAGAGAGATCGGTGAGCCACAGACGTTGAGAGGTGCCTACTCAAGCTCCCTTCTGTTCCGACCAGTGGCAGGAGTCGAAGAGAGATCGGTGATTCACAGACATTGTCGAACTTGAAGGAAGAGAAAGCCATTGCTAACACTTTTAGAGGTAAATGCAAGATTTTTTTTTTGCCCCCTACATGTTGTTTATAGAGAAAATTTCCCAATTGCGGGCTCTAAATTCAGATAAATACTAATAATCGGCCATTCAAATTAATTTAACAATTTAAGCGGTAGGTATATTAAATTTCAAAAGCTATAATAAGTTGTGTCATGATATAATTGAAATTTTATTGGAATAATGATAGTTTTATCGTGTGTATATATGAGGGGAAGGAGAAGTTAGTGAGGCGGAAGATCTGGGGGGGTTAAGGGGTGGGGGGTTTCGTCAATATTTAACACTAAGACAAAGTCCCACGACGCCCCGGGGATTGTTGATTAATTAGGAGTTTCCTCCAATTAGAAACCCATAACTGATGTAAGACGGATAGGGGGGGGTCTGCCCCCCCCCATCCCCCCTACTGCTCCTTGCAATATTATATCGTCTTAGCAACTCTAGACCGGCCGCACAGCCACCGCCGCTGTGCCTCCTCCCAGAGTCGGGGCCTTACTCTTACATATTAAACTGGAAATATTGATTCAGAACCTCTCATCTTACCACTAGGGGTGGTCGTGGTAGGGGGGAGGGGGGATCTTAAAGACAGTATATTACATTGTCTTGTAGAGACTTTCTTAAAATGTTATCTTTACATTATAAGCAACGGTTTAATTCGAAATACAATATTATTTTGATGGTCTACATAGTATACTTTGATATTAAAGCATCGGTCACGTGACCGAAAATTGATTTTGGCGGGAACTTTGGCAGACAATTATATTTCATACCAGCTGTTACCCGGCGTGCCATTTTTTTACCTACTTTCTGCATCTAGAAAGGCAAAAATAAATTAGAAACTAAATAATTAACATTAAAATCTGTTTTCGTTCACAGTTTCGAACCCGTGACCTCCGAACTGTTAGTCCTAGACTATTTTGACCTAGCCTAAGACACTCCCCTGATCAATGCCTATATGTGTGCAAAGTTTGATCAAAATCAGTCAAACTGTGTGGATTTGTATAAGGAACAAACATACAGGCAGACAGCTGTTAAACGTTTTTGACCTATCCTATGACACTCCCCGTATTAAGACCTACCTGTGTGCCTGTTGTGATCAAAATCGGTCAAACGATGTAGATTTTTATATCGAACAAACAGACAAACAGGCAGACACGTGCTTTTTATAAATATTAATTTGGGAACTGATTTCAAACATAGCGAAACCACATTAAAGAGATGGAAACAAACTCTTGTAAAAATTACTAGGTACGTATATGCAGTAAATGTACAATATATTACATGAAATGAATAACTGTTTTTTATTTAATTCTTAAATGACATTTTAATGATGAAATTGTTTTTCCTAACTTATTTTCAAGTAGCCACATTATGTGGTGGTTAGTACATAATGTTTTTAATTTTTTAATAAAGTTTTTGGTTATGTCAACATACATACTTACTCTGGAATTTGGTAAAATATCTATGAAATTGTGGTGGATGTTGGAAAGGCAATCATCACGACCACCCACACCCTTCTTCTGTCATGAGATAACATTAATGTTTCTTCATTTTACTGTTGTAATGAATTCGTTTTGAATAATAGCCAAAATTTATTTTCTTATCCTTTTTACTTTTTATATATATAATTTTGTACCGAAGCACGAAATATCAACCGAGCTTTAGAATGAGAGTTTCATGCATTATGAAGGCGTCATTGTAAAATGCATTATATTACTCTATAACACGGTTTAAATTTCTACACAATTTTAAATTGTGCTTTTTATACACAAACCCCAAGCAAGGTATCGTTGATTTTGTATGGATGTAGCAAGGTATCGTTGATTTTGTATGGATGTAGCAAGGTATCGTTGATTTTGTATGGATGTAGCAAGGTATCGTTGATTTTTTATGGATGTAGCAAGGTGCGTTGAATTGTATCCTTTAAAGTAAATGTATCAGTTCGTACGATTCTCCCGTGTTTTCAAAATTGTATTTACATCTATATTTTTTTTTTAAATAATAAATTCTAGATTGTGAGTAATAATATATTTTTAGTATTTTATCACAAATTCTTTGCCATGTAATTTGAATTTATTGAAGTCAATTTGCATAAAAATGCTCGGGCCTTGCACGTTTTGGAAAGGCATGTTTGTAATTGACGAGCTCAGTGGTAGAGCACTGGACTAATAAGTTGGAGGACCTGAGTTCAAATCCCGAGCAAGCACTAAAGATTTTTTCTCTAGTGCTTTTGTTCATGGGTTGAATTCGGCCTCCCTGACCGTCAATAGGCCAATCCAGCCTTTAATTAATTTAATAATGGGTACCTTGGTGCTAATGACTCTAGCAGTCGAAGGAGCCAAGGGGAAAATCAGGCGGCCGGAGCATAGTACTGACCACACTATCTCCCTAGTGTGCCGTATGGCCATGAATCAGATATCTCTATAGTATCTGCCCCTCAGGGCCCTCGTGGCCTGTTACGGGACTGATTTTTTTGTTTTTATGTTTGTAATTGTATTAATATTTATGCTCTATTAGCTTCCATTTTTTGATTGGAATAGTTATTGCTTTCATATTTTTGATAAATACTTAAGTAAATCAAGGTTACTTATAGATTGACACTTTTTGACGTTTTTTTTTTTGTTGGACGATTTGTTTAGTCAAATTTGAAGTGTTTGTTTGTGTACATAAATTATGAAGATAATCGAGTAAGTTCATAAAATTTATTTCATATTATGTTGTAAAAGTATCAAGTAGTTAAGAGTCATTAATTAGTTTTAGTGTTAATCGCATCGCTTTGTAACGATCAGCTTTATGGGTTGTAGAAAAGGCCGAAGTAAGGTTGGATCTACTCCGGAGTAAAAACTCCCGGGGAGTTTGTTATTAAGAAGGGGCGGGGCCTTGGGGGATGTAATCACATTAGATGGAAGGGGGGGGTAAAGAAACACATTACCCCCCCCCCCCCTTCCCGGAAAAACGGTGTTAAAAGCATTTTCTCATTAGAACACCGCTTCGATGTCTTTATTCCTCTTCTAATGGGACCGCTACGTACTGTTGCTCTGTTGATGTCCTAATGCTAGTGGCTTTTTATATGGCTCTGCGGGCTGAGAGATTCCTAGATAGATGGGGTCGTTTTGTTTAATGTTGTAGGTTTTTCGGGGGGTCGGGGTTGTTGATTCGTCATATCTTCATAGTGTTCATTGATTCTCCAAAAGCACATGTAACCAATTCTGAGATTGTAGTATCGATTCCATAAAGGTTTTCCCGGACATATTCAACGCAAGGAACTTCTGATAACTCACGGATAAGCAGGGTGTGAATGATTTAGGTCGGTGGATGACCTGATTTTTTTTGTTCTAGGAAAGATTCAGTTATTGGAGTTTTTTTTCAATTTTCGAACATAGTATCTAACTTTTCAAAGAAATTATTACAATCTCCACGAACAGCGTGTTTTTAAATGAAATTTGGAATGCATACACCTTGGAAACGAAAGATAATAAAGTAAAGATGATTGGTCTATAACTGAGGCTGTTTCGATATAAATTTGACTGATTAATCAAATTTCAATTGTTTTCAATCATTTTTCAATTCCTGTTCTTGTTGATTCAAAAATTGTAGGGTTGTTAACTGTAATCCTTGTAGATTTGCACGAACCTTTTGAAAACATAAACTTAATTAACTAACTGAATAATTATCCACAGGATCAACTATTTACACCCGTCTATTATGATTCTTAATTAACACATAAAAGGCGGGAGTCATGGTACTACGATTTATTTAGACTGTAGGTTAAAGGCACCTAGCATAATTTTGTCAAAATCCTGGCCTTTAATGTGTTAAGATTAGGAAGCGTAATAGATCTGTGTGAATTCTTGACCCTGTGCAAATTTTTAAAGATAAGAAGTCAAGAAATAGTTGGGTTTTGGCTAAGAAAACTGACCGTTTTGTTTAAAATAAAATCTATAATTTTGACTTTTCGGCATGCTTTTTGGCAGACTTCTTCAGCATTGACTGCTAAGTGGACGATGGATAAAGAAGAAAACCGGTTAGGTATCTTTGGCTTGGTCACATTTTCCTCTTGGTCACTTAACGGTATCTTTGGTCTTCCATTATCTCCTAGGCATTCATTGCTGAAGATGGCTGCCAAATGAGGGCCGCAGAAGTCAAGGGCTGTAAGTGACATTTTTGAAAATAATTAGTTAGATACAGGAATGGGTTGTGAACACTGTAATGTTGTGGGTGGTAAAGAGATCCAAGTGGTTTTCTTGACAGTTGCTGCTACCTAGCTTGTGATCTCTTGAGCATTGGCACTTTTGTAATATTAAGTCCAGAAGGAAATAACGGGGTCTATGTGCGGATCCTCCAATTCATTTGCATATGAATAATAAACCGGATGATGTACCTATTATATATCGCCGATAATAAACAGCTAATGACCTGAGGATTCGTCTGGTATGATCGGAACTGTGGAAAATCTAGTTTTTGCTATTACCACATATGTTCAACTATGATTCTCTTTTCCTCAAAACATTGAGTCTGTTACTTAGACCTCTGGGGTCCTCAAATAGCATGCCAAAATGTCTAAATTATATCTGACCTACTTACTACTTACCTAAATTATTCCTTAACTTACTATCACCATTAAAAAAAAAAAAAAAAATCAGTCCCGTAACAGGCCACGAGGGCCCTGAGGCAGAGTTGGGCAAACGTTAGCGCGCGCTAAAAGCTGATACCTCTCCGCTAATTTAGCGAAACTGTAGAAAGCCAGCGCTAATAATTAGCGGTTAGCGGCGGCAGTGCGCTAACCGCTAATCTATTTATGAAATATCGTAATTGCTAATAGCTTAAGCTATAGTTACAACATTTTGTAACTATAGCAATTACGATAATTCATAAATAGATTAGCGGTTAGCGCACTGCCGCCACTAACCGCTAATTATTAGCGCTGGCTTTCTACAGTTTCGCTAAATTAGCGGAGAGGTATCAGCTTTTAGCGCGCGCTAACGTTTGCCCAACTCTGCCCTGAGGGGCAGATACTATAGAGGTATCTGATTCATGACCATACGGCACACTAGGGAGATAGTGTGGTCAGTACTATGCTCCGGCCGCCTGATTTTCCCCTTGGCTGCTTCGACTGCTAGAGTCATTAGCACCCAAGGTACCCATTATTAAATTAATTAAAGGCTGGGTTGGCCTAGGGACGGTCAGGGAGGCCGAATTCAACCCATGAACGAAGACACTAGAAGAAAAAATCTTTAGTGCTTGCTCGGGATTTGAACTCAGGCCTCCAGCTTATTAGTCCAGTGCTCTACCACTGAGCTAACCTCGCCCCCACTATCAGCATTATGCATCTCATAATTTAAAAATGTTGCGTTTTTGGTAGGTTCTTGGGCTCGACAAAGATGTATGTACTATATCTATTAAATTTCCCCTCCTTCCTGAAATTCGTCCATTTTCTGCTAATGGAACTATTCGGAGACATGATTGCACTTAAATAGAAATAAGGAGGATGGAGGAAATTGAATCCACGCATCCCTTTCACAGAAGCAGTCTTCCCCTTCCGTCGTGGCATTGTTTTAACGACGACATGGAGGGGGTAAGTGGAGGCTAATCAAATATTCTCCTAAGAGCTGCTCTTGTATAATCTTCTAAAGTTCAAATTGGTTTTGCTTCCTCCGTGAGAGGGCTTTGGTCGGTAGGCTTGTTTCTTGTCTTCCTCCGAAGCAACTTTGTTAATTCCTCCTCTTGCTTCTTATTCCTTCCCGAACAACATCGGAGATTCCGTCGGTCCGTCATGATTATTAATACGCACGTTCCTCTCAATCAACGGCTCATTAGGCTTGCGGGATTGTGCCGAGAAATTAATCGGCGGCTCGAGGAGGGCTCGTCGAGGATCATTCGTCGTCGCTACCCCTTCTATCTCGCGACGTCATGGGAGGCTCGGACGTCAGAGGAACAGGTTCATCTTGTCCTCGCGGCCTCAACAATCTTGTCAAATACACTCACTGTCCAGAGATCCCAGCTCAATCCACTTCCTGAAACTATGTGTTTCACTTTTAGCACAATTGAACCCCTACAATGTAATCACTATGTGATAAGGATTTTAGTGTTGACACCCCTCTTCACCTCCCCTTCTATCTCGTGACGTCATTTAAGGTTCGGACGTCAGAGGAACAGGTTCATCTTGTCCTCGCGGCCTCAACAATCTTGTCAAATACACACACTGTCTAGAGATCCCAGCTCAATCCACATCCTGAAACTATGTGTTTCACTTTTAGCACAATTGAACCCCTACAATGTAATCACTATGTGATAAGGATTTTAGTGTTGACACCCCTCTTCACCTCCCCTTCTATCTCGTGACGTCATTTAAGGTTCGGACGTCATAGTAACAAGTTCATCTTGTCCTCGCGGCCTCAACAATCTTGTCAAATACACTCACTGTCTAGAGATCCCAGCTCAATCCACTTCCTATAAACTATGTGTTTCACTTTTAGCACAATTGAACCCCTACCCTGTAATCACTATTTGATAAGGATTATAGTGTTGTCTTCTCTTTTCACCTCCCCTTCTATCTTGTGACGTCACGAGAGGTAAGTACGTCAGAGGAACAGGTTAATCTTCTCCTTGCAGCCTCAGGATCTTGTCAAATACACTCACTGTCTGGGTTTCTCACACTAATCAATATTTTATAATGATTTCAGTGTTATCATTTTTCGAGGGAAGTGTTTTAGAAACAACACTCGTAAAATAGTCTTTACATGATACAAAAAAAAAAAAAAAAAAAAAAAAAAAAAACATTGATAAGCCCTTCTCAAATTCATCCTAATACGCAATTCTATTTCCATCCTAATATGATTTTCTATAACTTTCTTAATATGTCCTTCAATATTCTTCTCAATATGCTCTTCTATATCCTTCCTAATAACAATTACTACATTTCCTAATTTGACCTTCAATATCCTACTTAATATGCTCTTCTCTATCCTTCCTAATACTTCTTTCTATGTCCCACCTAATACCACCTTCAATTGCCCTAATATGCTCTTCTCTATCCTTCCTAATACTTCTTTCTATGTCCCATCTAATACCACCTTCTATTGCCCTAATATGCACTACTTGAGTTACCTTGTTTTGTTAAATCCTTCCTATTATGGCCTTATTTGTCCTTTCTAATGAGTATTCTTCCAAATACCACCTTGTAGATCCTTCCGAATGCCAAATTCAATATCCTTCCTAATAATAACTTGTATATCCTTCCTAATAACAAATTCAATATCGGTCTTAATATGATTTTCCTAGTCGTTCCTAATACCACCTTTTATTTATCTTCTGATACGGCCTTCAAATGTCATCCTAATTTGCCCTTCCGAAGTTGTATTGTTGTATTATATCCTTTTTACTTCCTAATACGTCCTTATGTTAACTTATTTAGACAGCCAGAAATTTATCGTGTAGACATTGTGGATATCAAGCAAGCAGGACGAAAAGTTGAGCAACCTGATATCCACACAAACATTCATCTATCTAGCACCTACAAAGCTGGCCAATGAATCCGAAAACGCAGGATACATAATAAGCACAGCAGGAAAGCTATAAAAAATCACGAGAACATAATTAAAGTTAAATTTTCACCCTAAAGTTAAAACTAATATGCTCCAAGTGAAATTTCAGAGTTTAATTTTGCCGTATCCAATTGGCGAGCTTCATCCATAATGGATGAGTCTGAGGGCAAAGGGTTCACTCATCGGCTCCTATTGGACTTAATTACTGTTACTCCAGTTGTGTCCGGCGGCTGCTTCGATTGATGTGTTAATCCGCCGCCCTCCGACCGGACATAGTGACGGTGTAATCTCTCCTATCAACATATCATCATAGAGGTCCAGTACGCATGCTCGTAGGGTGGCAGACATCAAAAGGTGTCGCGTAGGGGTGAATAGTGATATATTTGAATGCATATGAGGCTGGACTGATTTCTCGTTTCCTTCTAGTCAATGTTGGACTGGTGTCCTGTTCTGTTTACTCTGTGCCTACAGTTTTGGGCGCAAAGGTGGCTGGATTTTATTTTAAAATAAATTATTTCTTTCAAAAGGAAAATCGTCTTGACTTCAAAAAAAATAATTTGGAAAGCAATTATAAACTAGTTATTTATTAGTTTTAATAAATTGTACATTATAGTATATAATTAACTTAATTTAATTTTTTCTGATGTGAAAATTATGATGTGTAGTTTTTTAGTTCCATCTCACCTGCCAAAATCAATTTTCCGCCCCCTGACGGAAGATGTCACATTCGTTATTTTTTTCGCTATTCTGCAAAATATAGAGAGTCCCAGTCATACAAACCTACATTCTTTCATCAAAATTCCTAACACAACCTAAGCCTTCACTTACCATCTTAATCAACAATAATCAATCCAAAACTAACAACGCCATCGTTCAAGTCCTTCATAATCTGTATTTCTGACTGGCGTCTCCTCTCCTAAAAAATATTCATTTTTTAGGTGGGGTTTAAAACCAATAATTACTAGTCTTGATGTCTACCTGATGACACTTTATGGAAGTGCTGGCGCAAAATTTCGGCACCATCGATTTTTAATAAACAACAAAACAAAATCTTTTGTTCAAATCTGAATATGTATCTGTATATTCCTCTCTTCCCCTACACGGTCTCCAAAAAATATTCGATTTTCATGAAATATGACACAAGAGTGCTCTGTGTAAAACGAAAGAGCAAGTTCGTTAGCCAACAGGTTTCACCCTTTGGGACGCTGTTTTTCCAATAAGATAGCGAGAGAGTGATTGAGAGGGAGAGATTGAGGGAGAGAGAGAATATTGAATAAAGAGGATGAGTGAAGGAAATTCATTGAATTTCATAAGCAGGTATTTGACTCCCGAAAGCAATTTAAGTGACATTAGTAAACGTCAAAGTGGTTTAATATAACTGTGACGAGGTGGACCTCATATAGCCACGATGGGAGGGAGGGAGGGAGTGAGGGATTGAGAGAGGGATGCATCACTCCCTCCCGACAAAGGGGTGTAATTAGAGGAAATATGACACTTTTTCGCTCGGAAAGACGGAAGGGTTGAAATTGGAAACCTTTGGCCGACAGCCGCACCGGCCGATGTACAAAGAGCCATCGTGAAGAAGAAGTTATTTAATAAGGACTTTAGACACGTCCCTGGCATAATTATTCACTAATTATTACGTAATGAAGAACTCCCGAGGGGGAGGGGAGGGGGTAGAAAAACATGGACGTTTCGAACCCTTTGCTTGACGTCTTCAAATGAAATCCAAGCTTTAAAATTAAATGAGGACGAAGGTAGGGTATTTCCTTACCCCTGACACCCTTCCCGATACCACCCTCCCCCCTCCCACCCTCAGGGGGATTTGCTCTTCGATTATTTCACCTCACTTCCTGTAAACAGAAGTCGATACCAACTAGGGCTGATTCTCAGATCTTTAATCAGCCTTGTCCATCGTATCATTCATACTCCTTTAAATCAATTAGGTATGTGTATGCACATATTCAGTATTTATAAGCCCAACTCGCAGGAACTGCATCATCCCTGTATTTTGGCTTGTATGCCCAGCGCACAGTGGACCGATTTCCATAACAACATGGACAAAACTCAAGTAAACAAATCATAAAACTAAGTCGATTATATTACAAGAGATACTTTAGATAAGGCGATTTCGCAATCAGTGTTGGACAAAAATTATTCAGAATGATGAATAACGATTAATGAATAAATGTATTATTTTATTCATGAATGAAGAATAATTACTTTTATTCAATAATAAAATAATAAAATTAGGACTATGTTTCTATGGCAACTATGAACTGGATTAAAGTCCTTTTAACATAGAAATGTGAAGTTGCCTTTAGATACAAAGAATTCATCACTCATACTAACGAAAATATTATCGGAACTCATATTGGGGAAAAATGGACTGAAGTTCTTTTTGCATGGATCGATTCAAATGTGGATCCTGTCAATATTTTTCCGCCGGGATTGTGGACAGCTTAGAACCCCTACCAACTCCACTACTGATTATTGACATTGGAAGAACTGTTGATAAGTGGTGTTATCAGCACAGAGAGAGGTTATTGAGAAGCAGGTTAGGCGAGAAAGCCGTTTCAAAGGGATAATTTATAGATAATATTCAAGATTATATTCGTTTCGGGGATATTTATCGGCGAGATAAAAGGCCTCCGTCCTATTGTCCCGCTAAAAAACGGCTCAATTCCCTATTTTCGAGAAGGTTTCCCTATAAAGAGCTTTAAGCCCCCCTTTATGGAGAAAAATCCCTCCGGATCCGATTTCTATTATGGCAATATCTCTCTCTCCCTGAGAGAAATGAACATATTCTTGCATATATGCACGCATATGCGGGGAAATGCGGCCTATTGTCCGCCTTTCTTAGGGGCATAGCCGCACAAAGGATCCCTAATCCACCCTTCCAGAATAAATAGAGAAAAATTACTTTTATCTTGAATTGAAAAGGAAATTAGAAATTTTCTCATTTCCCCAAGTATGTTTCGGTCAAAAAGACTCCGGAATAATATTATTATAATTTTTTTAATATTATACACCCATAAAATTTGTTAATACTATATCAGGGCCAACGGCCATAACCACGTTAAATAAACCGGTTCCCATAGACCACCGAACTTAAGCAACGTCGGGCGTGGTCAGTACCTGAATGGGTGACCGACCACGTGCTGTTGGCAGTATAGAAGGTTGGCAACCTGTAGATGGCCCGGCGCTAATAGCCAAATAGTTGATGCGCCGTTAAAAACGAAAAAAAAAAAACTATATTAGGACCTTGTAAGAGAAAGAGCGCATCATGAATTTCGGATGTAGGGAAATCGAAGTCAAAGTTCTAGAATGGAATGGAATGGAATGAATTAAAGGACGAACAACTTACTGTTTTAATCGTCCTATGAAACTTTTGTTTTTTTGTTTTTTAATTAAACCTAGTTTTTAACTAATTAATCTCATGAAATATGTAAGCACATTCTGTTCCTTTTTTTTTTTTTTATTAGAATAACATATAACTGTACACAACATATTTATTTATTTGTTTTTTCTCATTAATTTAAAGCTAACAATAGATGGTATATTCCTTTCTACTATAGCTACTTCTATGTATATATATATATATATATATACACACATACACACATACATACATATATATATATATATATATATATATATATATATATATATACATATATATACATACGCACATATATACATATACACACACATACATATACACACATGCATACATACACATTCACACACTCACACACACACACATATATGCATATATATACCTATACTCTTACACCTAAATATATTTATTTACAAGTATTCCTTACATTAAATCTAACCGTACAAAATATATCTAATTTTTTTTTTTTTTTTTATTATTTTTATTTATTTTTTTTTTATTTATTATTTTTTTTTTTATTTTTTTTTTATTATTATTATATATATATTTTATTTTATTTTATTTTTATTTTTTTTTAATTTATTTTTTATTTATTTATTTATTTATTTTTCTTTTCTTTTCTTTTCATTTTTTTCTTCAAAGTTCTAGAAGTGCTTCAGGATATCAAGGACGAATGTTTACTCTATGGAATGCGGATTCATAAATTTGCTTGAAAACGTATGCAATTGAAATTCAATGTTTTAATTATAATCTTTACGAGTGATTTATGGGTAACAAAATGCTAAGAGGGGAGTTTCAAATAGGACATTGAATTTCTCATAGATAATTTTGCTATTCACTTTAACTAGAAACTGTGAGAGAACTAAAGGGGAACCAGAGAAACAAGGCGAAGCGTCATGTTACCTACATCTTTCTGAATCAGAAAATGATAAAAAAGTCAATTTTTCAGATTCGCCCTTTCTCTTTCCAAGGTCCTGATATGTCCATACAATTAAATTACCCTACAATTTGACCGACTTAATTTCCGATCTTAGCCAGTACATTGATAAACTTATGAAATACCTAAATTTATACAATAATATTTAAAAAGGAAATGATAACCACGGCGATTTAGTAAAATAGTTTTCATTAATTGGTCCAACAAAAAAATGAGCTGTTTTTGTTGGGTTATTGGAACAGAACATACAGTACATTCGACACTAACACAAAAGGATCGCTGATAGTTTTTGCATTACAATAGACAGATAGTTAAATAGTATTAAATAACAAAGAGATTAAACAAAAAAGGTATGGTTTTATCACCAAGTGTTGAAAAACTAATATAAAAATACAAAATATGACCATACATGTAAATATTAATATACCTTTCATCTGGTACACGTTCTTCTGGTCTAATGGTTGTCAACCTTTCGAAAGATGCATTTCAAGTAAGAACTTCCATCAAAAAGTTCTGATACACTAAAAATCCGGACCATAGGAATTTTTCAAAAAACAAACTTTTTCTTGTCTTTTTATCAGAGTTTGCATAGTTTATTTTAATTTTACTACTTCGAATTAATAATTCTTCTATAATTGTTAAAATATACTATAACAATATAATATAGGGGTCTCCCGTGGTCTAGTGGCTAGCGTGCTAGACTCATAAGCGGGAGATGGTGGGTTCGATCCCGACCGGCGCCAGAAATTTTCTCATCTCAGGGCCCGCTGAGAAAATTCCTGGCTGCACCCTGGATGTCGGCGCTAATAGCCAAGATTTGTTGATGCGCCATAAAAAAAAAAAAAAAAAAAAAAAAAAAAAAAAAAAAAAAAAAAAAAAAAATAATATGATATAATAATAATACTAATGACTATAGGCATCGAAGGAACCAAATACAACAAAAACCAGATTATAAATGAAGTTTTGGCGTTAATAGCCCAAGTGTTGATACGCCGTTAAACAAACACAAAAAAAAAATCCATAAAAATCAATGAGGTTTAACTCTTGTTATGGAGAAACCTTTCAAGCAACAAATCAAAGCCAATAAAAAAAAAAACAAATAAATAAACTTTGGAATTGAATTCCAAAAAGAAGAACTGTAGAACAATAGGACTTGTAAGAACTGTTTACAAAGTAATTGAACAGAAGGGGGGGGGGAGAATAAGACCGCTTGAGCGAGTTTTCTCAAGGGAGTGAGCAATAAGAGTAACTCGCTCGAGTGAGTTCCGTCTGATTTAACTCATGGATTGGGTGTTCCAACTCGATGAGTCCCTAATTCGGAAAGGGATCTGTCATTTACATCGGGTTTCGGTTCTTTTTTTTATGATTCGTTCATTTGGGGGAACGCGACTTCAGAAGTAATTCCTCACCTGGCATTTCAAGATTTTCTTATTCAGTAAATATCTGGGCTTATTTAGATGTTGGAAAAGGTATATAAAGCCTCTTTAATAATTTTTTTTTTTTGTTTTTTCAGGTGTTCCCGTAAGAGAAAAGATCATATATTCTATTAAATATTAATTGTAGTAATAGAAAAAAAACAAATTTAAAAATTAATCCTAATGTGTATATAAATTTAGTTACACACGGAAATAAAATAACATTAGATCAGGGCTGCCAATATTAAAAATTCATGTAATGTTGAACGCGGAAGTTGACAACTCATTTACAGCTTTTAATAATTTATACCATTTTAAAAATGTATTTTTTTTTAATCATTTCCGACTACATTAATATTAATTCTGTGTTATTTTTGTCAGAAAAAAAATTGAATTACTTTTTTACATCTCTGCTTCAGAGAGTATAATGACATCAACTGGTGCTAATGGTCACGAAAGATAATTCACAGTAAATTAAAAAGTAAAAAAAAAAAAAAAAAAACAAGAAAAACACAAACAATTTTAATCCATACCTACTTAGTATACTTATAAGCTCCTTCGTTTTTTTGTTCTAACTTTTTGATAAAAATATAAGGAATGAGTTCGATTTTCGTTAATATTTGTAGTTTTTTACACGCTTTATTCAGAGTAATAATTATTTGTAGATACAAAGTTTTTATTCTTTCTCATATTAAATTAAAAAATATATTATTATTTTTTTAAATAATGAAAATAAAGCTTATTTTAAATTCAGTGAATTATTTTTTTCTGGCTAATCGATTTTTATTATTTAAAGCATCTGACCTACTTTTCAAACCTATTTAAGGCTCCAGTTAAGAGGATGCGAAACATGTAGAGCCGTTTAAATAATGGAGCTTATTAAATATATGATTTATGAAAAGTAAACGATACAGTAAAAACGTCCGACTCGAAGGAACTGCTTCATCTTAGCGCGGTTCCCCCCTAGTGTCATTAGTAAAAGCTGTTATTGGAAAGTTTTGATCTTTCAAGAAAAAAATGAAATTATTTTAGGCGCCACAACAGAAAACTTATAGTATCCTAAGCGAAAATTACTACATTCTCTCTCTCTCACTCTCTCTCTCTCTCTCTCTCTCTCTCTCTCTCTCTCTCTCTCTCTATATATATATATATATATATATATATATATATATATACCTAAATATATATATATATATATATATATATATATATATACCTAAATATATATATATATATATACCTACATTTTTTTTTATTATTGCTACCCAAGCTTATAAATAATTAAATATTTAAAAATTCAACTGTTTTAGCTAATATAAGTAGCGTTGAGAATAAAGTTATCTCTGTAAGCGTAAAGCACAAAGAGGATAAGGAAGGAAGGGAAGGCTCCTAGTATATCGTAATAATTAAAGGTAGAATGTTAATTAAGATACTAAAGTAATGTATAATAGAAGGAGAGAATAGTAAATACAATTAAGAAGGAACAGGGTGAAATATGTGCTGTTTGCTTCGGGAGCACAATGGAGGCCGTGCGCATACTATCTGAAGATTGGGATCTCTTAGCGCCGCCTCTGTTTCCAGCTGTTCTTATGGTAGTCTGTAATTACCAGGGATCTGTCCTCTCTGATGACCGTGCAGGAACAACATGCTGATAAGGGATGCTGATAACAGCCGTGGGGAGGGGGGGGGGGGGGTAAACACATATCTGAGCTTTATCCGCGGCTGTGGACTAACAATGTGGCCAGCTGGATGCACTTTTTGTTCGGAAGTAACAATGCTTTGTCGCGAAAACGGCGGTATTTTAGGCTGTTTACTCCGTTACATGTCAGTCGTTGACTCGGTGACGTAATCCGGAAGTTCTGACAAGACATGCCGACTTAGCTATTTCTCCCGATCCCAGCCGATCCGATTTCATTTGATCGACAGCGGCCGACGGGAGTGCCTACATTGGTCTCGACCCGATCCGATCCGATTTAGTCACAGCTCGTCAGTAATGACCTCATAGTGAAGTTAAAATGAGTGATTAATTTAAGAAATACCATCTAATAAGCATAGAAACCTTTGATTAGGTTGAATGTTGGAGGTAAGAGAAGTATTGGTATTCATATTTTAAAATTATTTATAAGACAGGTAACTAGAAGGTTATAAGCATTGGAAGGTTATAAACATTAGAAAGTTATAAACATTAGAAGGTTAGAGACGTTGGATGGTTATAAACATCTTTCCACGCAATTTAATAAACAAGGGAAAATAAAAACAAAAATGTGAATTGACAATGTTGTTCTACATTTTATTTCCTTTGATACATAAAAAAAAAATATGCATTGAAAGCGGTTAAGATTTAGAACCTGTAGACCTTTTGAACCACAATATGTGGGTTGGCGACATTTTGCTTCGTCGGTCCGAAATCGGTCTAGAAACAAACAAGTTTGAATGGCCAAGAATCGGTGGCCGTTGGATTGGATCGGGTCGGGTCGAGACCAATGTAGGCACCTCCATTGAGATGCATGTGTTTGTTTTTCTTCCGACAGTCGGTGGCTATCGGATCGGATCGGAACGGGTCCAGTGTACGTGCACCCTTAACTCATAGATTCCACCGCCCAAATCCTTACAAACATTATTAGGGAGACCATACATGGTTAAGAATATCTCAAGATTTGGGCTGAGCAGATATTACCCGACGTGTATGACAGAGTTTGATTTTACAGTCCATCGAAGTAGAATGATAGAACCAATACATTAACTGTACAATTAAGAAGGAACAGGAGTCCAATGAGGCCGGGACTGTGCAGGCCAGGCCTGATGTGTGTGGACAAGAGGATATTTGCTTCACATTCAGTGGGTCTACTATAACTGGACTGTGCAGTCCCTGCCTTGAGGTTTATTAAATTTTCGTGCGTGTGCTACACCCGTTCAGTCCAAACCTTGAGCCCAAACTGTACAGTCACCGCCTTGAGATTTGAAGAGAATGGCATTTGCCATGGGTTTTGACCATGGTGTGGTCTTCATCCTGACTGAACAATTACATTTACATAAAATAATACCAAATTATATAATATAACTCTATTAGACTTTCTAGCCTCTATTATAGGGCAGTCGACAAATGTTCTGGGGGGCTCCATTTCGAAATTTGGACTAATAATTTTAGTATCGTCGTTCTAGGGCCGGATTAGAGTCACTATTAGACCGTCCTTAGGCTACCCGAAAAAGGGAATCAGAGAATACGTCTGACCACACTATCTCCCTAATGTGCCTTTTAGTCAAGAAACAGATACGTCTATAGTATCTGTCCAGCTGCGCCATATTTGCATGATAAGGAACTACCTCAAATATGTATATAAAGTCCTTTTTGTACATAATAACCTTTTTGTGAAGAAAAAAGAAAGAATGATGATGCAGTTCCTGTGGGTGAGATTCGTTGAATGTATTTTATTGCAATCCAATAATACGAACAAGTTGTGACACCTTATTATATCTAAATCCGACAGCTAAGTTATTGATAAAACAAGAATAAAAACGCCGGGAAAGAATAACAAATATTAGGACATTTAAAAAAAAGAGAACCCTTATGAGGTATTTATATGAGGGCGGTTTGGGGGTATATCGACCACAAGATGAAAGCTTAACCACAAGACAATATGACGGTTGGTAGAACTGGGAGGGGATCTTGCTAAGATTGGTATGTGGTTTACAGAAGAAGGGAGAAGAGAGAACAATGGAAATTCTTTTAATAAGAACGATAAAAAGAACATTTCTCCCTATCCCACTCCCTTTCTCAACTATTGACATCTGCTCGCATCAAAAGCTCGGCATCCATATTGGCCGATCAGCTGATAAAAGGATTTGCGGTTTATCAGCTGATATAAAAGGCAGTTCTTAGCATTCAATGTTTGAAATTCATGTAATGTATACTAAAATATGGCTATAATTTTGTATGTGTTAATAACAATATCATATGGGGTCTCCCGAGGTCTAGTGGCTAGCGCCTTAGATTCATAAGCGGGAGATGGTGGGTTCGATCCCCGCCGGCGGCAGAAATTTTCTCATCCCACGGCTCGTTGGGAAAATTCCTCGCTGCGCCCTGGATGTCGGCGCTAATGGCCTAATTGGCGAAGCGCCGTAACAAAAATATCAATAAAATTGGCCAACTATGGACAAAATAAAATAGGATGCCGTAGAGCACCGAAGTTAAGCATTGTCAGGCGTGGCCAGTACCTTTATGGGTGACCATCTGGTAAAATCGTATCCCATTGGCATTCTAAAAGACTGGCAACTTGAAAATTGTTCAGGAATTGATAAGCCGCAAAAAAAAGATAACAGGAGCTGCTATTCTTGCGATTGGGTCCATCGCCAAATAAATGACTATTTTTTTTCAAAATATCGTAGCCAAAAAAACTCCTTGTTTACCATAAAATGGATTTGTGAGATTTTTCTATTGTTTATAATGCCAATTAGGGGAAAGAAAAAAAAATACATTGAAGTAGATCGGAGTGAGATGTGCTGATTTATGTGGAGTCACAGAACTGCGTGCCCCTGCAACCGCATCACAATTAACAACAACACTCGAGTAGTGTTCACTACGCATACAACTCTCCACCAGAATGTCCTTGATATATTTGGCGTAGGTCTGTGAAGAAATATTACTTATTTTTCTTGTGTTATAATTTATTAATTTGTAATTGCCCTACATGTTTCGGGGATTCCATGCCACCTCACTAGTGCCGTTTAAAATCCTGCTTGTTAGGTTCATATGTGGGAGATGGTGGGTTCGATCCCAACCGGGGGCAAGAATTTTCTCATCCGGCTCGTTGGGGAAATTCCTCGCTGCACCCTGGATGTCGGCGCTAATTAACCTTCGTATAAGGTTACTAGTAATTTTAGTTGCTTTGTATCAAATTTAATTAGCAATTTTGGTGTTAACTACTATCTCCTTATCATGAAATTTGAAATTTAAATATATATATATATATATATATATTTAAATTTCAAATTTCAAATTTAAATATATATATATATATATATATATATATATATATAAGAGATACAAAACATTTTTGTAGAAATCATAAACATTTTTTTTTTGTTTTTTATTTTTTTTATTTCGTATTTATTTATTAATAAATAAACATGATAATGAAACCACTATTGCTTCTGCTCAAACAGACGTTTTGCCAGAACAATGGAAGGAATTCACACTCCCGAATGTATATATTTTTCAAAAGCTTTCAGAATACTAAAATATGATAGAAGGATCAACAACAAAAAAAGTTGCAAATTAGCCAACAACTTTACCCTAGGATCTCAATTGCCATCGAAACGAATTATCTGCTGAAGTTTCGAAGTCCTTTGTACATCTTCAGACACCCCACTCCAAGAATAGGCCTACATCTAGGAATCTTGAACCAATATCCCATCCCTAGCTACAGGTGTCCGAGGGATTGTGGTGGCTTGGAGTTCACGCTCCGTTAGATAAGCTAATGGATTCTCAAGTTACCGGCGCGTGCTCGTCCCCGTCATCGGATCGCTCTTTCTATCCACGAAAGGAAATACGCTGTTTGATTGCTTTTTTTATACTCCGAGCAATCAGGGTTTCCGTCCTGATGGTGTGGCTTTCTTACGGGACTAGCTGTCCTTATTGGCGTATTAGGACTAGTTTAGAGTTTCGTCCAATTTCATTATATTGGGCTTGGATGGGTGCGTGATAAAGCCATTCTGTATGGTTTACATTCCATATCATGGATAATGAAAGAAAGAAATATACTAACATTGTTTAAACAATTGTATAATACTGCATACAACGAGACAACTTTGGCCTGTTTATTTAGAAAAAGTCCGTCACGCAGGAGCTGCATAACTAAGCACTTTCCTCAGAATTTGGGTAGTGTAGACTGCTTTCCAGAACAATTTGCTTAAAATATCCTACATAAATAAAATAAAAACATGAATAGTTCTCTTTTAAATTTTAAATGAGTAACTGATCAATTATTAATTTGCTTCCAGAGTTATGTTTACACATGGTGCCTACTACTCTACGTAATAAATACAAAAAACCTCATATTATCGTATTTTGATCTAACGCAGGAACAGGATACAGTCACTCTAGTGGTAGAAAGAGCTCCTTGCGGCGGCTTTGTGAACCGACGTCTGGCGGGCTTTTCTATTGAAATATATTACAAATTAAACCCCCGCTTTCCGATTGACCGATTCAGCTCATTTTTACAACACTTCTTTCTCATGAGTTACCCACGACGTATACCGCGTTTCGTTACAATACAGCAGAAAGTACGACCGGTATGAGTATATTAGGAATTTGGGTCCGGAGTAAACCCCCCCTTCTAATGAACCGATTTAGTTTATTTTTACAACACATATTTACCTGTAGATTACCACTACGAATTCCGAGTTTCGTCGAAATATACCAAAAATCACGGCTGGTAGTGGCGAATTGGTATTGTGGGTCCGGAGTAAACCCTCCTCCTAATGAACCGATTTAGTTCATTTTTATATCTCACTTTTCTCTCTATATTACCACTACGAATACCAAGTTTCGTTGAAATATAACAAATATTACGGCTGACATGGTCAAATTAGTGTTTTGGGTTCGGGGTAAACCCCCCCTTCCGGTGGACCGATTTTGGTGGTTAACGAACTCGTTCAATTGTTTGCTAATTAAATGCTATATACCAAGTTTCGTGACGAAAAAACAAAAACTCTGGCCGCTATCCTGTTAACAGATATATATATATATATATATATATATATATATATATATATATATATATATATATATATAGATACATATATATTTTAACGGGGGTCATTTTCGGTGTCTACTAGGTAGGATCGATAAAGATTTGAAGACATTTTTCAAAAATTCCGTCATGAGTCCAACCTCAATAGCTACTTTCCTTCGGAGGAAAGTGCTAAAAATGACCCAACAAGTTGGTCTTGGGTTTGAATCGGGGCTCATACCCTCATATCCTTGGGTAAGGATCTGAAGCATTACCCACTCTACTACAGAAGGACCCACAAAGGCCAATTGAATAAAACAGGTTTACGTAAACAGAAAATTCAAGAATCAGCTTTTTTATATTATTTTTTGGTGAGCATAAACATATTTATAATAAGTGTCTTCATCATTGAAGATTTTTTTTTTTTTTTACTGTAAAAGTACCATATAGAAAAATGTATTTTTATTTGGCTGTAGATTAAAACTGATTTACAACACACTATTTTTTAATAACGTTTTCCACGTCTTTTTATCTCTTCTTCAGGAGCATTTAAAATAAAAATTACAGTTATAATCTTAGAAAACCTTCTGAAGGCCACAGGTACACTAGAAATATCAATCGTGGGAAATGTCGATTTCTCGAAGTAAATCTTCATCAAATAAGTCAAATTTTATCAGCTATTGATTATTAAATTTAAAAAAAAGTCCGACTCGCAGGAACTGCGTCATCTTAGCGCGGTTACAAACATCTCGAAGAAATGTAATAGATTAGCATCACAAATCACAGGAAACTGACAGTAGCCAACTTACACAGAAGCGGATAATTCTTAATCTGTTTGTCACTACAATTATGTACTGAAAACGTACTTACTCTTCGGCTACTGCTGAGAACGCTCTATTCTAAACAAACAAACATTTTAAGTATCTTGTTTTACTAGCAAATTCGTTTTACTGTTATAATCAGCTGTACATATGTGCTTCATGGCGAATAAAATTATAAAAAATAAAACTTAAATAACAATTAAATGCTTATTAAATGCTTTTTCCCAAATATTTATTTTGGTATTTTTACTAACTGCCTTTTCTTTAATAGTGTTTATTATAAAAATACCTACTGGTAAATAGAGTTACTAGCTTATAATAAAAAAACATGTTCTATATTTCGAGTAAAAAATTGTTTTAACGATATATGTATATATCATTTGAAAATCAAAAATAATAAAGAAATTCGTGTTTATCGAATTAAGTTCCTGTCGTTTGACTTTTTACAAATTTGTCTTTGCCTTTTACAGGAGGACTCTCTGATTTTTTTAATCTGGAGTTCTTTAGGAAAAACTATGCTGTGAACACTGAGAAAAAAAACAGCCTGCCGGCAGCCTGAAAACTGTGACTCAGTGCCAGTATTTTGAAATAGGACATTTTAGTCTAAAATAGGATTCCACATATTTCAACCTAAAATAGGATTCCACAAGTTAGAGTGCCCGCACTTTATATTAGGGTGCTGGAATGCTAGCAGCCTACAGAGAGATGACTTTATTATGTGGATAAAAAAGAACAAAGGTAAATTCAGAGTAATAATAATGAGACTTTATTTGGGTGTAATTTACATATACACTTCTTAACAAGTAGATATTTACAAGTAGGTAAGAGGTATACACTTTTTAACAAATATAGATGTTTACAAGTATTAGGTATTAGGTACAATGTACTTATGAACAATATTGAACAAGTAGGTCTAGAAATAATTTTTTTATTTTTTTTTGTTTTCATGACACTTATAGCCGTATTCATAAAGCCGAAGACAGTTGATTTCAGCATCTGTTCAAACAGAAACAAAAATAAATTTTTATTAATAACAAAAGAAAAGTTGTTGTTGTTGTGTTTTATATAATTAAAAAGAAACATAAATAGGCATTTTTTCTAGCTTAAAATGTCGCAGTAAATTCAAAGCTGCCAGGGAATTACAAAATAAATATAAAATAAGGTTTTTTTCTATGGATATGATCATAAATGAAGGAAAAAATACTTCCATCAGTTCTCAGCTTACCAGGCTTATTGAACTCCATCTTCAGTTGGTTCTATACCCGCAGCTCCATGTTATATTAAGGGAATATATTCTTGAAAAACAAACACAACTTTCTTCATTCTATTGTATATAACATCTGTTTTTAAATTTAATAATAAAAACAAGAGCCTGTATGCCTGGATGCAGACTGTACCGCCAGAACAGAGTTCAGGCTCTTGTTTTTATTATTAAATTTAAAAACAGATGTTATATACAATAGAATGAAGAAAGTTGTGTTTGTTTTTTCCTTCATTTATGATCATATCCATAGAAAAAACCCTTATTTTATATTTATTTTGTAATTCCCTGGCAGCTTTGAATTTACTGCGACATTTTAAACTAGAAAAAATGCCTATTTATGTTTCTTTTTAATTATATAAAACACAACAACAACAACTTTTCTTTTGTTATTAATAAAAATTTATTTTTGTTTCTGTTTGAACAGATGCTGAAATCAGCTGTCTTCGGCTTTATGAATACGGCTATAAGTGCCATGAAAACAAAAAAAATATTTTATTTCTAGACCTACTTGTTCAATATTGTTCATAAGTACATTGTACCTAATACCTAATACTTGTAAATATCTATATTTGTTAAAAAGTGTATACCTCATACCTACTTGTAAATATCTACTTGTTAAGAAGTGTATATGTAAATTACACCCAAATAAAGTCTCATTATTATTACTCTGAATTTACCTTTGTTCTTTTTTATCCACATAATAAAGTCATCTCTCTCTAGGCTGCTGGCATCCTATATGGATGGGGTCAATGTAACATATCCATATAGGATGCTAGCAGCCTATAGGGGTAGGATACAGGAAGCAAACATCAGGATTCTTGCAGCCTATATGGGTAGGCTGCTAGAGCCAGTAACAGAGTGCCAGAAATCTAAAGTCTAGGGGTATGCACTTGAAAGTAGTGTGCTGGGCACTCTATTGTTGGATGCTAGCTTTGGGTGTGAGAACTCTACTATATGATGCAGAATTAGCATTCCAGCACTCTATTATAAAATGCGGGCACTCTAACTAGTGGAATCCTATTTTAGGCTAAAATATGTGGAATCCTATTTTAAACTAAAATGTCCTATTTCAAAATACTGGCACTGAGTCACAGTTTTCAGACTGCGGGCAGCCTGAAGGTAGATGCGAGCAGCCTGTTTTTTTTCTCCGTGAAGGAGATGATTTTCTTCCTCCTTTCTTCTCTAGGCGAAGAAACAGGTAGTGTTATTTGATAATAAGCAAGATCATATGAGGATAATCTGTGTGACAAGTGTTAGTGTAAGATTGTTCGTATCGTCGTAAAATTTAGTAGTAGCGAAGAACAACATCAATATCCAATCCCAGAACACATTCAATATTTTTAAGGGGTAAGATAAAAATATTTGAGGGTGGATTTTGGGGATTATTTTTATAAAAATAATTATTACGAAGACGAGGTATAGTTGGGATTCGGCTAGGAGAAAAACGTCAGACATTCAGGAAGAAATCTGTATTTGGACGTTTCGGCTGCAAATTGGCAGCCTTCTTCAGCTAAAAAATATATACAACTTATAAGTAAAAAAATAAATATACAACTTGTAAGTAAAAAAACAGGCAGAAATGAGCGTAGTATATATAATACGCTCATGTATACATCAAGACAATAAATTTTAACCAATCTTATTTTTAAGCAATGAAAATACGGTAGTTGGAAAGTAAACAGCATGTAGAAACAGCATGTATTTACTACGCTCATTTCTGCCTGTTTTTTACTTACAAGTTGTATATTTATTTTTTTACTTATAAGTTGTATATATTTTTTAGCTGATGAATGCTCCCAATGTGCAGCCGAAACGTCCAATTACAGATTTTTTCCTGAAAGTCTGACGTTTTTCTCCTAGCCGAATCCCAACTATACCTTGTCTTCGTATCTCTGCGACGGCTAACTATCTCCATCTTCAAAAATAATTATTGTAATAAGGCTATCTCTCTGTAAGAGTATTTTGAGGAAGAATCTGCCCCGGGCTGGATAGGTAGGAGAAGAGAGCATTTAAGTAAAGTGAGCAGAACGACCCTACAGGGAGGAATTTGAAGAAAAATGGTCACGAGGGGATGTAACTACTTAAGAGATAAGTCGAAGGGGGGTTTGTAGGAGAAAGAATGAAGAGAGAGAGAGAAAGCTTTTTAAAAAGTCCAAACTGTCGCCAGGACTCGTGTCAGGGTTTCAACAGCTGCGGCACCCCCACTTCAGGACATTATTATTATAGGCTTTGACAAATGACAATACAACCCCTCAAAGGGGGGGAGGCGCCCTTCATCTCATATTCTCTAATATACAATAAGAATTTTATTAGCTCTTACTTCATACTTTTTACTAAACTTCATCCCGATAAAGAAGATTGTAATCTACTTTGAACAGTCAACTTAAAGTGTTTACATTCTCTTACTAAGCTGCAGAAATGTAGACAAAACATATAATGAGGCGAAGATAGTGAGCCGATCAGCGGAAAAATAAAAATTCAGTCTTCTTATTTTCGTGGTAGGCGGAATGTCATATAATAAAAACTTCACCATACAGTATCACCAACTTTATTCCGTCCCTACATGTTTCACAACTTTTTTGGTGCCTCTTCAGGAGAAAAGTTACATATATAAAACGTACAGCCTCAATCTGAGGAGGATAACCTTCCACCAGTACGGCCACGTCTAGAATGATCATGGTCTGAAAGAATCCAACATGGCGAAATATAATCAGCTGATCCATAATCGATTTGTCAAACATTTAAAATTAATTTCCAGAAGAAATATAGCCTTAAAAATTAAAACCATCTTCCCACCCTCTAATTAAAACAAATTTTTATTTTTTGTCAAATAAATTAATAAAAATCTTATTCCCCTTCATCTAATATTCTCTAATATACAATACGAATTTTATTAGCTCTTTCTTCCTACTTTTTACTAAACTTCATTCGGATAAAGAAGATTGTAATCTACATTGAACAGTCAACTTAAAGTGTTAACATTCTCTTACTAAGCTGCAGAAATGTAGACAAAACATATAATGAGACGCAGATATTGAGCCGATCAGCGGAAAAAATAAAAATTTTCAGAAAAATCTTAAAGACAGCCTTCATCATCTAAAAAATAAATATAAAAAATTTATTTTTTATGTTTATATTTAATTTATAGAGTTCCGTGACACAGGCGAAAAACTTTATCGACGTCAATGTTAAATAGCAAAATAAAAATAAATATAAAAATATAAATAAATAAATAAAGAAAGAAAAGATATAAAGGAGGAAAAAAAAGAACTGTGACAAAGACAAAAAACAAACAAACAAAATAAATATGAAGACAAGGTATGGTTGGGATTCGGCTAGGAGAAAAACGTCAGACTTTCAGGAAGAAATCTATATTTGGACGTTTCGGCTGCACATTGGCAGCCTTCTTCAGCTAAAAAATATATACAACTTGTAAGTAAAAAAATAAATATACAACTTGTAAGTAAAAAAACAGGCAGAAATGAGCTTAGTATATACATCAAGACAATACATTTTAACCAAACTTATTATTAAACAATGAAAATACGGTAGTTGGAAAGTAAACAGTATGTTTCCAACTACCGTATTTTCATTTTTTAAAAATAAGATTGGTTAAAATTTATTGTCTTGATGTATATACTACACTCATTTCTGCCTGTTTTTTACTTACAAGTTGTATATTTATTTTTTTTTGCTTATAATTTGTATGTATTTTTTTAGCTGAAGAAGGCTGCCAATGTGCAGCCGAAACGTCCAAATACAGATTTTTTCCTGAAAGTCTGACGTTTTTCTCCTAGCCGAATCCCAACTATACCTTGTCTTCGTATCACTGCAACGGCTAACTATCTCCATCTTCATTATAAACAAAATAAGCGAAATGCAAATTAATAAAAGGAACAAATAGAACATGAAAAGAAAAAATAAATGGATTTAAAAATATATGTACCTATATATAATTAGATAAAATAAAACATTATTAAGTAATACAAAGAGATGTAACGTGAGCAACTCTTAAAAAAACGCTAAAAATAAAACAAAAAGTATTAATATCAGTTAAAAAGTTGAATAAGTTAAATTTTGGTGTATAAGTGTGTGTTTTTTAAATGTTTGATTAGTGTATTGATGTGTGGGCTACCTTCTGTCAGTAAGTCGTAGGGTATATTTACATCATTGCGTTGTCTACAGTTGGTAATTATGTGTATTTAATATACACAATTAAATATGAGGATGATCCAAACAGTAAAAAAAAAATTAAATAATAAAAATAGGTAAGACACCATTTTTCTATGCGCACATTAAACAAAATACAAAGTTTTTTTTGAACAAATTAAGCACTAGTATACAGAACACAAGTAAAGATAATTAAATAATTAACAGAAGGCCCAAGTAAAAAATGGAAAAATTAATTTTTAATTTACTACAGAATAACCTTTACCAATTGGTAGAATAACCTTTACCAATTGGTAGAATAACCTTTACCAATTGGTAGAATAACCTTTACCAATTGGTAGAATAACCTTTACCAATTGGTAGAATAACCTTTACCAATTGGTAGAATTAGAAAACAACTATAATTTTCTCTTCATTTCATTTATTTATTATTTTTTATATTTAATTTTTTTGTGATGAAATAATATTTTTGTGAATATGAATGTCGACTAAATAGACAATTTTCACCAGGAGAGGACATGTGGAAATAGCTCTTATTCCATGAAGTTACTTGGGATTCGGCTAAGAAAAACGGGCGATTTTCGGAACAATTTATATTTATGAGGTTTCGGCATGCTTTTTTGGCACTTCTTCAGCAATGAATGCCTAGGGGTTGGAAGGAGACCAAAGATACCAGCTAGGTGACCTTAAAGAAGATTTCGACTACATTGTCGCTCTATTTTCCTTATGGTCGCCTAAATAGTATCTTCGGTATTTTCCCATCCTCTGGGAGTTTGTTGGTGAAGAAGGATGCAAAAGAGAATGCCGAAGCGCGCAAAATATAGATTTTTTTCCGTATATTTGCCTGGTTTTCTTAGGCGAATCCCAAGTATTCCTTGACATATTATCACCCAGATGGGAAATAATTTGTATCTTAATAGTGACTATTTTATTATCATTTAATCTGAGTGATTTCTATCAAATAGTCACTTTTGAAGTGTCAGGAATTCCCCCGCCAAATATTTTTTGCTGACTCTCCAGCAGGAGACAGCATTAAAACTCAGTGTCAGCGGCACTTAGAAAGGGGAAGGACACACACAAAGACATTTTAGAAAAAGTAAGAAACCATAAAATCCAGTGTGATTTATTCTATGGAAGGCGCTGTAAAACTGTGGGTGAATATAATTTTTCCCAGGCTTTTTGTGGAATACTTATACTTTCAGATGTTCGAAGATGGGTTGGGGTGTGCTGTCAAGGGGTTGTTTTTCAAGAGGTTTAGGTACACACTGTCCTGACGTAGGCATGTCCTTTGAAACATGGCCGCATTATAACTTCCATTAAATGGCACTAAAGGACCCAACCAAGTGAATCGTCCAGAGGATTTTTGCAACATTAGGAAATAAATCTCACAATGAAGGCTATTAAAAGCAGTTGATATAAAAAGCAGCTAACTGATGGGTTTTATAAACATTTCATTAGAGAAAATAGCAGGAAATGTTAGTAGGGAGTCAATATTTTAAGACACCAAATATTGGATAATGAGAAATTATATAACATTAAATCAAATGTAATGGCATTATGACTAGCATACCCCAACCGTTCTTTGAGCGTTTCCTTGTAATATTTATTCCTTGAGTGATTTTTTTTAGCAAAGAAAAATTTGATATTTTGGCATCAAAATGGCCACGATTTATAGGAAGCGAAAATAATCCCATTGTAACACAAACAAGAACTAAGCTTTTTTTGTACGACTGAGACTGATCCGCAATCGACAACTTTCTAAATGCGAATAATTCGCATCAATATAAGGACTGCATGCACGTAATTTAAATAGCTACATAGATGGACCCAAAAAAAGTGTACTGGATTGGTAGAATTTATCAATATTTAACAAGAATGTCTAAGGCCGCTCATTCTGTCAATAAACCAATTTACACTAATTTCTAATTTCAAAAAAAAAAAAATAAAAAAAAAATAGAGGTGTCTGATTTTTGGGTATAGTTTTCAGGTACCCATTAATAAATTAATTAAAGTCTGGGTTGGCCTAGGGACGGTCAGGGAGGCCGAATTCAACCCATGAACGAAGACACTAGAAAATCGGTAGTGCGCTGGAGTTTTGAACCTTGGTCTTCCACTATATTAGTCCAGTGCTCTACTACTGGTCTAACCTCGCCTCACTACTTTCCAAAACGTTACTAAAATGTATACCAATTGAATAAATTGGGGTATGAAAAAACAGTAAAGTCAGTCTGTCATATTCACTGACACTAACATGTGTTTTTCCCCCATTTTTTTTAAGCTTAAAGGCCGTTTCATTGGATTCCCTATAATAAAGGTCGATTCACGTTAGACCGTGTCGGGTCCGGGCCGGGCCCGGCCGGGACACGGTGAAACTATCGCACAAGCATAAAACACGGACCTGGCCTGGTGTAGCGTGAACGAGTCCATTGAAAATGCTGGTGGGATTGTCTCGGCCGGCTCCCGGCCGTGGCCTGGCCAGGACCCGACACGGTCTAGCGTGAATCAGCCTTTAAGTGTACCACAAAGCCAATTAATGCAAAAGGAATTAAATGCCAAAATTATTTGACCTGACGGCCGGATTTAGTTGGTTAAGGAAGTTTCCTTTTTCTTTTGTATGAATTTTTTTTGTAAATTCCATGAAGATCGGGTCAGAGCGAGAACTGGCTAATGTGCAACATATCTTATATAAATGCAAATAAACATTTTACCAAAGTGATTTTTTTCGCGACCGACGTGAGAGTCGTCGAAATTTCTCATGTACCCATCTGGTTTGCGTTCCCGATTGATTCCTCCAGAGACTGATAAAACGCGCTAAAGTGAGATTGTTACATAAATAACTAAGTTTTGCACCATTCAAGAAGGAAAGGGAGAGTCAATATCAATCTCTCACCATCCTCGGATCACACCCTACAGAATCAGTCAACAGAATTACAACTGCCCCCGTCATTAAGGGATGAAAAAACAGAGAAAAACTAGGAGTGGATGTGACAAGGGGAGGAGTTGATGGATGGTATTCGTCAAGAAAGTGTAGGGGTTGGGAGTGCGGGGCATATTGAGATTGCTGTCACGGAGTCCAAGGATGCAGGGGTGTGGTGTGGGAATCATATGGTCTAGTATTTTTAATGGAGCCAGCTGGAATGTTGGAGTAAATTCTGTTAATTATAGAAATAAAAGTAATATTGTTTCTTAGATACTTGGTATTCGTTAAGAAAGTGCAGGGGTTGGGAGTGCGGGGCATATTGAGATTGCTGTCACGGAGTCTAAGGGTGCAGGGGTGTGGTCTAGGAATCATATGGTCTAGTATTTTTAATGGAGTCAGCTAGAACGTGGGAGTAAATTCTGATAATTATAGAAATAATAGTAATATCACTTCTTGGATGGATGATATTCGTCAAGGAAGTGTAGGTGTTTAGGTGTTTTTAGTGTGGGGCATATTGGGATTGCTGTCGCGGAGTCTAAGGGTGCACGGGTGTGGTCTAGGAACCATAGGGTCAAATATTTTCAAGCAGTCAGCTGAAACGTTGTCGTAAATTATGATAATTAGAAGAGTCTTAGGGTGTAGGAATGTAATCTTGAAATTGAAAGGGTCAAATATTTTTAAAGGAGTCTGGAACGTTGCAGTAAATTATGATAACTTCTTGGATACGCAATTTATCCTTGGTTTCCCTTAGGTTGGGGGTCCCTGATACCAAGGGGAACAACTTTAACGAGCGAGGCAAAAGAATAAAAATTGTGGACACTATCGAAGTATATGTATGTAATGAGATGAAGGTAGTGATCCGAAGTCAAGGGATGTTTGGGATTCTGCTAGGAGAAAAACGGGCCTTCAAGGAAAAATCTATATTGGACGTTTCGGCTGCACTTCAGCAGCCTTCTTTAGCACTAAGAAATTCATTGGAGAGGAAGGAAGACTACGATAACACTTAGTTGACCAAGGTTAAGTTATGTTTTTGTAGGGAGATAGAAATTAAAATTTGTATTAGTGGCATTTCTCGTACCTACTACACTGGATCATAAAAAAAAAAAGATGTGAAACCTTTTCTTCAAAGTAAACTTTTGTGTCACATGTCTGTCCATCTCTGCGTCGGCGACCCCAGAAAGAAGTTTCCAAACAAACGGTACAAGACGAGCAGAGAGTTAAAAAGCTGCAAGAGTGACAGCTGACAATATCCGCCATCAAAGCCTCGTCAGCTGATCGTACCCCTTGTTCTTCCCCTCCTCTCGGCCCTACATGCTTCGTGTAAACCCTCTTCGGAGATTCTCTCAAAGTCTCATAAAGCCCCGGGAATCGGCGGGAAGGCCATCAGCCTAATATCCCCCCCTCCCCCTAAACATTCATATTCGGAAGACTCGCTCGAGGGTACCGCTCTCCCGACGCCAATGTTTTTACTTCATTATGCAGATCCAGTGGAGAAAAATGAGATCACCGGCTTCGCTACAAATCCCTTTCCGACATTTGCAAACGATAAATTTTCTTTACATCTTTTTTTTTTTTTTTTGTATCACAGCGTTTCTGATTTACATTAAATTATACAGAGACCTCATTTTACATTCTCCACTTCTGAAGCCTTTATCCTCCTTTCTACGAATTATACTAGAGTTGACATCATTATTCCGTTGTATGACATCAAGCTATACATTCTACATTACCTAAGCGCTGTAAGCATTCACAAAGATCGAATGATGTGAAATAAAGAATGCTCTCACTATTTACAATGTTCTTCGAATGAGTAATATGAAAGGAATTCCCTTATATTACAAAAGCATTGAATGTATATGTCCATGTTAACAAAAATCGAAAGCTGATTTGAAAATGTCGAATAAACTTGGTACGAGGAAGGAGCCTTGTAGTACACCAAGTATTTTTATTTTCTCTTATTTTTTTTATTTTTTATTACTTTATGTGATCCTAGTATATACAAATATCACTAAGATAGTAAAAACTAAATGAAAAGTTAAGACAAATATTATTATTTTCCAGGAGGATGGTTATCTTTTTCTGTATTCTTTTAAAGTATTTTTCTGGGCTCAGCAGCTAGGTTTAAAAACATCACACACACAAAAATTGTTTTCAAAACTGTCATTAACTAAAAGAAAACTGTTACTACTATACATTATTTTCCCGAAATAGTTAAAACTACGGGGAAGTCATGTGTATTGAGAAGCCAATTGAGGGAGATAATGTGGTCAGTCGTCTGTCCGCCTGATTTATTCCGTTATTGTATAAATATTGTGTGAGTCCCGGAACAAGCTTCCAGGAGAAGATACTAAAATTTTGTTTCATTATAATCTAGAAAGCAACTATTGCATTATATTGAAAAATAATGTAGTTTATGAAAATTTGAAAAGTCAAACTAACGAATTAGAATTCCATTTATATATATATATATAAATCGGACTCAATTTAAAAATTGCCTTGCAGAAGAAGAGGCATTAACTAATCTGCTACTGCGGGAGGGACTTAAGGGTTTTTAACATGGGAATAAAAACATTGTTCTGCTGGCCGGCAAGTCGGAGCAATATATTTTTCAATCGGCGACTCGAGAAAAGCATCCGACTCCGGTGATATACGATATCTGTCGTCCGACTCGGTCCAGCGGATAATGAGACTAACTTTTCATCCTAAATCCACCGACTCGGCTTCGGAGACGAACTAATCCAGAAGAGACGAGGATTTGGAAAGCTGGTCGGATGTACGGTCGGTCGGATGCAGTTTGCCGCCTCCCTTGTCAGCCGGGGGTGGGAGGGTTGTCTGCCGTCCCCACCCGACGGGAGAAAAATAGGATACTTACTCGGTACACGCAACTAATTAAAGCTACCATTGTTCCTATTTAGTCATGTTCCGCTCCCCGTGCCACCCCCGACGAGGGATCAGAACATAATACACCCTCTTCTATAAGGGCATTACAATTATCTCTGTAGAAGTATAAACAAAAAAATATTACAAGTTTTAGTAAATCGAAGAGAGTATGATTAAAGTACGGATGTAAAAAGAAGTTACCTCAACCCTCGGTCGCCAGAAAAATTATAATCGTTATACAATAAAAATAAAATTGTAAAAATGATAAAACGAAAAATAATATTTATACTAAATCCTTTTAAGTTGTCGATGAAAAATATGAATAACAAAATCCATATACAAAAATTCTGATCTGCTAAAGTGCTGAAAAAACCAGCACATTTAAGGTGTTTAGTTGAAGACTCATTACTGAGAAATGCACCATCCTATGTTTGTTTTCAAACATGAAATTTTTTTAGAATGTAAATATAAAACTATTTACATAATGTATAACTTCTAATTTTTAATGCTATATGTGTTTTTTTTATTACAGCATATTCCAGCTGAAAAGATGAAAGATGAAAAGAAAAATTTTCCTTGGATACGAAAATCAAAATTAAATAAGTAAAGAATGATAAAATGCAAACGTCTATTATATAATAAAGATCAATTTGGAAATATTAGAAACATTTTTATAGAATTTAAATATTTTTGTTTCAGTTACCTTTCCAAGTGTTTCACAATGTCCTCATAGGCAGCTCTGCAGTTTTCCCAAATACCAGATCTGAAAAATAGAAAATATTTTCTATATTACTCCATTTAAAGTGAAAAATGCTTTATATATATATTAAAAACAAATGTCGGTGATCTTGCCTCTGGGGAGGTATGCTACGGTGTTCCAAGCTGAAGTCACCGCCATCGGCGCTTGCGCAGACCTTATGAACAGCGGCTCTCCAATAGACAGGCGCATCACTATTTTCTCCGGTAGCCAAGCGGCCATAAGAGCTCTATCCACGAATAGGATCAGGTCAAAGGTAGTACATCAATGCAAGGACAGCTTAAACTTACTTGGACGACGTAACAAGGTCAGACTGGAGTGGGTCCCAGGCCACTCTTGTATCCAGGGTAATGCAAGAGCTGACGAGTTGGCCAATATCGGTGCAGCGACAATCCCCCTATCACCAGAACCTCAATGTGGGATTGCACCAGCTGTGGCCAGATTAAGCATTAGAGGGTGGGCGGAAGCTGAGCATAGGAGGAAGTGGTGCAGCAGCTCCACCCAGAGACAGGCGAAGCTGTTCCTTTCCTTTGTGGACAAGAAGAGGACGGAGACTCTCCTTAATCTGTGCAGGTCCAAGGTAAGACTAGTAACAGCTCTTCTTACAGGTCACTGTAGAATGCACCGGCACCTCTATTCCATGGGGCTGACCAGGACATCATGGTGCAGACTATGCTTTGAAGACGACGAGACACCGTACCACATCGTATGCAGATGTCCAGCTCTTGTAGCAAAGAGATACCTGTATTTTGGTGCAGACTTCATAGATGACCCTAGAAGGCTACCTGAACTGAACCTTCGGACTCTATTAAGGTTCATCTCGGATACGGCGCTGTTGGTGTAACAGGCTGGCTTCGTTGGGTGGCACAATAGGCCTTGCTGGCCTCGGTGCAGCTCCCTCTATCTGGGCACCCGTTTTTAATAATAATAATAATGTCGGTGATTGGAATTTTCATTATGCAAATTTAGTAATATTAATGATAATAGAATATCATTTAATATGAATTGTAGCCAACGGCCATAGCCACGGTGAATGCACCGGTTCCCGTAGATCACCGAAGTTAAGCAATGTCGGGCGTGGTCAGTACCTGAATGGGTGACCGACCACGTGCTGTTGGCATTATAAAAGGGTGGCAACCTATAGATAGCCGGCGCTAATGGCCATGTTGTAGATGCGCCGTAAAAAAAAAAAAAATAAATAAAAAAAAAAATAAAAAAAAAAAAATAAAATAAATAAATATGAATTGTACCAGAACTATCAATATGTACGGAAATATATTAATTCTGAAAACAAATTTGCGTAAATTAAGTGATTTCACAAAGCTCTCGCCTTAGTCCTACATTATTGAACATTTGTATGAACCAGTTTATTTTTATCATTAAATATTTCGGTTTAAACAATTCTGGTGAAGCATAATTTTATAAACTGTTTTATTTAGCGAACAAGAACATTTCTGTTGTGATTACATTATCGACAGCACAACACATAGTTAGCATTCACTATTTTTTTTATTTATTTTTTTTCTTTTACGACGCATATACATCTAGGCCATTAGCACCGACATCCAGAGTGCAGCGAGGAATTTCCCAACGAGGCGTGGGATGAGAAAATTCCTGCCGCCGGTGGGAATCGAACCCACCATCTCCCGCTTATGAAGGCGCTAGCCACTAGACCACGTGAGCCCCCCCCCCCCCCATTCACTATTATCTGCTAATAGAATATCTACAGACATATTAATAAAAGAAATTCATATTTAAATTAGCAGGAACCATTTCACGGCGCAGAGGTTTTGGGACAATCCATGCATAAAAGATTTCGCCCAAAGAACAACCATAATAGGCTTTTTATTCTATTACATTATTCCAATGAAACTGCTTTTAGCTGATAGTAATCCAATAAGTTGTTAGTTGGTGATTCGGTCCAACGAGTTGGGTTCTGCATCGCTAACCGAACCATTCCCCAATTACTCAACTACTTTGTCGGCACAGGTTCAGTATCCGAGTTTTTTTTTTTCTCCCGACTCTCTGAGATGTCGAAGATCCGGATCTGAGGATCTAGCGCTGTCTGTCCATCTTCTGTGCTTACTCAGTCGTGGATTTGATTCGATTCAGTTTGCACTGAAGGGGATTCGGGTGGCTAAAGAATCAGGAGTTATTGTGATTCCTCAACACAAAATGATGTATTGCGAAATATTTTATGCGGCCATTCAGAAGTAGAAATCGCGGTAGTGTTTTCCAGACAGTGAACGATTCTTGAAATTTTTTCACCCTGAAGACATGGTAAAATCGATGGGTCTTTTCAAAATTTATAAGGAAAAGAAAAGAAAAATCTTAAATAAAGATGTTTCATAAAATAAAAAATTAAAAAAAATAGCAAATCGTACAAAGTGACAAAAATCTGTAGAAATAGCCAGTTTTTTTTCAAAAATCATGCTTAGATAAAAAAAAAAACCTAATAATTTTTTAATTGATTTTTTTTTTTATTATTTGTTCGTTTTGCCTCTATCCTTTAGGATCATTGGGAGTTGTAGATCAAAGGTAAAATAAGAATTATTCGATAAAAATGAATGAAAATTAAATAAAATGATGCTAGAATAAGTAATAATAGCACTTATAATAATATTAACAGAATTGATAATTTATAACAATAATTATAAGGATTAACTCAAATATAATAACAAAAAATCGGATAGTAAATAATAATTATAATAATAAATGGTGAACGTGAAATAATAATTTTAATGAATTTTAGTTTGAAAACTAATAATAAAAATAAATAAAAGTTATAATTTTGAAAATAGGTTGGTTCTTCTAATAATTTTTAGTTCAATAAATTCTGTCAAATTTCTAAATTGACTGTATTTTTTGTTCTTCGATACTAAATATTTTAGAAAAAAATTTGTAGACAAATATCTCGGTATGCTGGATGGTTATTGATTGTTCAATAATATTTAAAGCTATTTTATTTTAAAACTCTTCAATGTGTAAGGTTGTAAAATTTTAGAATGTTTAATATACAATTTGCATACATTGTAAATATTTAGCCGGTATTGTCAGTGTTTTAAGGTAGTTAAACTTATTATTGATTTATAAGATTGTTGAGACAGAAGCATTGTAATCACTTTTTATGATTATTTTAAAGTTTATTATTATTGCTGTAATTAATTGTATATTATATTGAATTATCTGTTCCAACTCCATCTGTATAGGTTTAATCCTGTAAACAGATTAATTTAAAAAAAAAAAAAACGTGGTAAAATCGATGGGTCTTTTTAAAATTTGTAAGGAAAAGAAAAGAAAAATCTTAAATCAGGACGTTTCATAAAATAAAAAATTTAAAAAAAATAGCAAATCGTACAAAGTGAAAAAATCTGTAGAAATAGCCCGTTTTTTTCAAAAATCTCTTAAATAGCATAAAAAAAGTTTTGTTAAATCGCCTCTTTAAAGATCTTTGATAATGATACCGAATACCTTCGAAGTTAAACATCCTCTAAGATTCTAAAATAAAAAAGAAATGCAGTTTTTAAGGTAAAATATATTTTAAATTATATATACATATTGGACATAGTGTTTATTCATGATGTAAGGGTGAAATAAGGGGTTTTATGATTTGTGAATACATAACATTATTTTTATCCTTTGTGAAAATAGCTAAATGGCCGAAACTTCAAGAAATAGGTATTTTAATAAATAAAAAAAAAATGTTAAATAAAAAATATCATATATATCCTCATTAACTTTAAATTAAAAAATAATACTTGAAATCACAATGGTTATCAGGCAAATACAAACGTATCTATTTCTCCGACAGAAGATTATAACATTCATTCGATAAAAGATAGATTTCTCTAGAATATTCTGTAAATGTAAAATGAATACAAGAGAGGAACCAGAGCGGTTCCTTGAGTGATGCCCAAAATACAAGAGAGGAACCAGAGCGGTTCCTTGAGTGATGCCCAAAATACAAGAGAGGAACCAGAGCGGTTCCTTGAGTGATGCCCAAAATACAAGAGAGGAACCAGAGCGGTTCCTTGAGTGATGCCCAAAATATTAACCGGTTGAAGATTCATGCGTTCCCTTTTATCCAATGGTCATCCAATTAATAAACTATCTACAAATATCTAAAATTTATTGAAAACGAAACAGGAGTAAAATAATATTGTCTCAATTTTAAATTAGACCCATAAAACAAGTAGAAGTCCTATTTGTAACAGGAGGTAGAGTGACTCAAAAACTCGGGATAGCTAAGAATAGAATATTATGTTAGGCTACATGCTATCGCAGAAGGTTGCAGTAGGAATACTGTAAATTTTAAATATATATATCTATATATATAAAAATCACGTGTCTGTCTGTTTTTCTGTTTGTTTGTTCCTTATACAAATCCACACCGTTTGACCGATTTTGACCAAACTTGGAATAATGGTAGGTCTTGATACGAGAAATCTCCTAGGCTAGGTCAAAAAAATCTACCAGCTGTCTGTCTGTATGTTTGTTCCTTATACAAATCCACACCGTTCGTCCGATTTTGACTAAACTCGGTACACATGTGGATCTTAATCTGAGGAGTGTCGTAGGCGAAGTCAAAAACGTCTACCAGCTGTCTGTCTGTATGTTTGTCCCTTATACAAATCCACACCGTTCGTCCGATTTTAATCAAACTGGGCACACAGGTTGGTCTTGATCAGGGGAGTGTCATAGGCCAGGTCAAAAACGTCTACCAGCTGCTGTATGTATGTGCTTTTTTAAAAAAAAATAAAAATCCTCACTGTTAGACCGATTTTTACCAAACTTGGCATACTTGTATGTCTTGATACGGGGGGGGGGGGTTATAGGTTAGGTCGTCTAGGACTCCCAGTTGGGAGGTCACGGGTTCACAGACACAGTTACAGATTCGTGTTATTTGATTTTAATAATACTTATTTGGTTTCTAATTTATTTAGGCTTTTCTATATGCAGAAAGTAGGTGTAGCATGGCACGCCGGGTAACAGCTAGTATATATATATATATATATATATATATATATATATATATATATATATATATATATATATATATATATATATATATATTAGTTTGTTTATAGAAATAAAACTGCAGTTATAAATAATATCTAGGATATATAAAAAAAATAAATAAAGAAAAAGGAAACATGGATTTGCTATGGAATCGCACAAGGCACTTGTCTTAGTTCTATAGTGTTCAACATTTTCATTCATTTTGCTTTGCCTTTTATTACCAAAGACTCGTCGGATTATGTCTGTTTATACGACTTCATCTCGGATGAACGAAATGAAGAACTTCTGATGTTTTAATTTAGTTTTCCCCTTCGAATCTTAAAGGAGAAGAAAAATGTATTGAGTTAATTATCTGGGGGTAATTCGTAGCGAAAACCCCCCTTCTTGAGCCCTTCCGATTCCTGTTTATATCAGAATCTTCTTTTTCTTTCTTTTTTTATATAGAATATCCTTTTAATTCGGCCAATTCTCCCTTCCACTTCCGTCTAATGAAATGTGGGTGATTGAAAAAAAAATTCTAAAAAAAAAACCCAGGAAGATGATGAACCCTCTGTGGACTCTAATCATAATCAGAAAGATCCCAGAGTTTGTATTAAGATTAATAAGTGACATCCTTTGATAGTCCTAGTCGCAGGATCTTCGGGACTGTTTATCCTGCCACGTCAAAGGACCTCCCCTCAGGAATATAAATGGCATTGACAGTCGAGGGAGGAGGGGTGGGGGAGGGGTGGGTGGAGGCAAAAGGGGGGTGGGGGAGGCAAAAATGACGTCTTTAATATTAATGTTCCTTCCCACCTTCCAGGAGATTGGTTCGAATATTGTTCCTCCTTTTTGTTAATTTATAACAAACAATTTTAATCCTCCGGTAATTGGGGAGAAAGCTCGCCACGGCTTCCTCTTCATCGATTCGCCGATCGTGGCTGCTTCGGAATACGGACGATTATTTCTTGCACGATTCCGCTCCGTATAGAATAATTTATAACTTTATTATTATACAGAACCAGTGTACTTATTTAATAAATAAATTAAATTTTACCACAACTGGTTCAAATAACCGAATATATTGCAAAGTTTTAGGAGCCTTATATCAAATCCATAATTTGGTTATAACCTGCTTGGAGAAATAAAGCGGGAAGAAGTAATATTATGTCGTCTTGGGATTGGCCACAAATGATCCTCTCCCTCCTACATTATGTCAAGGCAAGACAGATCTTCTTGTGTTACTCACTTGTCCATGAAGCATATTCTGACTGTTTTCAATAATGAAAATGAGCTTACCGTAAACTGTGACGGAATTCCGTTCTGTTTATTTCCAGTAAACTAATAGTTAAAAATTTTAAGAAAGCCACAGGCTTTTAGTGATAGAGAGTACAAGTTTATTGGCTGGGCAAAAATATAATCTTTTTTTCAGTGAATAGAAACAAAACTGAATATGATTCACATTTCACGTAACAATTTATGAATTAATGAAAAACTCATGCCTGTTATATTTTCGGCGTTTCTACCATATTAAATGACCAAGAAATATCTTTTGACAGATTCACACTCAGTGCACTAAAAAATGAGATACGAGTAATATCATTTAGGTACAAAAATCAACACATCAATGACATTTAGGCAATAAAATATGACAAAAAAAAAATAATCAATCACATATTCAAAGTAAATCACCAAATTCGTGTTTTTCATGGTGATTTTTGAATGTCTTCTTAGCACACAGTTCAACAGTTCATGAAATTATTTACATTTTTCATGCAATTTTCCTGGTTCCTTGCACTTCTTAAAATGAAAAATATATTAAATGAGGTCATTAAAGTTTTTAATCCTTTTCTACTTAGTAGAGCATGAAACAGTGGAACGGGGAATGAATGAATGAATGAATGAATGAAAAGTTTTATTCTTATTCCGGGACAGAAGTCCCATAGGAATAATTTTGAAATTACAAAATAATTTTGAATTTTACGTATAAACTTAAAAACTTATAAATGCTATCAGTATCAGTATATAGTGTACAGCTTCAATATAGACTAGGGGTTGGGTAAAACTTGGAGGGATAGAAGGTGGTGGAAGAGTCGGGATTTAAAGGTTTCAAGGTTGGTAGAATGGCGGACAGACAGAGGTAAGGAATTCCATAGCGAGGTGGCACGGGTGACGAATGATTTTTCGAATGGGGAAGTGGAAGTACATATTACAAATGTCTTAATTGTACATTAAACGTGCGCATAGCTTCAAAAAACATTTTTTCTCAAGTTTTTCCATATCTTCTCAGATTAGGGGATTTTTTTTTTTAGCAGGACTCTTCCCTCTGTATATATATATATATATATATATATATATATATATATATATATATATATATATATATATATATGAAGGACTAAGGTCTGTTACAATTATCAGCCTGATATAAGTTAAGGCAAGGCAGACCTAAGTCAAGAAGACATAGAACTGCAATAATACAAAAAAGGCAGAATTATTTGAGAGTAGTTTTGCTGAATGCGGAAGACGCAGAGTCTGCAGAAAATAATTCCTTGTTACAGGTCGGGCTTCTTCAATACTCTAAGCCTCTTACAACCAATCCAATTCCAGCTTTTCTTCCTTAATATTTTCAAGGTTTCATCTCTCCTAGTAGTTCTTATCAAGGAGGGGGTGGGGGGGGGGGGTGCAATAGATAAGGGGTAAGGATGGTAAGGCCAGTTCTTTAGGTCCATGCTAGAAAGTAAGTAGCTATTGTCCGTTCAGAACAATAAGAATACTTTTAAATAAGAATCCTGCATAATGTTTTGCGCCATTTACATTAAGGACACAACTGAGCGAAAAAAGTCCGTCAAGATGGTTAGTATACACCGCATGTGGTTAGTATACACCGCATGTGGTTAGTATACACCGCATGTGGTTAGTATACACCGCATGTGGTTAGTATACACCGCATGTGGTTAGTATACACCGCATGTGGTTAGTATACACCGCATGTGGTTAGTATACACCGCATGTGGTTAGTATACACCGCATGTGGTTAGTATACACCGCATGTGGTTAGTATACACCGCATGTGGTTAGTATACACCGCATGTGGTTAGTATACACCGCATGTGGTTAGTATACACCGCATGTGGTTAGTATACACCGCATGTGGTTAGTATACACCGCATGTGGTTAGTATGCTTGCTCACTTATAGGCTGAATAATGGTCAAATTTTTATGAAATTTATTACAAACATTTTTCGTCAAATTTGAAAGGTTATGTTCGTTAATCAGCAAAATTCGTCCATTAGATCATGGTTTTTGGAACAAAATCCGCGTAAAAAATCGTTTTTAAGCGATATCTGTAATCGCTTACAAGAAAAGTTGTTACAACTAATTTTCCTAACTATTTTAGTTGTTCAGAAACGATTGATTCAGTTGAAACGTGTTTCAGATTTTCAGCATTCCCCTAAACTAAGATATGTAAATTTTGATCGCGTTTGTAGTTAAGGAAGTATTAGGAAAAAAAAAAAAGTATGTTATTAACAGACATAGAAAGTTTTGGGATCTTCGTATATTTTTATTTAAGTTTCTGAAATATCTCAAAAAGGGTTAGAAAATCGTGGTAAGAGGAAGGTCACTATTCGAAAGCATATTAAATGTTCTACAAAAAAGCTTCTGATATAATTATCGATGCAACAAGGTCAATCGACAAAAAATAAGTGCTTAAAACTTCGAAAGTGTTAAATTCTTCGCTCTGAACGGGTTTAGTGTTTTTTTTTCCTCAGTTTCTTATAACTTTTAGTTTTTTTACTTGAATTTAGCAGTAATATTAATTTCCCAGTAAAACCAGATACTTAAATGTGAAACAATTTTTGGTTTTTAGTCATTGATCTATCCGAGTTGATGTGTAAGAGAACGAGAGCGATTTCCGCTACTCTAAGGTAGTGTCGCCTAAAATCCTAGTAGTCTTCAGAATTAAATTGGAATAGAAGTTTTCATTTTTCCCAAAATATTAACTATATTTATGCAGGCTGTTCAAATGACCCTAGCCATAAGAATATTATGGAAATGCGCTAAGATGACGCAGTTCCTGTGAATCGAACTTTTTTTTGTTACAAAAAATGTGCCTCATCAGTTGCACATATTTAGGTCCCGGAGTAAGCCTACGTTCCTTGTAGACCAAATTGGACGATTTGAACAAGAAATCTGTCTCTCACAGGTGTTGGGAGCTGGTTGGTGAAGGTTCATCATCATGTAGGTGAGTAGTTAGGCCGATCGTCACTAGTTACTAGTTGGCCTAGTTATTCACCTACATGAAATCTGTCTCTCACAGGTGTTGGGAGCTGGTTGGTGAAGGTTCATCATCATGTAGGTGAGTAGTTAGGCCGATCGTCACTAGTTACTAGTTGGCCTAGTTATTCACCTGCATGAAATCTGTCTCTCACAGGTGTTGGGAGCTGGTTGGTGAAGGTTCATCATCATGTAGGTGAGTTGTTAGGCCGATCGTCACTAGTTACTAGTTGGCCTAGTTATTCACCTGCATGAAATCTGTCTCTACATTTACTGGCAGCAAGAAATATCCCAGTTAATGAAATTGAGAAGATTGTGATGCGCTGTTTATGTTACAATGATGAAGGATGCTTCTCACTGAAACTCTCAATGGGGTAAGAAGAAAAGGAAGACAATTCCATGCTCAGGAAATGGTGGGTTCAGGAACTGCTACTTGTGGTTTTAGCTCAAAATACAGACAATTTACCAAAAAACGATAATGCATATTGACAAATAGTAAGTAAGGTTGTGTTTACCTTCATATATGTATATATTGTCATCTATATTCCGCCTCTCAACAAACAGGTGTAAAAGTGACGCTGAACATTCACACCTCCACAAGGATGACACGTCGGATGGTTCCGGACGGGCAAACAGCGAGACCAAAGGGCAAAGTGGCAAATCAGATCCGGCCCCCCCCCTAAACCTATGAATAATTTGCATTTTAATTAGAATCGGCCGAGCCCTTCTTGAACAACCCTTATCTCCCACACATAGCCACCTAGACCCTTCACCCTTTCCTCAGTGGATCCATATTTACATCCGGCCAAAGAGCATATATATCTTCGGGGAAAAAACCTCCGCGCAGACATTTTTAACTCAAACAAACCTTTGAATACTTTTGAATATAATTTGATGATGCGCTGTATCTTCTTCTACTTGTCCCTAAATCACCGTTGATAACAGCCGTCCAAGTTATTATAGGAAAGTAACCGACACAGTATTCACGCAATCAATGAATTAGCACCATGATATGCTACAATCATACGACAATAGTCTGGATATTTCAGTTGAAGGTGAGTTTGAAAAAGGATAGCTGGATGCTTGAAGTAACAAGCATTACTTGCTCCCCAAATGTTAACGTTTGTTTCCCAAATTTCGAAATGTTTGGACCTTAACATGAAATTATCAAAATTATAATAACATGAAATAATTTAAGGTATTATTATATGCCTTATAGATTGCAATGGTGTTGGAATAGTAACTTAGGAAAAGTTTTCTCTTTGTACTTGGTTTACTTTGCGGCTGCCTGAAGATGAACCTAAACAGGTTCGGGACGTCGAAATTATAACTTAATGGTATTAACAATTTTGGGAAGCAACTGCTGGTAGTTACTACAAGTCTGGATATTGTTGATAATCCTAAGTATGGAGCGAAAGCACATCCCTTGCGCGACTTTCTTGTTAAGCCTAAGAATGTCTATCTATTTTTTACAAGAATGGACCAATTTCGATGAAATATTGAACAAAATAAGTCGACATAAAAGACAAGATCAAGCTCGTTCTAGTAAGAATTCCTTCTAATATTTTCTCGAGCTTCCATCCAAACTATTTTATCTGCTATGAGAACTTATCAAGTATTTCCTTAAATGTCTCTAACGCCGTTGAGAAATATTAATAACTGGAAAGTGATCTTTCAAAATCATAGTAGGTCCCCCCTCTCAATATAATGTTTAGACGATAGGATCACCATAGCCGCAGAAAATGGTGCTTGAAGTTTGGAAAGTGTTCCTTCCGTCCAACTTTGGGCAAAATATAGTTAGTTTCTTATCTAAGCATTCCAAATTACGAGTAGGATTTGATATATGCAATTGTTTGGAGAAATGCAATTTGCATATTTCCTCTGCAAGTATTAGCAAAGTCAGAGTGGCTAGCAATAATAGAACCAGCTCCCTGCAGATTTGCTGTTGGTTTGAAACCAGTCTGTTGTGTGGTTGTCCATATTCAGAGAAACGCTGGTGTCATATTCTATCTTCCCAATCCTGGTTCATTATAGAACTGGAAGCTTTTGACCAATGCGTTTAATAGAAGTATTATGATTTGAAGTATATTACCTGGAGAGTGCGTCCATAGGAGGAGGTGGCTTGATTAGGTGGTGTTGAAGTTGCGGGTTGAGGATTGCGGTATGCCCAGGTCCTGGATGGTTGAGTTGCATGAACTGCATATGGTTGAGGTGTGTCGGAGGATGGTTGTATCCGTTAGCAAGAAGTGGTGACTTCTCCAGTCTCGGGGTATCTGCAAAAAAGAAAAAGTGGAATTCATAAGTACAAAACAACAAGAGGTATCAAATATTGAAAACAAAATTTAATATAAGTTCTTGGCATCCATTTTAGTTACCTGTCTACAAATATATCGCACTAGTATTTCTAAAGTGACACAACTCAAAAATCGGCGTTTTTCAGTTCTGACTATGAAAGACATGGTAAATATCTCTTTATCAACCATCAAAACTGTATGTACCTAGCTTCAGAGCTTCTACACCAGAGAGCACTTGTGTCACCCTTTCAGTCTTAATCCTATGCCCCTTAAATACGCACACACACACATACGTCACACATTTTCAGTTGAGTTTTATTTTTTGTTTCGTTTTGTTCATTTTTATTAATACTTTCATCACTATATTCTCATTTATTTACTTAATTCATATAATGTTTTTATTTTTAGTTATTTAGTTTTTTTTTTTAATTTAAAATACCTACAAGGTTGATCAACATGTTGTGTACGGAGCAACCCAATTTAGTTGGGCAACCAAACTTTTTTGCACAATAAAGTTTTTCCTCTTCATCCTCTTGTGTCACTTTAGAAATACTAGTGCTATATATATTTTTGATTTTATTTTATGGAAAACATTTAAAATATTTCCAAAAACTAAACAAGAAATATTCTTGAATTATAATTACACATGCTCCTTTATGCATAATAGTATTACACAATATTACATGTGTCCTTGTGTAAACGCGCCATGTTGATACAAACAGCTAAATAAGTCAGACATAAGGTTATGTATTCATGGATTAAATAGTCAGGAGCCGATTAATCGATAGTTATCGGTAAATGGCTTACTAAATATTTCCGCTCAATTATAACTATTAGTAATTAATTACACCCCTAATGAAACAATAAGCCTCGCTGACAATAAACCAGTTAATAGCCCTTCGGCTTCCTCTATTATACCGGCATAGTTATAGTCATAGTGACAATTTAACCATTTTCACCTACTAATCACACTATGGATTCAACAATAATATATATACATAATAGATATTTTAGGTATTATTTAATCGTGCAAATATATATATATATACAGTAGAACTTGGATAATTCGAACCCCTAGGGACCGATAAAAAAGTTCGAATTATCCAAAATTCGAATTACATAAGTTTTTGAAAATAAAGGGGTAAAAAATCGAATTTCATATTTTCACATTTTTTACATTAAAAAAATACATACATTTTATTTAAACAATAAACATTTCACAAATTGATGATTACGTACATAAAAATAATTTATCAAAAAAGTAAAAATGAAAGTCTATTGTCTTGAAAAAAGTCATTTTCATGGGCAAGAATTTTTTCTTTATTTTTCAGGTAAGTTGGTAAAGTATTAGGAGGAATTCCTTGGCAATTTCAGATTTTTTCTTTCTTTCTTTTTCAACTTCTTTAATTGCAGCTATTTTCTCTGACAACTTTAAAGTTTTATAACTTCTAGGCTTCGACATCTTAAATCAACAACTCACTGAACTGCACTGTACACCAGAAATTGAAGGCACAAACAATAAAACAGATCTAGGCGCTGACTGACTTATAACTGAATAAGAAATGAAGATAGGAGGGATGATGGGAAAGAATTCTAGGATAAAACGACAGGGTGGTGTATATAACTACAACCCCTGGAAGGGAGGAAGCGCGACTCACCACTTTGCAGAACTCCTAGAGACCAAGAACTAGAATATGAGACCCCTACATCCGTATCTTACGATCCTTCTTACCCTAAGGGAGAATATTTACACACGATTTAAGATCGAACACTTCCCATTGGAGGTAAAGACTCGTAAAAAATTCGAATTATCTAAAATTTTATTCGAATTAACCACGATTTAATTATATTACATTGTTTATGCCCTAAATTCTAGGGACCGTGAGAAATATTCGAATTAACCACGATTTCGAATTATCGAAGTTCGAATTATGTTCAACTGTATATACAATTTCCATATAAAATTCTTCTTTTTTTTTTAATTTCAAATTCGGATTTCGAAAAGTTAAATTCCTATAAACATCTTACAATAATATCCACATCATAAAATAAAGAATGTTACGAATTTGAAAATAAATAAAGGGGGCTAAAATTTTAACATACTGACGGATAATTATTCCCGGAATTCCTCAATGAACAACTCTAGGCACTCTCCTATTTCACCTTCTTCTCCCAAAATACCAACAGAAATCTTAAGAAGCTTATTTAATTAAAAACACAGATTAGAATTTTTATTTTTTTTATTTTATTTTATTTTACTTTAAGAGCTGCACAACAATGGTGATCTGCCCTAAAAGAATTGATATAAAATATAATAAATAAAATAATAAATTATAAGCTAAGGATCAGTAACAAAATTAAAGGGTATGGAAAATGAAATGAAGAAAAGAATAATAATAAAAAATAATAAAGAAATATATAAGGAATTAATAAAATAAATAAATACAGAATTAAACTTATAATTTTAATGGTAATAATAAATAGTAATCATAATGATATTTGCGGAGTTGATATCTGGGGAATATGATCCTGAAATAAGAAACTTTGACTTGGGAGTTATTTGTGGTTTTATTATATGTCTTTGTCGTCCTTAAGTATGTCAGTATGGTATCAATGTGGGGGCTCCTATCAGATAACAGTTCACTGAGGCTTCGAGGAATCTTTAAGTTGTCTCTTTTAATAGAATTTTTAAAATAGTGAGTGGGCTAAAATAAATTATTAGCGGAGGCTCAATTCCTTATTACTATGTTTAGGTATATATGGAGGGTTCTGAGCAAAACTAGACCAAGTCCATGTTATACAGTTTTCAGAAAATGAGTATTATGTGTTTTAATTGCAGAGACATTGTATAAATCCTATTGACCAGTATAAGTCTTAAAAATATTTGAACTTAAACACTGACATTATTTATGTATAGCCTTGTTTATAAAATAGTTATAACTTGAACTTGGTTTACTTATGCTCTGAAAGCAAATAAGCATGACTTCCAGATGTGTAGCAAGAACTGCTACAAGTGGCAAAATAATGAAGTTAGGACTTAGTCTCCTGTAGCACTGAAAAGACTCATTTTAGTAATACTCTTCAATCACATTACAACATAAAATGTCAAAAATGTATTTGATCTATTTGTGCTCAGAGCCCTCCAAATGATCTTCGAGAACCCAAAAAAAACTTGAATATAAATTCGTGAAGGTCTCATTTGATCTTATTTATTAAACAGGAGCCAAAATTGATAAAAATATGCAGAGAAGACAAAATCCTGGCTTAGTCGCTGGCAATTACGTTTGTATTAATTCAAGGTGCCATTCTGGTAAAGAAAATACAACAATTTTTTGAATAAAGGAATTATCATAAGGTTTTATTTTTTACGATTGTTATATTTATGTTGCACAAAAAAGAAGCGTTTTACCTACTTCATTGATATACCGTAATCATGATATCATATAATCTCGACGAGCAATGATAAAGGATGAATTAACTTGAGTGGGTTAAGCTGTTCGTGAGAGTCGGTACAGTCAGGATTCGTTCACTTTGAGATCCAGTTCCTGAATTACATTCTTTGGTATGGTGATGGTTCGTTAATGCATAATTAACCTTGCTGCACCCGTGTTAAGGTACTCCAGCCGCGGTTGCTATGGCTACCGAGGAATTGCACTATTATGCTAATTGGGCTTTTCTATAATTACCATTCGGTTGAATCCGACTCTAGACGAAGTAATGATAAAGCAGGAAAATGATAATCAGCGATTTAGTCTTCATGATAATTCTTGTTGTAGCATTCCGACTGGAGAACGATCCATATCGTTCCTTTGAACGATTCATATCGTTACTTCGAACGATACTAATTCTATCCATGGATCCGCATGGCAAGCCAAACAAGGAATAAATGATACAGCTGTTGGAGATTTGCATCTGCCTTAAATAAAGGTTAGGGAACAAGTCCCTCTGGCGGGATTCTTGTAAACCTTTTTATTAATATATTCGGAAATCGTGCCAGGAACTGTGTAGGCATCTTTCATGATTTTAAGCATAAAGGTGCTGAAATCAACAAATTATCGCGCAAGATTGCAGGAGTAATAGAGGAAAGGATGGATTCTTTGGTAGTCCAGGAAAAAATAAAATTTCTTGTTAGAACCGTTCTCTATTATTTGTCAACTTCTAACCTATAAATGAGAATTGTCGGTTCTCACATCGCATCACAGATTTCACATCGCACACACAGTCAGACAGGCCTGTTAGTTTGGCCAGAACAGTCCGCCTGAAAGCCGATAGCCTGAAGGTGTATATATTCCGGCCGGTCTGTCAGTTAAGACTGTTCAGGCGGCCGGAATATATACACGTTCAAGCGACCGGCTTTCAGGCGGACTGTTCTGGCCGAACTATCAGGCCTGTCTGACTATGTGTAGAAATGTCCGGAGCAGGAACTGTGCAAAGTTAAGAGTAATGTCACAGATATTTTCAGAAAAACTTACAAAACCCAAATTCATTAATTTTAAACACCTTACAGATGGTTAGTGCCTCATGAGACAGACGGGTTTCTTGATCTTTCAACCCCTAATTTTGGCACGTTTAGTTGGAGATCTGACCACGGAAAAAAAGTATAAAAAATATTATAATGGCTCCAGCAGATCAAATTTGCGCTTTATCATAAAACGAAAAACACTTGCTACATAACAAAGATGTATTTGATAAAATTTTTTGATCAAATCAGTAAGGAGCATAAAACCAAATGAGAAGTGTCACTAAAGTCATCAATTTCAGTTTTGGTATTTTTACAAAGCTTACCAATGGTTCTTCAATGAATAATAACGGGAAGACATTGGACCTTATAATAATTCAGACATATCGCACTAGTATTTCTAAAGTGACAAAACTCAAAATAAAACTAAACTGAAAGTGTGTCACTCTTGCCAATGTAGGGGTAATAGCATTAAGACACAGGCTTGTCAAGGGTGACAAAAGTGCCCTCTGGTGCACATAAGTGAAAAACACCGATTTTTGAGTTGTGTCACTTTAGAAACACTAGTTCGATATCTTACCATACTTTTTGCAGTTCGCTCTAATTTCAAAGGTTTAGAACTGTTTTTTTTAAATATTGTTTTTGTTATAGTTCTTAGTAAAGAGTTGCCATGTGCTCTTAGTATGTCCAAACCAAAAATTGGACGAAGTCTTATTGAAATAATACTGCATAAACATGAAGCTTATTATCTCCAGTTTAAATATTTTAAAATATACCAGTCGTTAATGAGAGTTTTTTGGGGGACTGTTATTAAGATGGAAGTTGAACACAAGATACGCCCTCATATGCTAATCCAGCGGTAAATAGTATTTCTTCGCGTGACACAAATTTAATCAATTACTTGTGACGCGGCGCAGCTCTTATATAAAATATATCTTATTAAGGCATAATTGTCGGTTTCTCTCCAATCGCTTGAAATACTTTTTGTTCTTTAATTGTAGGCTTGAGAAGAACTCGTCCGTTGAAAGTGTCAGTCCGTGTGCGTATCGAAAAGACTGTGCGTGTGATATAGAACACACCAATCCCGAATAGAGCCCTCGGGAAAATTAGGGTTTCCACGATGGACGTCGTTCGGGACTTTTTGGAAGTCCAAAGACAGTCCGAGATGTAATTACAGTAATCCGTCTGGTCAGTCGGTTGGTGGACTGGGCATTAGCATACATTAACAGTAAGAGGGGGAGGGAGGGGGGCCTTGAGACAATTAAAGCAGGAAGGTTTGGGGGTTGTAAGATAAGGGATGGGAAGGGTATGCCGGGTCACGGAGCCCAAACACGCTTCCCTGATGGATCGTCCTTCCTACGGGGATCAGTCACTGTCAGGACTTACGGTTACGGGAGGATCGGTCTAACGGCTTCTCTTGTCGAACTCTTCATATTCCTCGTCACATTTCTACAGGCTATGTCCGGGTGTAGGGGGTCTGGGATTAGGGTAAAGACGAAGGCACAATGGGGTCTCCAGAGGATTCCATACCAAAAATCCAGGAACAGTAGGGCTTGTGAAATAAATCTGGAGAGGAAGAATGTTTTCAAGAATCTCTGACTTAAACTCAAAGAATCTCCCTGAAAAGTAACAAAAAGTCTCTTCAAGAAATATGTGTGTCTCTACACATTTTGTTGACCCCTCTACAGACATTTCTATATATGGCTAGGAGTGAAAGAACAAATCATGGCGGATTATAACTTGGCCAGTCACAGCTGGCTAAATTACTTTTTATTTGCCACGTTAAATTTCTTATAATTCAGATAGTTTAATCAGCTCCAAACGAAACAGATATATAATAGTGGACAAATAATGATACGGACTGCTTAACACTTTCGCTGCGGGTGTCATTACGGAAGGACACTAGCGATCCTACCCGCTTCAGGACACTCCTCCTCCAGGCCACTGGAGGCAGTATGCCAGGCATATAAATATGAATACATCATTTGGAACTCGTCATGAAAACGTCATTCTAAAGCCACTTGTGACAGACACTACATTAAAAAATCACCAACATCTCCACTTTGTATCGAATCCGCCTGAATCGTCCCAATATGAAAATATTAAGTCACCACTGCAATACAACAATTTACTGGCGGATCCTACGCTTCAGATGTTTAATAAACAAATTAATTTTAATAAACCATTCAAACAATAATTAATATTTGTAATAAAATTATTAAATTTCTACTTATTACAAAAATAAATCAATTAAGCATGGAATTCTTGCAACAACATCCGCAAAAACAGTAATCCTGGACGTTTGTTTTTTAGAAGAATTGCATGTCTAACTGAAATTAAATATGAATTCCATTGATAGTCTTGCATAATCGCTCTTCCTCTTCCTAATTGGTAGAATTTCCTTGAATCGAATGAAAACATCTTAATCTTGTGAGCATTGTTAACAGAGAAATAATACCTGTATCTTTTCAAGTATAAACATTATATTTTATAAGTTTAAAGTAGAAAATCCTTTATTTATACTTCTTTATAGATCTAAATTAACAAGGATTTAAGATGTATAATCATTTTAGTATAATTGTTTATTAATGTTTGACATACAGGTGTTGAGTGCTTACAGAGGAGAGCTTAGAAAGAGCAAAGAGCATAACGAAAAACGTTGCTCTGCCAACAGAGTTGAAAATGTTCCTATGCTCTCTGCATTGCCAGCTGGTTCAGTATGTTTACTTTCCTTTAATCTCATGTTTTCGATTTCTTCGCTATGCTCTCTCTACGCTCCACTCTGTAAGCACCTTAGGGTGTTTGGGAGCACTAAACTTATGATAAAGACACAATTATGGTAAAATGGTTATAGTTTATGATTTTTCTGTAATAGCAAAGCCTCAAGTCTTGGAATTTTTTTGTCAGTGTAAAGCAAGGATCCTTCGTTCTTACTGTCAAGATAGTCATAGCAGTCTTGTATTTTTCTCCCACGATGAACCTAATAGTCCTCGTTTTTCCAGTCATGACAGCCAAAGGAATCCTGTATTTCCCTAACAAGACAGACGAAGGAGTTCTTGTTTATTCTGTCATGACATACGTAGGAGTCGAATATTTTGCTCTCAAGACAGACCTAGGAGTTGTCATGTTTTTGTTATGACAGTGAAAGCTGTGTTAGCTTTTCCTGCATCAACAGACCCAAGAATCTGACAGAAAATCCCACTGACGCTAGTAAGAATTCATTTGCTTGCAATCAATTCTTTCTCATTAAGCGAATCGCTTTAATTAAAATATAACTGAATAATGCATAAGTTCACGCCATTAGTGGTGTTTATCGTGTCAGATATTGGCGGGAATTGCTGCCGTCTCGCGCCAAAACCTCTGACAGCTGGCGAGATTGAATCGCTATCTGCGCAACAACAGAATTAGATGTCAAAACATGTCCGATTCAATTTCACACTCATTTAATCATATCTTCCGAATGCTTCTTCAATATATAGTCAAAACATCACGGATTGTGAAGTCCATAAGGATGACCACTATCAGTAAAGATTTATAGTCAAAACATCACGGATTGTAAAGTCCATAAGGATGACCACTATCAGTAAAGATTTATAGTCAAAACATCACGGATTGTGAAGTCCATAAGGATGACCACTATCAATAAAGATTTATAGTCAAAACATCACGGATTGTAAAGTCCATAAGGATGACCACTATCAATAAAGATTTATAGTCAAAACATCACGGATTGTAAAGTCCATAAGGATGACCACTATCAGTAAAGATTTATAGTCAAAACATCACGGATTGTGAAGTCCATAAGGATGACCACTATCAATAAAGATTTATAGTCAAAACATCACGGATTGTAAAGTCCATAAGGATGACCACTATCAATAAAGATTTATAGTCAAAACATCACGGATTGTAAAGTCCATAAGGATGACCACTATCAGTAAAGATTTATAGTCAAAACATCACGGATTGTGAAGTCCATAAGGATGACCACTATCAATAAAGATTTATAGTCAAAACATCACGGATTGTAAAGTCCATAAGGATGACCACTATCAGTAAAGATTTATAGTCAAAACATCACGGATTATGAAGTCCATAAGGATGACCACTATCAGTAAAGATTTATAGTCAAAACATCACGGATTGTGAAGTCCATAAGGATGACCACTATCAATAAAGATTTATAGTCAAAACATCACGGATTGTGAAGTCCATAAGGATGACCACTATCAATAAAGATTTATAGTCAAAACATCACGGATTGTAAAGTCCATAAGGATGACCACTATCAATAAAGATTTATAGTCAAAACATCACGGATTGTAAAGTCCATAAGGATGACCACTATCAGTAAAGATTTATAGTCAAAACATCACGGATTATGAAGTCCATAAGGATGACCACTATCAGTAAAGATTTATAGTCAAAACATCACGGATTGTGAAGTCCATAAGGATGACCACTATCAATAAAGATTTATAGTCAAAACATCACGGATTGTGAAGTCCATAAGGATGACCACTATCAATAAAGATTTATAGTCAAAACATCACGGATTGTAAAGTCCATAAGGATGACCACTATCAGTAAAGATTTATATTCAAAACATCACGGATTATGAAGTCCATAAGGATGACCACTATCAGTAAAGATTTATAGTCAAAACATCACGGATTGTGAAGTCCATAAGGATGACCACTATCAATAAAGATTTATAGTCAAAACATCACGGATTGTGAAGTCCATAAGGATGACCACTATCAATAAAGATTTATAGTCAAAACATCACGGATTGTGAAGTCCATAAGGATGACCACTATCAATAAAGATTTATAGTCAAAACATCACGGATTATGAAGTCCATAAGGATGACCACTATCAGTAAAGATTTATAGTCAAAACATCACGGATTGTGAAGTCCATAAGGATGACCACTATCAGTAAAGATTTATAGTCAAAACATCACGGATTGTGAAGTCCATAAGGATGACCACTATCAGTAAAGATTTATAGTCAAAACATCACGGATTGTGAAGTCCATAAGGATGACCACTATCAATAAAGATTTATAGTCAAAACATCACGGATTGTGAAGTCCATAAGGATGACCACTATCAGTAAAGATTTATAGTCAAAACATCACGGATTGTGAAGTCCATAAGGACGACCACTATCAGTAAACATTTATTTCTACAGTTTTTCTACAATATCTATAGAATCCTTGAAAACAGAAAAGTCCAAAAGAAATGTCAGTTATTTTTAAATAATAAATGGAAAGAAATAAATTGCTCATCGAACATTATTTATCGCGGCAATAACCATTTTGACCATAAAAATAGTCATTGAATTAAGAACAGTAAATATTTCAGACATTAAAGTTTTCAGCCAAGTGTGTGGGGGGGGGGGAACAACATTATGGCATTTTGACAATTTTTGTATATACATTTCGTTGATTTATATGTTTATAGGAGTGAATGTAATTTATTTACTGAGCGCGAGGAATGTGTGTGTGTGTGTGGCTTTTTTTTTCTTTTTTTTTTCTTTCTTTTTTTTTTTTTTTTTTTTTTTTTTGATGGTGTGCTTGTAAATATTACTTATTACTTGTTTAGATGTAATAACTTTTAATAGTTGATCTTGACATTTGTTAAAAAGGATGCAACCAATTTTGTAAATATGTGTATAATATAATAATAGTATAAGTCAAATCTAGTCAAATCTACATTTAAGGACTCCTACTCTGTGCAAACAGAAAACAATAAAGATGGTGCTAATGACCTCAGCAGTAGATGCACCAAAAGGGGAAAAAAAAGAAAAAAAAAAGAAAAAAAAAGAAAAAAAAAGAAAAAAAAGAAAAAAAAAAAAAAAAAAAAAAAATATTTCAGTAGATTATCAAGAGGTCCATAAAATAAATATCTATCTTTCTCTCTTATTATTTAAATTATTTCTTTATTATTATTATAGCTAAAGTGAGTTGTTTATAATTAGCTAAAAACTTACTATATTAAATATTACAATTAAAAAGAATGCAACTATTTTTCTTCTAGGTATGTCTTTCTCCTGACGGTTTGCATAATTTCTAAATCTAGCATCGTTTGTACAGTGATACCATTGACTCTGGTTCAAAATTATTCTCCCCTATTATGGGGAGTATAAATAAATAAATGCAGTTACAGTATAGTTATCTGATTCTTGAATATAAGGCATTATAGGGAGATAGTGTGGTCAGAACCATGCTCCTATCTAGGTGGTCTAGCACCTAGAACGACGACACCAGAAGATAAAACATATCAGTGCGCGGTATATTAATAAATGCTTCGACAGGACTACTTTTCTTGGTACAGTAATGCGTAAACGATAGTGAAGTAACAGGTTGTTACTTCCTCTAACGCGGCATCCTATGGTTCGGCACGCTTGATAATCCGGGACAGGTGTCAAGGCCAAACATGAAAAGTGCGCCTTTTCAGTTCTTATGCATCAATCCCACGAAATCCCCACCCTAAAAACACCCTGGTGACCGAAAGCGTCAAAGAAAAATTCTCAGCTCGACTGGGACCATCATGGTCAACCGGACAATTAAAATAATCAGTTATATCGCACTAGTATTTCTAAAGTGACACCTCAATATAAAAAAAAAAAATCAGTCACGTAACAGGCCACGAGGGCCCTGAGGGGCAGATACTATAGAGGTATCTGATTCATGACCATACGGCTCACTAGGGAGATAGTGTGGTCAGTACTATGCTCCGGCCGCCTGATTTTCCCCTTGGCCGCTTCGACTGCTAGAGTCATTAGCACCCAAGGTACCCATTATTAAATTAATTAAAGGCTGGGTCGGCCTAGGAACGGTCAGGGAGGCCGAATTCAACCCATAACGAAGACACTAGAAGAACTCAATATAAAGCTCACTGAAAATGTGTCTCTCTTACCTATGTTCAGCTCAGAAGCTACACACATACAGTTTTGATGGTTTTACATACAGTTTTGATGGTTTTACATACAGTTTTGATGGTTTTACATACAGTTTTGATGGTTTTACATACAGTTTTGATGGTTTTACATACAGCTTTGATGGTTTTACATACAGTTTTGATGGTTTTACATACAGTTTTGATGGTTGATAAAGAGATATTTGCCATGTCTTTCACAGTCAAAACTATGAAGGTGCGAATAAAACCTATTTTTGAGTTGTGTCACTTCATGAATACTTGTGCGATATGTACATACGGTATTGTATTTTAGCAGTTTACATTAAATATGTCTTAAAGTCTAGATTTCGTTTAATTTTCGCTCCCATCCATTTTTTTTCGACATACATCCGATAATCCGGAATATTTGATAATCCGGTATGTTACAAGTACCGAACGTCAAGGGAGCTCTGATATCCTTCAGCAACCACATCACGGAAAACCGAAATCTTCAAAGATAGCAAGAATCACTTCCTTCATTTCATTTATTTATTTTAAATTAATAATCTTATTTATATATTTTATTTATTTTTCTATTTTTTTTTCTACATATAATCTATTTTCTACATATAATGTCCGTAGTTTAATTAATTTATTAAACGAGTTTAATACATTCTTTAAGTTTAATTTCAATTTTTAATTGTAATTTTGAACTAATAATTGTCTTTATTTTATTTATTTATTTTTTTTTTATCTTGTACATATAATCTATTTTTCTACATACAATGTTCTCAGTTTAGTTAATTTATTAAATAATTTTAATACATTCATTAAGTTTAATTTTAATTTTTTAATTGTAATTTTGAATTAATAATCTTATTTATTTATTTATTTTTTTCTCTACAGATAATCTATTTTCCTACACATAATGTTCTCAGTTTAATTAATTTATTTAATCATCTTAATACATTCATTAAGTTTAATTTTAACTTTTTAATTGTAATTTTGAATTAATAATCTTATTTATGTTTAATTTTTTTTTCTACATATAAAACTATTAAATCATTTAAGTAAACTGTAAAATATTGTATACAAAATACATGCGATATTCAATGCATGGGGCATGTAGTAAATAAACGGCCACACCTCAGGGTTACTGAGGTATGGAAAAAAAAAATAAATAAATAAAATAAAAATAAAAAGTACCGAAGGTGCCGGATTAAAGGATTTTTACTGTATATGAGATGGAGTGTACCGCCAATGCAACTTGTTCCCACGGTTGATACGACACCGACCTCCCAACAAAGCTCGCTGTTCACCTATCCAAACCCCTAGGCGAGGAATAAACGCCCCGCAATGAACAACGCGTTCTCCTAGGGCTATCATTAGAACATTGAATCCCTCAACGATTTGAGTCTCGTTCCAGTTGTGTATTGGCTAAATTGTCTAATTGCGGGTCTTCGGGTGAGCATTAAAGCAGTGGTCTTCCTCTTGCTCTGATATCCCCAGTGGAATTACACAAATTACAAACCACTTTGAGATATTTACAGCTGGACAATTAGTGGGTCGGCTTTGAGTCAGGTACGGCGCCTTCTTGCACTCCGCAGTCCAGCAGAGGTTTTTGCACAGTTCTGGGATTCGGTGACCGCCCTCTCCTGTGATTTATGGACAGCTACAGTACCCAAACTGGAGCAACTTTTATGTTTTATTTACTAAAGAAAGCCTTCCGACCTGAGCTCCGTAAACCAAACGAATTCATCGGAAAAAACCAGTCGTGGTAACAGGTAGGCTTGTTTTTATTTTGTTTTTCCAAGGACAGGAATTAAATTTACGATTTCAGAAAATCCCTATCTTAACCCTTGATAAGGCGAGTTATCCTGTAGATACAAAGGTTCATTGTCTCAGCGAAATCCGCTATGTTAGGATAGAGTGCGCCAGCTTCCGCCTCTTCTAGCTGTGTTTTTTTGTCCCCGACACCTAAGTTTCTAATAGTTCCTGGTCGGATGAAGTATATCCCTATATTTGCTTCGTTAATTTTTCATTTTCTAACAGGTAAATGAAAACAATCATTAAAGAAGATTATTAAATACGATAAAAATAGGGTCTATTTTTAGTTGACCCAAAATAACAGCTACAGTCTTTAGTAGTACGTTTTCTAATCTCCCATTTTCATTTAATAACTAAATTGAATTTAAAAGACTATATATAACTAAATTACTATATTTAGTTTATGTTGCTTAATTTAAACAAATTAAATCCAAAAAGATCAGTTTCCTTTTGATCTTATCATCCTTAAGGCTCCCAAAATGTAGGAATCATCTGTATTCTATTGATGTACACTCAAATGTAACAAGCTTGGGATTCACTATATATATATATATATATATATATATATATATATATATATATATATATATATATATATATCTTTACTTTCAGGATATCCCAAGCTACAATATTTTTTTTTTAATCTGACAAGCCAAAATATTTCTTACAATAATAATTTAATCCAAGAGGTCCTATATATTCTTTTCGTTCCACAAAACCTCTATACGAAAATAGAAAAAACTCAATTCGGTATTTACCGGAGATATATTTTCTTATGAATAAATAATTATTATTTGAGCTAAAAAATAAAATAAAAAGAATTGACTTTGTTAATTTTAGTTCCTTGCAAATTACAATTAATGCTGCTTACTTGGGTCAGGAATTCGTGTGATTTTAATTTATTTGCAGCGTTTATTATTGTCTTATTTAGTTAATATATATATTATTTCTACTTAAAGATTTTATGTTGTCTTTGGGTGAAGTAGCTCAAAAAGGCTCCTTAAAAAGGCAGGGATGGTATTGTAGCATATAGGCTTGGAGTTAAAAGGTTGCCTGCTCTACCTGTGTGACTGTGTAAGTTGTAAATAACGAAACCTTGTAATTTGTGTAATTGTAAAGCCACGTCTTGTTCCCGGGATGCTCTTTACAACCCGGTCATTATATCTTCATCTCTCTCTCTCTGTCCCTCCCTCACTCTTTCTTTCCTTCACTTTGTCTATATCTTTCTGTTGAGTATGTATCTCGTTTGGCGCGTTACCTCTCTGGTAAGAGAATGCTCTAAACGAGGTCAAACTGTATTTACAGTGATTGTGAGGAAGACATGGGGAGAGAATGAAGGGAGAGAGAGAATGAGAGAGAGAGAGAGAGAGAGAGAGAGAAAGAGATGAGAGGGAGAGAGAGAGAGGGAGAGAGATGTTATGGTAGCTATACAGATTGAATGGTACAGAGGCCTGTCCTATGTACAATGATCCACCATGAGTGGTTAGGTTTTGAGAGTGGATATTGTCTGCCATTAACAAGGCCTAAGTCGGTGGCAATGAGAGAAAAACAAGGAAGGGAAACAAAGCATTCATAGCCATAAAGGTTTAGGAGAAGATCTCCAAACCGATAGGCCGGCGAGAACAATGTTCCAGTCTTGTATTTCTTTTGGCTGTATCTTAATTGGAGCCTGCCTCTAGCAGATTTGCGCCAGTTTCTGCTTCTCTTTCTCTCCCTCTTTGCTCACGTTGGGGGCCCTCTACTTACAGCTCAAAATTCAGCCATATATATTGGGTGGCCAAAGGTAGTGTTCAGCTTCAAAGTAATTATAGGAAATTCGATTCTCAGCAAAAAAGTTCGGATCAAAATGTGCCCGGAAATGCATTCTGGAGCTAAAATACAAGCTAAAACCACGCGTTTCAGACACCAAAACCCGGTAACTTCTAAACATGTGGTGTTAAAATGAAAATCTATTTTCTTTAAGTCAATTGATGTATTTTGTGTCGACAATTTTGCACCCCGGTTCTTGGTCAATGTGACTAACAAGGGGAGTAAGGACCCCTTTTTCTAACCATATGAATGACTATTGTATTATCTCAAAAGGTACTTGCAAAAAATGGTTCTCAAAATAAAAATAAAATGTAAACGTTTTGGCATATAACGTCGATCCTAGAATACGTAAAAACACCCCGATTGGAAGGTCACATTAGGGCCTTTATCGAGCCTCCAAGTTTGGTTTGAATCAGGTAAATATTCTTGGAAATATGGCTGGATTGTTGAAACGTTAACAAACTTTTAAGGGTCCCCCCTTTAGCGAAATTTAGAATATATTTTTTTTATTTTTGTAATATTCCCAAAATTCGAAATTTAGGGGTTTTTCAATGTCCTAAAAACAAATCTGACATCCGTTTTTAAATCAAAAATTGTTTTACATAAGCGACTCTATAGGAGTCATTATTCTGCCAAAATATTCAATATACATTTGAAAAGTTATCGGTTATAAAAAAAATGTTGATTAAAAACGGATTCACTAGACCACAAAAAGGCTATTAATACAACTAAAATTAATACTTTAGGGTTTCTAGTGACTTTCTAGTGACCTGTTCGTGTTATCTTCATTGAAGTGTCATGTTTGTTCGATTGTAGGAAAGGCTTAGAGGATCCTTGAACGAGTCAAAGACCGTTTCATTATCGCATTTAAGACTCGTTCCTTTTGTATAGAGTTCTCAATCCGAAAAGGGTAATTTGATACGTAGCTCGTCGACTGAAGACATACCGTACAGCAGCTGTAATTATACCATCATGCCGTCTCTATGCCTCATCCTCTTCTTAATGAATCCTTCCTAGCTGGCTGGATTCGTTCCTATTTCCATTCTCTACCTTTCAGGATTCGTTCCTTGGAGTCCTAGTAATTAGCTCGGTGAGTCGGTCACGAAGACCATGCTCAGACCAGCTGACGTCTCCCGGTACTGCACGGAATATCTTCCATCCTTTATATCTACCTCTTATTGTGTGTTCTCTAGGTGTTTAGAGTCCAATAGACTAGCTTCAGGTATTCTTTATGTTGTATTATACAATTCATTGTTATGATTTACATGTCTCAATGGACGTCTATAACAGGTTTAGACATTACAATAGAAAACACACCAGTTATCCATTACAAATACAACAGCAACACGAATCTAACCTTCAAAATAATAATAGGAATATAAAAAGAGAAAGACAGCAATGCCTCTGGACGTGTGTTAGTGTGGGTTTACACTTGATAGTTATTGCAGGATATTTATATCAGAGAGAAATTGCGACTATTGAAAACCCATGTAAAATGTATATCTGCAATAAATTGCTCATGGTAGAATTTATTGCAGACATACATTTTACATGGGTTTTCATTAGTCGCAATTTCTCTCTGATAGAAATATCCTGCAATAACTAGGAAGTGTAAACCCACCCTTAAGCGAGCCAATTTACTTCAAGTATTAATGCACTTAAGTACTGCATGTATACATATATATATATATATATATATATATATATATGGGGGGCGAGGTTAGCTCAGTGGTAGAGCGCTGGACTAATAAGCTGGAGGCCTGAGTTCAAATCCCGAGCAAGCACTAAAGATTTTTTCTTCAAGTGTCTTCGTTCATGGGTTGAATTCGGCCTCCCTGACCGTCCCTAGGCCAACCCAGCCTTTAATTAATTAATTAATAATGGGTACCTTGGTTGGTGCTAATGACTCTAGCAGTCGATGCAGCCAAGGGGAAAATCAGGCGGCCGGAGCATAGTACTGACCACACTATCTCCCTAGTGTGCCGTAAGGTCATGAATCAGATACCTCTATAGTATCTGCCCCTCAGGGCCCTCGTGGCCTGTTACGGGACTGATTTTTTTTTTTTTAATATATATATATATATATATATATATATATATATATATACACGCAGAGCGATATATGTAAGCGTAACAAGTATCTAATCTAAGATAGTTAAAGTTTTGTTCCGTTTGGATTGAAAAAACTACTAGAAATAATAAATTTCATTAACAGTTTTCGTATATTTTCTAAAGTATCTCGAAAACGGACGGTAAATCCTGGTAAGTGGTACGTAAAAATTTAAAAAGCTTACTAAATTCTCTACAAAAAAGATTCTGATGTAATTTTGGATTGGGCAATGTTAATCGGAGTAATAAGGAGTTGAATCTTCGAAATTGTTAGTTTTGCTATTTTTTATCTAACGTTTTAATTGATTGTTGCTTATTTTAATTGGATTTAAAAATTGGATGGAGTAATTTCCACTTAGGAAACTGTCCTGGATACTCCTGTTGTGGCTTCTTAAATCTTCCTTCTTTCATTTCATTTAATATTTTCGAAGAAAGATGAAAACCTACTAATAACTGCTTCTACTCTTTTACTAATGGCACTATGGAAGAACGGAACAGCGCTAAGATGACGCAGTCCCTGCGAGTCGGACCTTTTTTATTAAGAAATGTAGTTTGATTTCAGAGATGGGCATAATTTTATTTATAAATAAAAATACGAATTTATTCGTACTTTATACATTTGTGAATACGAATATAAATAAATTCGTACTTCATATATTTGTGAATACGAATATAAATAAATCCGTATTCATAAGTGTGAATACGAATTTATTTTTATTCACATATATTAAATATAAAAATACAAATAAAATTGTATTCGCAAATTTTTCTGCGAATAAAAATAAATTCACAGAAAAAATTGTAAATAATCACAAAAAATGTGAATATTTACAAAAAATCAAGTGATTACAAAAAAAATCACATTAAAATATACGAATAAAAATTTATTCACATTATAATTTGTGAATAAAAATTTATTCACAATAAAATTCGCAAATAAATTATGAATTTCCTCGTATTAAGATGATATTACAAATGTTATTGAAGGTGATTTTTTTTTTTTTTTTGTTGGAGGTACAGATGACAAACTGTGTCCCTGCAGCATGGCTGGTGGTCCCGCGGCGGACTCGGGGTAAACAAAAAATCTAGGCGCTAATAACCTAGACGTTAAATGCCCTAAAAAAAAAATCACCTTCAATAACTTTTGTAATATCATCTTAATACGAGGAAATTCATAATTTATTTGCGAATTTTATTGTGAATAAATTTTTATTCACAAATTATAATGTGAATAAATTTTTATTCGTATATTTTAATGTGATTTTTTTTGTAATCACTTGATTTTTTGTAAACATTCACATTTTTTGTGATTATTTACAATTTTTTCTGTGAATTTATTTTTATTCGCAGAAAAATTTGCGAATACAATTTTATTTGTATTTTTATATTTAATATATGTGAATAAAAATAAATTCGTATTCACACTTATGAATACGAATTTATTTATATTCGTATTCACAAATATATGAAGTACGAATTTATTTATATTCGTATTCACAAATGTATAAAGTACGAATAAATTCGTATTTTTATTTATAAATAAAATTATGCCCATCTCTGTTTGATTTGACCATTTAGACCAAGAGGCTGTCCCTTGGAAGTACCTTCTATGCCCCTAACTTGGAAATATAGTATTTAGTGGTAATTCTTGTATCAGAAGAAAAACTCATACCTCACTGCATGGAATGGAAGTAAAACAATCCCTCAATGGAACTTGTACTCTTCCAACAAGAAGAAATGGCACCAACGAACGCGCTCCGCGGGTAACTGTGCAGGAAATTATGGAGTGAAACATTCAAAATATTTGCATATTAAGGAGATTAATTGCTCTAGAGGTAATAATTAAATGGTGGAATTAACTCTGAGGCCAGTAATTAACTGACGAGAAAATAGATTCGCACAAACAGCTGTTATTGTTTAGGCAAAACTTCACAGCATAATTAGTACTCTTGGATTTATGTTTTTAGGAAGCAGTTACTTTCCATCTCCATCAAAGTACGATTCTTTAATATGTATAGCGAATTTAGGTGTGTAGAATTCAGAAGTAATTATTTTTCTTTTTTCTGAAATATCTACTCATTAAAATAATACTTAATCAATTTGGGGAAAAAATGTTTCAATTTTTCCGCCCTGTTTGCATATTGCCTTATTTAGGACAATAGAAATTCGATTATGTGTACCAATACTTGAGAAACTATTTCTTAATAAACTAGCAATAATTAATTTTAAAGGGTAATAAATAAATTAAAATTTTAAAAAGTAATGACTTTGTGTAATAAACATTCAAATAACTTAAAAAAATAATGACCATATGTTTTTAAATTTTCTTTTAAGCGGCCAAAAATATAATATATTTTCCACATAATAACATAGACAGTTTTTGAATATTTTTATTACAGGTTTTCTGTTTGTAATTTTTTTTTTTGGTTTGTTTTTGATCACTTTTTGTTATATATATTATCCCCTCTATATAATCGCATATTTATTTTTACTAAACGGGATTATTGTTATGTTTAAAATATAATGTTAATTTATATAGTTAAATAAAGGACATTTTTATTGTATTTTACTTAATGAGTGTATTTAGTTTAAAATAAATGTTTCGGATTTTAAATTTATTAGGAATAAATATTATAAAACGTGATAGTTATAAGTTACCAAATTTGGTAAATTATTTAAACCATAACTGAGAATTAATAAAGTAGTATTGTTTTTGATATTTCTATTTTACATTGTTATCTTAATATATTAGAATACATATGTATGAACTCCAAGAAATGTGTTGTGTATACTGTTTATATGAGCGTTTTGGCGTTAAAACACTGAAAATAATCAGATACACTTCCACAAATTAACATTATTGTGTTTTAGATAGTTGGTAACAGCTTTATTTAGTCCTCATATATTTTTGTTTTTAGTCACACACTAGGTTATTTAAATTTTGTTACAGAAACGTTTGGCTATAATCCATTTTCAATTTTTCAATCTGTATAATTGTGCATTATTTCTTGTATTATAATCTTTTTAAAATAAAGGTGTTACCAACTACCTACAACATCCTAGTCTTCAACTTAGGATCTATACAATAATTATTGTGTTTCATCAAATTCCAGAAAGTAGGACCTAAAAAGTCCTGTCGCCAAGGAAAGAAGCTAGAAGAGTTTGTAAAATAAATCGTGCATCTTGCTGTTTTGTATGCAGAAGCCGATGCTTCGATAACTGACTCCGCGTGAAGCCTGCTGTAATGCCGAAGAAATTAGGGGAGACCACCGAGTGACAAATGTTCTATCTGACGCTCCCTTTCGCCCCCCTCCCCCCCTCCTGTGATTCTTTCTTCGCCCGTCAACTAACCGCATCTTTGGAATGACTCCGAACATTTCGGCTTACCGAACATTCGCTTCATCAATAAGACGTGCCGGCGTGAGGAGTGAAATATGGCCTAGACGGACGCATTTAGCGCAAGGTGTTCCGCAAGATGGATCTCTAAGCCCATTGTTATTCATGGCGTCAGCGCGGATTGCTGCACTTCTCGACACGCTGCATAGAAATGCAAGGCGGATGGTCCACTCTTGGGCTAATATCCCTGCTGAAGAGGAGTGGAAGCCATCCTGTCTGGGTTTACAGGCCCATCTTGGAGACAATTTCCTCGCTCACCTACTTGGTGTGGAGTAGGATCAGCTTCTTAACAGCCACTAAACTCTGGGAATGTGAAACACTAAACCCTTCCTATGCCTTCTCATCCTCCCTTTGTCTCTCTCTCTCTCTCTCTCTCTCTCTCTCTCTCTCTCTCTCTCTCTCTCTCTCTCTCTCTCTCTCTCTCTCTCTCTCTCTCTCTCTCACACACACACACACACACACACATACACACACACATAAACTTAAGCCTACAAAATCAAGCACTTAACATCCAAAACCCAAGGATCAAATATTGAATCATACTCTCCCTCCAGCTATGACGGAAATATCATCAAAAATTACATAATTAACAGAAACGACAACATATTTTCTGTAAAGTTACATGCTAGACCATTCTGTGAAAAAAAAAATAAAGAAAACTGCATTTAAATTTGTTCAGATTCGCTTACTGCCCTGTCGAGCATTAGCTCTATTTACACAAGCAATACAATAATTGGAAAAATGCATACATTTATTTATAGAATAAGAAAACTAAATAAAGACACTTCTTATGGATATCAAGCCACCTGAGTATTTATTGTAACGAAGTAGCTGATATAACAGCAACTGCTCACCTCCTGGAAGAAGTCACGTCATCTTCACTCTTCGATAAGGAACTGTTTCTACCATTTACTTAAGTGCTCGAAGAAAACTAAGCAACAGTATGGAGGGAGACTACTTAAAATAAGCTAAAATATATGAAATATAATGTACATGCCTTGGAATCATCATGAAGATGAATAAATGAAGAAAGGAACAGGTTAGTAGTGAGGGTAGTTATTACCCAATTTCGGATTGGACACTCAAAACTAACTCACGGTTATTATATCTCGAAACTTCAAAATGCTCTAATTCTAACACTACCATGAATATTAAACACATTTTCAAGAGATTTCGTACAAACATCTGGTAGATAAGTATAATATACTGATTGATACAGCTAAAGCCATAGAAGGCGATTATATAAGATTAAATATGGGACTGAGAAAAAAAAAAGACTATTTCAAGAGTACAAGTTTTTATAATAAGTCTAAATAACGCAAACCGAAATTAGGACGAAAAGCTAAATCGGGAGCAATGATAGCCCTGTAGTTTTCGTACCTAAAAAAAATTAAAGGATCTTTCCAGCTTATTGTGACACTGTGTTGTGGATACAGCTTCATTCGGAAATCCTTTGTTATCAGTGCCATTTCCCACAAGAATTCTTTATCCACTCTTGTTATTCATAAGTTCCTGTTGTACAAATGTATCATCCAATCTCTAGAAGTAACCGTCTAGAAGGAACCATAGTCAGTAATCAAAGGTTAAAATAATGTTAATAAAAATAAATCATTATTGTTTTCTTAAATTTGTTAATTTTTTACGGAAAATTTTTCCTTTCATTTACAATTTGACTAAGGTTGAGCAAGAATATTTTCCTTCTCAGTGATTAAGAGCGGTCTAGGATTAAATGTACTAGTAACCGTTATAAACGGGATAAGTGGTTCAGGAAATCCCTGTGGATAATGCGACATGAAAGCTCTCCCAATTATCCTGGAATAATTAGAGGAACATCCCGGAAGATCGGTAGCTATCCCGTGAAGACGTCGGGATGACGGGTTTCTGATCCTCCCCTGACGGCCGTGGACTGGTGGCGGCAGCTTTCAACTAAAGTTTTCACCGATCATGTTTGAAGTAGACACGGCCACGGGGAGAGACTAGACGGCTAAACGAAAACTCAATCTTAGACTATCTAAAGGATTTAAAAATCTTCAGAACATTGTACTAATCGTAAACGAAGGACAACAAATGGTGGGTAAATTGATGAAAAAAAAAACAAGAAACTGAACAAAAGTTGCAGAGAATGGAATTTTCATTAAGATTATTTCTTATTCTAATCGCCCAAAATAAGCAACTTGTGGGGGAGGTCAATGGATTTATGACTTCAATATCTACTAGTCATTGGCATTAGAAATTGAACCAAAAACATATTATGAAAACCAGAAAACAAAATATAAAATATAAGAATCATTGGTAATAGATATTTACAGGGCTAATAACTGTGTGCTAGCCTGTTTGAACCAGAGTTGGGCAAACGTTAGCGCGCGCTAAAAGCTGATACCTCTCCGCTAATTTAGCGAAACTGTAGAAAGCCAGCGCTAATAATTAGCATTTAGCGGCGGCAGTGCGCTAACCGCTAATCTATTTATGAAATATCGTAATTGCTAATAGCTTAAGCTATAGTTACAACCTGTAACTATAGCAATTACGATATTTCATAAATAGATTAGCGGTTAGCGCACTGCCGCCGCTAACCGCTAATTATTAGCGCTGGCTTTCTACAGTTTCGCTAAATTAGCGGAGAGGTATCAGCTTTTAGCGCGCGCTAACGTTTGCCCAACTCTGGTTTGAACCCAATATTTCTGCTATGCTCGAGCAGTAAAGTCCGAGTCTCTATCGACTGAACCACCGCTTGTCATCATATCGCACTAATATTTCTAAAGTGACACAACTCAAAATAAAACTCAACTGAGAATGTGTCACTCTTACTTAGGATTAAGACTGGAAGGGTGAATCAAGTGCCCTCTGGTGTACAAGCTCTGAACCTTTCAGTCAGTACAAGCTCAGAAGTCTTTCATAGTAATAACTTGAAAACACCGATTTTTGAGTTGTATCACTTTAGAAATACTAGTGCAATATCTGAACACCCACACTGGAGTCTTTCAAGATTTGAAGCAATGTTTCTGATGATCTTCTAAGGCACTCTATCCACTGAACCACTGCTTGACTAATTCTCATTATTATTATTAACATATTTCCTGTTATTTTTTCCTCCATCCTTAAAACATTCAAAAATATTTGGCCCTTAAACGTTCCCATGAGGAAGTATGAAACGACCGACCTTATCAGTAACCCAGTTTTATGCTAAATACTTGCATAATTGTATGCGTTTTAAGCTCTTCGGCTAATTAATTCGCGAGGATGTTTTGCACCTCTGAAACAGGCCTAATGGAGAATAGAGGCTTTGTGACTTAGTATTAAGACAATAAGTGTAGCATAGAATATAATAACCTCTTTGAGTATTAAATGCAAATGCAATGAGTCCCGTAAATTGCTAGCCTTGTTTAAGTGGCTACTTTCTTGACGTCAGTTAAAGCCCAGTAGATATTGACTAGCGTGAACGAGCAACGTCAAATTAACAAGCTTCGTAGAAATATTTAAGAAAAAAGGCCAAAGTAATGTTAAAAATAAGTAAAATCCAAGTTAGTTTAGAAATATTGTTAATAATCTGCCTCAGGGTCTCCCGTGGTCTAATGGCTAGCGCCTTGGATTCATACGCGGGAGATGGTGGGTTCGATTCCCAACCTCCGGCAGGAATTTTATCATCCCACGGCTTGCTGGTAAAATTCCTCGCTGCACCCTGGATGTCGGCGCTAATGACCTAGATGTAGATGCGCCGAAAAAAAAAAACAAAAAAAAAACAAATCTGCCTCAGGTCGAGTAACAAGAATATTTAGGTTTTTTTTAAAACTTTAAACTGTAAGCTGATTCAAGATATTTTGCATACTCTGGAAATGAACGTTGCCTCTGCTAACTGAAGCAATCAATGTTATCTATCCAGAATACACCATTCATAAAAGATTTACTCAGAACCAACGGATACACAAGATATTTTGCATACTCTGGAAATCAACGTTGCCTCTGCTAACTGAAGGAATCAATGTTATTTATCCAGAATACACCATTCATAAAAGATTTACTCAGAACCAACGGATACACAAGATATTTTGCATACTCTGGAAATCAACGTTGCCTCTGCTAACTGAAGGAATCAATGTTATCTATCCAGAATACACCATTCATAAAAGATTTACTCAGAACCAACGGATACACAAGATATTTTGCATACTCTGGAAATCAACGTTGCCTCTGCTAACTGAAGGAATCAATGTTATTTATCCAGAATACACCATTCATAAAAGATTTACTCAGAACCAACGGATACACAAGATATTTTGCATACTCTGGAAATCAACGTTGCCTCTGCTAACTGAAGGAATCAATGTTATTTATCCAGAATACACCATTCATAAAAGATTTACTCAGAACCAACGGATACACAAGATATTTTGCATACTCTGGAAATCAACGTTGCCTCTGCTAACTGAAGGAATCAATGTTATTTATCCAGAATACACCATTCATAAAAGATTTACTCAGAACCAACGGATACACAAGATATTTTGCATACTCTGGAAATCAACGTTGCCTCTGCTAACTGAAGCATTCAATGTTATTTATCCAGAATACACCATTCATAAAAGATTTACTCAGAACCAACGGATACACAAGATATTTTGCATACTCTGGAAATCAACGTTGCCTCTGCTAACTGAAGCAATCAATGTTATTTATCCAGAATACACCATTCATAAAAGATTTACTCAGAACCAACGGATACACAAGATATTTTGCATACTCTGGAAATCAACGTTGCCTCTGCTAACTGAAGGAATCAATGTTATTTATCCAGAATACACCATTCATAAAAGATTTACTCAGAACCAACGGATACACAAGATATTTTGCATACTCTGGAAATCAACGTTGCCTCTGCTAACTGAAGGAATCAATGTTATTTATCCAGAATACACCATTCATAAAAGATTTACTCAGAACCAACGGATACACAAGATATTTTGCATACTCTGGAAATCAACGTTGCCTCTGCTAACTGAAGCATTCAATGTTATTTATCCAGAATACACCATTCATAAAAGATTTACTCAGAACCAACGGATACACAAGATATTTTGCATACTCTGGAAATCAACGTTGCCTCTGCTAACTGAAGCAATCAATGTTATCTATCCAGAATACACCATTCATAAAAGATTTACTCAGAACCAACGGATACACAAGATATTTTGCATACTCTGGAAATCAACGTTGCCTCTGCTAACTGAAGGAATCAATGTTATTTATCCAGAATACACCATTCATAAAAGATTTACTCAGAACCAACGGATACACAAGATATTTTGCATACTCTGGAAATCAACGATGCCTCTGCTAACTGAAGCAATCAATGTTATTTATCCAGAATACACCATTCATAAAAGATTTACTCAGAACCAACGGATACACAAGATATTTTGCATACTCTGGAAATCAACGTTGCCTCTGCTAACTGAAGCAATCAATGTTATCTATCCAGAATACACCATTCATAAAAGATTTACTCAGAACCAACGGATACACAAGATATTTTGCATACTCTGGAAATCAACGTTGCCTCTGCTAACTGAAGCAATCAATGTTATTTATCCAGAATACACCATTCATAAAAGATTTACTCAGAACCAACGGATACACAAGATAGCTTTGAAACGAACTCCCTTTCTGGAGTATTTACCAGGTATGTGCTTCGTGTTTTACAAAACTGGAAGCTCATTTATATTTCAACAAAACCTGGAATTACATATTGTGCAATTGTGTGCCAAATTCTTAACTCCTATAAGTCCACACTCATAACTGGACTTATGCCTTGGGGGAAAACCCTCAATTCCCTATTAGCCCGAGTGCCAAATTCTTAACTCCTATAAGTCCACACTCATAACTGGACTTATGCCTTGGAGGAAAACCGTCAATTCCCTATTAGCCCGAGTGCCAAATTCTTAACTCCTATAAGTCCACACTCATAACTGGACTTATGCCTTGGAGGAAAACCGTCAATTCCCTATTAGCCCGAGTGCCAAATTCTTAACTCCTATAAGTCCACACTCATAACTGGACTTATGCCTTGGAGGAAAACCGTCAATTCCCTATTAGCCCGAGTGCCAAATTCTTAACTCCTATAAGTCCACACTCATAACTGGACTTATGCCTTGGAGGAAAACCGTCAATTCCCTATTAGCCCGAGTGCCAAATTATTATTAAGGTCGATCAAACTACATAAATGGATTTAGGCCTTGGAAGTGGGAGCCAGACGTTTTAGTGGCAATCCACTGACATATTTATTTATTTATACAATGGAAGAAAGGAACTGTTACTAGATATTGTCTTCATTCCATCCATACATACGTGGAATCCGAATCAGCTCCAAGTGGTCCTTCGTGTCTTCATGACATCTAGATTGTTGGATTTATGCCTTGGGAATCAAAAGGGCGCCAAAACGTCTACTACCTTCAGTTCAACTAATTAAGGGGGCTCTTGAACGCTCTTGAAATTTTGAAGAAATTCCAATCAGCCCTCTCCTTGCATTAGGTAAATATGGATTACCAAATTCTCACCTTTTACAACAAAATGGGCGGGAATAACGTACTTTGAATTCAACTTCATAAACGGGTTTATTCTCTTGAAGTCGTTTGCAGTGCCAAAGTATCTTCCCCCTGCAAACTAACAACCATCTGGAAAGATACAGACTACTCTATAAAATAAAGATACCTCTTCTACTGTCTAGGAAGTCAAGGGGTACAACCCATCCATTCTCTTGAATCAAACTCGCTGGAAAACTGGAAAAGAGGCCTATAGCTTGACTTATAGTTTTGAATTCAAAGGGTCTATCAATCAACTCCTTTAAATCCACCTGGGCAGAAAACTGGATAAATTACAGATATTATGACTCGTACATAGAAAGTCAAGGGGTAGAACATATTTTATACCTTCAATCCAAAGTAATCTTCGATATCCCCATGCACAATGAACTAGAAATTCAGAATTTGGCAACTCAGGGATTTTTTTTCGTCAGAAAGGAATTGTCATTAACTTTCTGTTACTATCCCGAATGTCCTTAAACACTACTTCCATCCTGTTATCTCCATAATGTTTTAGTTTCCTGTTCGACTTTCAGCTCCTTAACTCTTAGCTCGGCCGTGAAATTTGCTTACAGCTCAAGTGGAGCGAATTGAATGTGGTATAGTTTTAATTGGCTAACTTGTAATTATTTCTTGCTGTTTAATAAGGAAGGATAATTCCTGGGGCTACAATTATCGCGAGCATGCAATTCCCCGATGATCGTGTGGACCGCTAAGTATGGAAAACACTCCCTACATAGTCAATGCACTTCTTTAAGCCATTTCTAGCTTGTATCATTCATTGCACTGGTATATTTGTAGATTGTATCATTCATTGCACTTGTATATTTCTAGATTGTATCATTCATGGCACTTGTATATTTGTAGATTGTATCATTCATTGCACTTGTATATTTCTAGATTGTATCATTCATGGCACTTGTATATTTCTAGATTGTATCATTCATTGCACTTGTATATTTCTAGATTGTATCATTCATGGCACTTGTATATTTCTAGATTGTATCATTCATGGCACTTGTATATTTCTAGATTGTATCATTCATGGCACTTGTATATTTCTAGATTGTATCATTCATGGCACTTGTATATTTCTAGATTGTATCATTCATTGCACTTGTATATTTCTAGATTGTATCATTCATGGCACTTGTATATTTCTAGATTGTATCATTTATTGCACTTGTATATTTCTAGATTGTATCATTCATTGCACTTGTATATTTCTAGATTGTATCATTCATGGCACTTGTATATTTCTAGATTGTATCATTCATTGCACTTGTATATTTGTAGATTGTATCATTCATTGCACTTGTATATTTCTAGATTGTATCATTCATGGCACTTGTATATTTCTAGATTGTATCATTCATGGCACTTGTATATTTCTAGATTGTATCATTCATTGCACTTGTATATTTCTAGATTGTATCATTCATTGCACTTGTATATTTCTAGATTGTATCATTCATGGCACTTGTATATTTCTAGATTGTATCATTCATTGCACTTGTATATTTCTAGATTGTATCATTCATTGCACTTGTATATTTCTAGATTGTATCATTCATTGCTCTTGTATATTTCTAGCTTGTATCATTCATTGCACTTGTATATTTCTAGCTTGTATCATTCATTGCACTTGTATATTTCTAGCTTGTATCATTCATGGCACTTGTATATTTCTAGATTGTATCATTCATGGCACTTGTATATTTCTAGCTTGTATCATTCATTGCACTTGTATATTTGTAGCTTGTATCATTCATTGCTCTTGTATATTTCTAGATTGTATCATTCATTGCACTTGTATATTTCTAGATTGTATCATTCATTGCACTTGTATATTTGTAGATTGTATCATTCATGGCACTTGTATATTTCTAGATTGTATCATTCATTGCACTTGTATATTTGTAGATTGTATCATTCATGGCACTTGTATATTTCTGCTTTAGACAAAAAATGTTTTGTCACTTTAGTTCGGCCCAACTGCCACATTAGCTGATAAGTGAACTGTCTCGTTTCCCAATGGTCCGGATGTTTTACAATTCAAATTATCTTGGGTATACATTATCGGCTTGAACTTAATAAGTAGCTCACCAATGTGTTGAGAGTGTTCATTGTTGTGATTTTGGTTGTTGTATATCTTTGTGTTGGTTTGGTTGTTATATATGCGAGCAACATTGTTTTGATTTTGGTTGTTGTATATCTTTGTGTTGGTTTGGTTGTTATATATGCGAGCAACATTGTTTTGATTTTGGTTGTTGTATATCTTTGTGTTGGTTTGGTTGTTATATATGCGAGCAACATTGTTTTGATTTTGGTTGTTGTATATCTTTGTGTTGGTTTGGTTGTTATATATGCGAGCAACATTGTTTTGATTTTGGTTGTTGTATATCTTTGTGTTTGTTTGGTTGTTATATATGCGAGCAACATTGTTTTGATTTTGGTTGTTGTTTATCTTTGTGTTTGGTTGTTATATATGCGAGCAACATTGTTTTGATTTTGGTTGTTGTATATCTTTGTGTTTGTTTGGTTGTTATATATGCGAGCAACATTGTTTTGATTTTGGTTGTTGTATATCTTTGTGTTTGTTTGGTTGTTATATATGCGAGCAACATTGTTTTGATTTTGGTTGTTGTATATCTTTGTGTTTGTTTGGTTGTTATATATGCGAGCAACATTGTTTTGATTTTGGTTGTTGTATATCTTTGTGTTTGTTTGGTTGTTATATATGCGAGCAACATTGTTTTGATTTTGGTTGTTGTATATCTTTGTGTTTGTTTGGTTGTTATATATGCGAGCAACATTGTTTTGATTTTGGTTGTTGTATATCTTTGTGTTTGGTTGTTATATATGCGAGCAACATTGTTTTGATTTTGGTTGTTGTATATCTTTGTGTTTGTTTGGTTGTTATATATGCGAGCAACATTGTTTTGATTTTGGTTGTTGTATATCTTTGTGTTTGTTTGGTTGTTATATATGCGAGCAACATTGTTTTGATTTTGGTTGTTGTATATATTTGTGTTTGTTATATATGCGAGCAACATTGTTTTGATTTTGGTTGTTGTATATCTTTGTGTTTGTTTGGTTGTTATATATGCGAGCAACATTGTTTTGATTTTGGTTGTTGTATATCTTTGTGTTGGTTTGGTTGTTACATATGCGAGCAACATTGTTTTGAATTGAATATTGTATATTCTTGCATCAACATTGTCATTTTGCTTATTTTTAATGTGCGTAACATTGTTGTAATTTTGGTTGATGTATGTGTGAGTGTATTTGTTGTGTTTTGGGTTGATTTATGTGTGAGTCACATTGTTGTAATTTTTGTTGCTCTAAATGCTAGTAACAATATTGTGATTTTGGTTTTTGCACATTAAGGCAACATTGTTGTCATTTTGGTTGCTTTATATGCGAGTAACATTATTATAATTTTGGATGCTGTGCATGAGGGCATCATTGCTGTAATTTTGGTTGCTTTACATGTGGGTAACATTATTATGTTTTTGTTGCTGTACATGAGGGCAACATTGTTGTTATTTCGGTTGCTTTACATGCGAGTTACATAATTATGATTTTTGTTGCTGAAAATAAGGGCAAAATTGTTGTTATTTTTGTTCCTGTATATGCAAGCAATATTGTTGTGATTTTTGTTGCTGAAAATGCGATTAACAATATTATGATTTTGGTTTCTGTACATGAGGGGAACATTGTTGTCATTTTGGTTGCTTTACATGCGAGTAACAATATTATGATTTTGGTTGCTGTACATGAAGGCAATATTGTTGTAATTTTTGTTTCTTTATATGCGGACATTATGGTTGTTACTTTCGTTGCTGTATGCACGAATATCATCGTTCAAATGTTGTTTGTAGTATATGAGGGTAGGAATATTGTGGTTTTGGTTGCTGTCTATGCGTGTAATTGTTGTTATTTTGGTTGTTGTATAAGAATGCAATGTTGTTTTGATTTCTGTTTGTTGTACACGCGAGTAACATTGTTGTAATTTTGGTTGCCGTATACGCACATAACATTGTAATAAATCGGATGTTGCATATGCGAACTTTTGGTCTTGAAGTCCGTGCATATTATGTATGTGTCTCCGTTATTGGTTAAACTACTTCGAACAAGTTTTAACATCTCGAGGAATATAATTTAAATTATTCATAGCTAGAATGCAATCCTCAGAAAATTACTGCGTTTAGCGGAGGAGAAATCCATGAAAAAAAATTGCATGCAAAATAAGCAGCTGAACTATAATAAATATGCAAGATAAAACGAAATTCCAAAGCAATTACCTGAATAATAATTGTGTAATATTATTTCATCTGAAGAAGCTAATTGCAGACGGCCATCTAGATTAGCACAGGTATGTGTGGTTATTAATATGACCAAATTACACGTAGGAGACGCAGGAGGCAGGAGTGGGGGAAGCTCTCATCCAATCAGAATGCTCGGATATGTAATTTCCTGATTGCTGTTAGGAATGTCGCGACTAGATGTAGGATTTGTATCGGACGAATGTGATTGGTATAATCAGCTGGTTGTAGATATCCCTGGAGTATTTAGATGTGTGGTTTCCATCTTGGATTGTAGCTCTTTCTCTGGTTAAATACCTGTTACAAACACCTACAGATCTTATCTACTAATGCACCTTTAGTTTCTTCCTTCTACGGTTTAAGGTTTTTTTTTTTTTTTTTTGGAGTTTAATTGTAAATGCCGAAACATGATGGATTATTCTTAAAGTATGTATTTAACATTTGTATTCCTTCATATGTCATTAGCTTGGATATTAATTTTTTTTTTTTTTTTTCAAACGGGACCATTGACCCGTTTATGGAGTCCTCCATGATATCTAATATATCTTTCCTAGTTCGTACTTATGCGTTGCTCTTCAATACGGATGGGCGCAATAAACGAAAATAATCCGCACAACAGGAGGTGTGTACATCAAGCGAATTCCACCACAATTATTACAACTGAAATAATGAAGAATCCGAGAGGAAGCCTGCAAAATATTTGGTGAAACGTCAGTTACCACATTGTAAGGTTATTTCTACAATATTTTAAAACATGGGAGCTCGAAGTGTACGAGAATACAATACCTTCTATTATATTTTGGACATTAAGGAAAACAAATATAATAACAATAAAGGCCAACGGCCATAGCCACGTTGAATGCACCGGTTCCCGTAGATCACCGAAGTTAAGCAACGTCGGGCGTGGTCAGTACCTGAATGGGTGACCGACCACGTGCTGTTGGCATTAGTTAAGGGTGGTAACCTGTAGATAGCCCGGCGCTAATAGCCAAATAGTTGATGCGCCGTTAAAAACGAAAAGAAAAAAAAAATAACAATAAAGCCTTTATTTGTTCCATTATAATAAAAAACATGAAGCAAAAACAAAATATAATAATACTAAACAAAACTTTTCCGATAAATTATGTTACTTTCATAGTAATACATAAGATAATAAATTGATAAAAGTCTTTAGGTAGTATCTTTTTATGAAAAAATGTCCATTATTGAACCTTGGCCTCTCCCAATTCCATCCATTTGGATCTATCCTTGGCCAGCTTGTACCATGAAGGACCAGCATGTTTCCTAATGTTGTCTTCCCACCTTGTGAAAGGTCTTTCTCTCTTCCTGATTCCATGAAGGAGTTTCCAAAGTGTAACCATTTTCGTCCATCTATTATCTGATAAGGTGCCCAGCCCATTTCAATTTTTGTGAGTTGATCCTCTTTTCAATATCTGCGCAACCCGTCTCTCCCCTAATAGTTGCACTTCTTATTTGTTGGTGCCTTCGAACTCCTTTATACTTCTTTACATATCCTTCTGATTTGATCATAGTTTTTCGAGACAGTTCAAGTTTATAGATCACGTTTGACAGACATATAGTAGAGAGGGGAGAACATTTTGGTCTAATATTATGCCTTTTTTAGCACTTTCCTCCGAAGGAAAGTAGCTATTGAGGTTGGACTCATGACGGAATTTTTGAAAAATTTCTTCAAATCTTTATCGATCCTACCTAGTAGACACCGAAAATGACCCCAGTTAAAATTTATATATATATATATATATATATATATATATATATATATATATATATATATATATATGCATATATATATATATATATATATATATATATATATATATATATATATATATATATGTGTGTGTGTCTGTTAACACGATAGCGGCCAGAGTTTTTGTTTTTTCGTCACGAAACTTGGTATATAGCATTCAATTAGCAAACGATTGAACGAGTTCGTTAACCACCAAAATCGGTCCACCGGAAGGGGGGGTTTACCCCGGACCCAAAACACTAATTTGACTATGTCTGCCGTAATATTTGTTGTATTTCAACGAAACTTGGTATTCGTAGTGGTAATATAGAGAGAAAAGTGAGATATAAAAATGAGCTAAATCGGTTCATTAGAAGGGGGGGTTTACTCCGGACCCACAATACCAATTCTCCACTACCAGCCGTGATTTTTGGTATATTTCGACGAAACTCGGTATTCGTAGTGCTAATCCACAGGTAAATATGTGTTGTAAAAATAAACTAAATCGATTCATTAGGAGGGGGGGGGGTTTACTCCGGACCCACAATACCAATTCGCCACTACCAGCCGTGATTTTTGGTATATTTCGACGAAACGCGGTATCCATAGTGGCAATCTACAGGTAAATATGTGTTGTAAAAATAAACTAAATCGGTTCATTAGAAGGGGGGGGGTTTACTCCGGACCCAAATTCCTAATATACTCATACCGGTCGTAATTTCTGCTGTATTGTAACGAAACGCGGTATACGTCGTGGGTAACACATGAGAAAGATGTGTTGTAAAAATGAGCTGAATCGGTCAATCGGAAAGCGGGGTTTAATTTGTAATATATTTCAATAGGAAAGCCCGCCAGACATAGGTTCACAAAGCCGCCGCAAGGAGCGCTTTCTACCACTAGAGGGACTGTATCCTGTTCCTGCGTTAGATCAAAATACGATAATACAAGGTTTTTTGTATTTATTACGTAGTGTAGTAGGTACCATGTGTAAACATAACTCTGGAAGCAAATTCATAATTGATCAGTTACTCATTACAAATTTAAAAGAGAACTATTCACATTTTTATTTTTTTTATGTAGGATATTTTAAGCAAATTGTTCTGGAAAGCAGTCTACACTACCCAAATTCTGAGGAAAGTGCTTAGTTATGCAGCTCCTGCGTGACGGACTTTTTTATATATCAACAAGCATATATATATATATATATATATACATATAAAAGTAACGGAATTCGGACGTATTTAAGCCTAGATATAACTCATACTGTCAGAGAGCTATGAATCAGTTCAGACTGTGGAATAAGATCTTCTCCCAGACGGATCAGGAACAAATTGAACTAGACAGAGGAGCAATGAAGAGTGACAGAATAGCTTTAGATTTGGTAATGGGTTAAACTATCCATTCCTAATGAGGACTGTGTAATCAACATGGTGATTGGATGTGTATCTATCTGGTTGTTCATATTCAGCTAACATCTAGTAGACAGAGAGAGGGGGAGGAGAGAGAGAGAGAGAGAGAGAGAGAGAGAGAGAGAGAGAGAGAGAGAGAGAGAGAGAGAGAGAGAGAGAGAGAGAGAGAGAGAATAATGTGATATCCTTATATCAAGACACTCCCAAAAAATATTAAATTGTAATTTTTATGTCATTGCTTTTTCTAAAATACTTTATTGCCTAACAATATAATTTTTATGGGAAAAAATAGATAAATATGAAATAAATAGGACAGAAATGTTAATCTATTAACACAAAAAATGTAATCATTGCTATCTAAAGAGAAAGCCCGCTGGTTTTGAGATAGAAATATTAAAAAGTATTCTGTGACGAACTAAAAGAGAAGAAAGTGCCGATAGAATTGCTCCGTCAACCTCAATTCCTCTCCTTTTTATGATATTTTTTTTTCCTTCGTTCTTTCACATTTTCTGAAAACAATTTAGTGGCTACATCTTCTCCAAGTTAACATTTTCATATCTTCTGACTGGTTACAACAATGGCGTATTAGCAATGGTTTTGTAGAAAGGAGTACCTGATATTTCCACAATTTGGGGAAGATTAGGTAATCCGGAGATTAAAGTTCTTTAATCTCCGGATTACCTAATCATACATTTAAGAAAACTAACTATAAAGTTTTGGGCCATGGATACACAAACAGATGTCTGTTGGTAATTAATAACTTCTACTTTTACACAACAAACTTAATGACCTAAAACAAGCTTAATCTTCTAAAATGAACATTTTTTCAAATAAAAGACATTTTCTTGCTCATTGGCATACACATTTGAACATGCCTTACAACGGAAATAGCTGAGGCGATTGGGGCTGATTTTATGTGTTTCACATTCATTTAAGACTGAAGTGTGCTTAATGTGACTTAAGTTCAGTAAGTACATTTTCTATAGCAACAGTTGCAAAAAATAGGCCCAATGTCACTGAGACTAGGCCTAGGTATGCATTAAGATTGTTGAACGATGCCTGGCACAATCAGAACATCTCAGATGCAGCTGTGTTGAGGCGTAGTAGAAGAGGAAGGTGCCTGACAGGGTCAATAGTTGGGTGTAGAGTGTCACTGATAGCCTACCGCTGAACACTGCAACAATCAGAACAGCTGATTGATTCGACCATGAGAGGATAATCAGAACAGCTGATAGTTTGATCTAAACACGCAAGATCCAGGCCTATGTGTAGCGGGACGCGGAGAGGAAGCAGTCATGACGGGGTCAATAGCAAGATCGGTGTAGAGTGCCGCGGATAGCCCGCCGCTGAACGAGCGACAATCAGAACAGCTGACAGTTTGATCTAGCCACGCAAGATCCAGGCCTACGAGTAGAGGGACGTAGAGAGGAAGGTGCCATGACAGGGTCAATAGTAAGATCGGTGTAGAGTGTCGCGGTAGCCTGCCGCTGAACGAGTGACAATCACAACAGCTGATAGTTTGATCTAGCCACGCAAGATCCAGGCCTACGAGTAGAGGGACGCAGAGAGGAAGGTGCCATGACCGGGTCAATAGCAAGATCGGTGAAGAGTGTTGCGGATAGCCTGCCGCTGAACGAGTGACAATCAGAACAGCTGATAGTTTGATCTAACCACGCATGATCCAGGCCTACGAGTAGCGGGACGCGGAGAGGAAGGTGCCATGACAGGGTCAATAGCAAGATCGGTGTAGAGTGTTGCGGATAGCCCGCCGCTGAACGAGCGACAATCAGAACAATTGGAGTGCTCACTGTGTAGCTCTAACGAGTTATGATTCGCGGATGAGGACAATAACCATCTCTCCCCCTCTCGCGGCTATAAATTGGAAAGGTTAGTTCAATTGCTGACTCCTCCAGTTGGAGTCGGTCGGAAGCGACTCGTTATATCGGCTATCCGCTCTCACCACCTGCTCTCTCCCGGGGCTTTATCTATCTCGGTAAACTCCAAAGAGGTACCGCATCCAAGGGGTTTTGCTATGTTTGGTCCTATTTCCTCGGCAGTTAACCTCCTTGGGCAAATAGGCCTATCGCTCCTTCCTCTGCTGTTGGTAAACTCTCTGTAACTCCCTTCCTGCGATTCCTCGAGGTTAGTGTAGACATTAGGGCGCCATATCGTCCCTACCATGTCAAACTATCGAATATGCAAATAGGAGCAAACTAGAGAAAGAAATTATTCTATCCATTGACGGAGTAATTATATTGAAAAATGGTCTTATTCGATACTTTATTTTTTTTTTATAATTTATTTATGAGCACCCCGCATTGACAGCGTTTCGCCCAGGATACTTTATTTAAGTCATTAAAGGCTCTTCTAAATGGGTTAGAGTTGTGACAATTATCGACAAGTCGTATCGTCCACAATCTAAGAGCAAAGTCTCGAATCTGAAAAACGATATTTGGATATTCGATAGTTTGACATGGTAGGGACGATATCAGTTTATTCGATATGACATCAAACACTGTAATTAAAAGCACCGTTTTCTCCGACAGAGGTGGGCCAACCCAAATTTATGGTAGAACTCCGATTAAAGAAGTGTTATTGGGTTTTCGATTGCTCTTCTTCTGCTAAACCACAATTTCTTGACCATTTTTGAGATATTTAACAGAATATAGGAAGACTCCTTAAGCTGTCGTATAGAATAATTTAAAATATAATTTATGATATGATTTTTGTTTGTGTTGTTCCCTGAACTCAATAGGTAATGAAAAAATGTAAATCTTAGTATACAAGAATTTGAACACTTTTGAAAACCGTTCAATTTAATTTGTCTTATTTGTACAACGGAAACTAACATTCTATTTTATTTTTCACCCCTCTCCCAAAAACGGTTTATATTGCCTAAAAATATGAAAATATTGTCGATACAAATGCAAACTAACGAATATGAAAAAATGCATCTTTCATAGTCCATCTTTAGTAATTTCTGTTGGACTTATTTACGGCAAATTCTTCAATCTGACTTCACTGTATTAAAGGGAAAGTATTCCACTATCAAAAGGTCAAATCTGCCGAATATTTGACTGTCCAAAAAAAAGTTATGAATAAATACTTTTCCACTCTGAAAAGTGGTGATTTTCATATTCGTTAGTTTGCTTTTGTATCGACGATATATCCTATTTAAGAGGTAAGCGTTTGCCCAGGGCAGCTTTCTGGTTGACGCATTCTAATTGGTTAACAAACTCGACATTAATAAAAATAAAAAACGGTCTCTTATCCGGATTGTGACAGCTGGCTTTTTTTATGGAGTACACGTCCAAAAAAGACTTTAATTTTCTATAGGGAGGGAGGAAATTCGCTAAAAAGACTCTTTCTATATATATATATATATATATATATATATATATATATATATATATATATATATTTAAATTATTATTGTGAAATATGGTGTCTTAAGAGAAAGGGAGATGACTTGGTATGTATACCGAGTGTGAAATAGAACGAGGTATTGGATAACATACTGGATTCATCAATCATTATAACGACCTTACTGGGAGCTTCACCGCCTACATACCTCATCATTTCATCCTATTTTCATGGAAACGTATTTTATTTACAACAGAAAAAATAAAATGTGAAATAGTGTTGGGGAAAACGCAACTCCTTGTAGTACACCTTTTGTAATTTATTAATTACTATTTAATTTTACTTTAAGACGTATTATATATGCATATATATTTATGGAAGGATTCGCTACTTGCTATGGAGCTTAAGCTACTTGCTATGGAGCTTAAGCTACTTGCTATGGAGCTTAAGCTAATTGCTATGGAGCTTAAGCTAATTGCTATGGAGCTTAAGCTACTTGCAATTGTAATTTATTAGTGAGTTATTCAAATATCCATTTCAATTTTTTTTTTTTTTTTTTTTTTTTTTTTTTGTATGTTTTCAACCGCCGACATTAAAGAGATGATTAAAGAGCAGTTTGTAACTGATGTAATATTAATTAATGCGCTGGAATTTTTTTATTTTTTTTAAACTTGTTATTATTCTTTTGTTAATAATATCTTTATGATTAATAGAATTGATCCAAACGAAGATATTTAAATTTGGTTTGCGTTTGGAAGTACTAGAAACAAAATATTTTACTAGAGGGCATGAGAAGTTTCGGAATCTTTGTATATTTACTTACTTACTAAGCAGGACTACATCCCGGGACGGGCCTTGGCTTCCTGTTTAATAGCATGCCAAGCATTCCTATTCTTCGCACTGCTCTTCCAATTTCTCACACCAAGTACTTTCAGGTCGCTCTCAACATTCTCCAGCCATCTATTCCTTGGCCTTCTTCTTCTTCTGGTCCCATACATTGTAGCGAACAATGCCTTATAAGGCATCCTACTATTGTCCATCCTAGCCACATGACCCAGCCATTCTATCCGCCAAGTACTTTCAGGTCGCTCTCAACATTCTCCAGCCATCTATTCCTTGGCCTTCTTCTTCTTCTGGTCCCATACATTGTAGCGAACAATCCCTTATAAGGCATCCTACTATTGTCCATCCTAGCCACATTACCCAGCCATTCTATGCGCCTAGTTTTAACAAAATGTACTATGCTTCCACTATTACATAGCTCATACAGTTCCGAATTTCTTCGATGCCTCCACACACCCTCTTCACAAACAGGTCCGCAAATTCTTCCTAATATTTTCCTTTCGAAAATATTTAACACATTTATTGTGCTTGTAGAAAGGGACCATGTTTCCGCTGCATAAGTTACAATAGGCCTTACTAATGTCTTATACAACCTTATCTTGGTTTCTCGTGACAGCAGTGAAGATCGAAACAATTTGAGGTTGGCATAGCATGCTCGGTTTCCGGCCATGATCCTCTTGCCTATCTCAGCAACCATTTTATTTCTACAATTCACCTCCACCCCCAGGTAAGTGAATGTTTGTAAATTTTCTTATACATCTCGAAAATCGTGGTAAGTGGAAAGTGTCCATTCAGAAGCTCACAATAAAGATTTTAAATAATTTTCGATAAATCGATTTCAATCGGAGAAATAAGTACCTAAATCTGTCGGTTTCGTTCTTTTGAACGTATTTTTGTGTCTGTTGGCTGTTTTTTTTAATAGCATACAACAGTAACATTTGTATTTTATTAAAACAAGATAGTAAAGACATTTGTAACACTGTTTTACTAGAGCATAACGGAGGGAGTAATTTCCTCTTAGGATACTGTAAGTTTCCTTTATGGCGCCTTCTCCTTGAGATTCTATTTTATATTTTTCACGAAAGATCAAAAGCTACCAATAACTGCTTCTATTACTTTACTAATAGCACTAGAGATATGATCGGAACCGCGCTAAGATGACGCAGTTCCTGCCAGTCAGACTTTTCTTACAATTGGTATTTGACGTGTGTCCAGACTGGACAAGGATATGTTAATGTTGACCGATTGCGTACTTTACAATTGGTATTTGACGTGTGTCCAGACTGGACAAGGATATGTTAATGTTGACCGATTGCGTACTTTACAATTGGTATTTGACGTGTGTCCAGACTGGACAAGGATATGTTAATGTTGACCGATTGCGTACTTTACAATTGGTACTTGACGTGTGACCAGACTGGACAAGGATATGTTAATGTTGACCGATTGCGTACTTTACAATTGGTATTTGACGTGTGTCCAGACTGGACAAGGATATGTTAATGTTGACCGATTGCGTACTTTACAATTGGTATTTGACGTGTGACCAGACTGGGCAAGGATATGTTAATGTTGACCGATTGCGTACTTTACAATTGGTATTTGACGTGTGACCAGACTGGACAAGGATATGTTAATGGTGACCGATTGCGTACTTTACAATTGGTATTTGACGTGTGACCAGACTGGGCAAGGATATGTTAATGTTGACCGATTGCGTACTTTACAATTGGTATTTGACGTGTGACCAGGGTGGACAAGGATATGTTAATGTTGACCGATTGCGTACTTTACAATTGGTACTTGACGTGTGACCAGACTGGACAAGGATATGTTAATGTTGACCGATTGCGTACTTTACAATTGGTATTTGACGTGTGACCAGACTGGACAAGGATATGTTAATGTTGACCGATTGCGTACTTTACAATTGGTATTTGACGTGTGACCAGACTGGACAAGGATATGTTAATGTTGACCGATTGCGTACTTTACAATTGGTATTTGACGTGTGACCAGGCTGGACAAGGATATGTTAATGTTGACCGATTGCGTACTTTACAATTGGTATTTGACGTGTGACCAGACTGGACAAGGATATGTTAATGTTGACCGATTGCGTACTTTACAATTGGTATTTGACGTGTGTCCAGACTGGACAAGGATATGTTAATGTTGACCGATTGCGTACTTTACAATTGGTATTTGACGTGTGACCAGACTGGACAAGGATATGTTAATGTTGACCGATTGCGTACTTTACAATTGGTATTTGACGTCTGACCAGACTGGACAAGGATATGTTAATGTTGACCGATTGCGTACTTTACAATTGGTATTTGACGTGTGACCAGACTGGGCAAGGATATGTTAATGTTGACCGATTGCGTACTTTACAATTGGTATTTGACGTGTGACCAGACTGGACAAGGATATGTTAATGTTGACCGATTGCGTACTTTACACTTGGGATTTGACGTGTGACCAGACTGGACAAGGATATGTTAATGTTGACCGATTGCGTACTTTACAATTGGTATTTGACGTGTGACCAGACTGGGCAAGGATATGTTAATGTTGACCGATTGCGTACTTTACAATTGGTATTTGACGTGTGACCAGACTGGACAAGGATATGTTAATGTTGACCGATTGCGTACTTTACAATTGGTATTTGACGTGTGACCAGACTGGACAAGGATATGTTAATGTTGACCGATTGCGTACTTTACAATTGGTATTTGACGTGTGACCAGACTGGGCAAGGATATGTTAATGTTGACCGATTGCGTACTTTACAATTGGGATTTGACGTGTGACCAGACTGGACAAGGATATGTTAATGTTGACCGATTGCGTAATTTACAATTGGGATTTGACGTGTGACCAGACTGGACAAGGATATGTTAATGTTGACCGATTGCGTACTTTACAATTGGTATTTGACGTGTGACCAGGCTGGACAAGGATATGTTAATTTTGACCGATTGCGTACTTTACAATTGGTATTTGACGTGTGACCAGACTGGACAAGGATATGTTAATGTTGACCGATTGCGTACTTTACAATTGGTATTTGACGTGTGACCAGACTGGGCAAGGATATGTTAATGTTGACCGATTGCGTACTTTACAATTGGTATTTGACGTGTGACCAGACTGGACAAGGATATGTTAATGTTGACCGATTGCGTACTTTACAATTGGTATTTGACGTGTGACCAGACTGGACAAGGATATGTTAATGTTGACCGATTGCGTACTTTACAATTGGTACTTGACGTGTGACCAGACTGGACAAGGATATGTTAATGTTGACCGATTGCGTACTTTACAATTGGTATTTGACGTGTGACCAGACTGGACAAGGATATGTTAATGGTGACCGATTGCGTACTTTACAATTGGTATTTGACGTGTGACCAGACTGGACAAGGATATGTTAATGTTGACCGATTGCGTAATTTACAATTGGGATTTGACGTGTGACCAGACTGGACAAGGATATGTTAATGTTGACCGATTGCGTACTTTACAATTGGTATTTGACGTGTGACCAGACTGGGCAAGGATATGTTAATGTTGACCGATTGCGTACTTTACAATTGGTATTTGACGTGTGACCAGACTGGACAAGGATATGTTAATGTTGACCGATTGCGTACTTTACAATTTGGATTTGACGTGTGACCAGGCTGGACAAGGATATGTTAATGTTGACCGATTGCGTACTTTACAATTGGTATTTGACGTGTGACCAGACTGGACAAGGATATGTTAATGTTGACCGATTGCGTACTTTACAATTGGTACTTGACGTGTGACCAGCCTGGACAAGGATATGTTAATGTTGACCGATTGCGTACTTTACAATTGGTATTTGACGTGTGACCAGGCTGGACAAGGATATGTTAATGTTGACCGATTGCGTACTTTACAATTGGTATTTGACGTGTGACCAGACTGGACAAGGATATGTTAATGTTGACCGATTGCGTACTTTACAATTGGTATTTGACGTGTGACCAGGCTGGACAAGGATATGTTAATGTTGACCGATTGCGTACTTTACAATTGGTATTTGACGTGTGACCAGACTGGACAAGGATATGTTAATGTTGACCGATTGCGTACTTTACAATTGGTATTTGACGTGTGACCAGACTGGACAAGGATATGTTAATGTTGACCGATTGCGTACTTTACAATTGGTATTTGACTTGTGTCCAGACTGGACAAGGATATGTTAATGTTGACCGATTGCGTACTTTACAATTGGTATTTGACGTGTGACCAGGCTGGACAAGGATATGTTAATGTTGACCGATTGCGTACTTTACAATTGGTATTTGACGTGTGACCAGACTGGACAAGGATATGTTAATGGTGACCGATTGCGTACTTTACAATTGGTATTTGACGTGTGACCAGACTGGGCAAGGATATGTTAATGTTGACCGATTGCGTACTTTACAATTGGTATTTGACGTGTGTCCAGACTGGACAAGGATATGTTAATCTTGACCGATTGCGTACTTTACAATTGGTATTTGACGTGTGACCAGACTGGACAAGGATATGTTAATGTTGACCGATTGCGTACTTTACAATTGGTATTTGACGTGTGACCAGGCTGGACAAGGATATGTTAATTTTGACCGATTGCGTACTTTACAATTGGTATTTGACGTGTGACCAGGCTGGACAAGGATATGTTAATTTTGACCGATTGCGTACTTTACAATTGGTATTTGACGTGTGTCCAGACTGGACAAGGATATGTTAATGTTGACCGATTGCGTACTTTACAATTGGTACTTGACGTGTGACCAGACTGGACAAGGATATGTTAATGTTGACCGATTGCGTACTTTACAATTGGTATTTGACGTGTGACCAGACTGGACAAGGATATGTTAATGTTCACCGATTGCGTACTTTACAATTGGTATTTGACGTGTGACCAGACTGGACAAGGATATGTTAATGTTGACCGATTGCGTACTTTACAATTGGTATTTGACGTGTGACCAGACTGGACAAGGATATGTTAATGTTGACCGATTGCGTACTTTACAATTGGTATTTGACGTGTGACCAGGCTGGACAAGGATATGTTAATGTTGACCGATTGCGTACTTTACAATTGGTATTTGACGTGTGACCAGACTGGACAAGGATATGTTAATGTTGACCGATTGCGTACTTTACAATTGGTATTTGACGTGTGACCAGACTGGACAAGGATATGTTAATGTTGACCGATTGCGTACTTTACAATTGGTATTTGACTTGTGTCCAGACTGGACAAGGATATGTTAATGTTGACCGATTGCGTACTTTACAATTGGTATTTGACGTGTGACCAGACTGGACAAGGATATGTTAATGTTGACCGATTGCGTACTTTACAATTGGTATTTGACGTGTGACCAGACTGGACAAGGATATGTTAATGTTGACCGATTGCGTACTTTACAATTGGTATTTGACGTGTGACCAGGCTGGACAAGGATATGTTAATGTTGACCGATTGCGTACTTTACAATTGGTATTTGACGTGTGACCAGACTGGACAAGGATATGTTAATGTTGACCGATTGCGTACTTTACAATTGGTATTTGACGTGTGACCAGACTGGGCAAGGATATGTTAATGTTGACCGATTGCGTACTTTACAATTGGTATTTGACGTGTGTCCAGACTGGACAAGGATATGTTAATCTTGACCGATTGCGTACTTTACAATTGGTATTTGACGTGTGACCAGACTGGACAAGGATATGTTAATGTTGACCGATTGCGTACTTTACAATTGGTATTTGACGTGTGACCAGGCTGGACAAGGATATGTTAATTTTGACCGATTGCGTACTTTACAATTGGTATTTGACGTGTGACCAGGCTGGACAAGGATATGTTAATTTTGACCGATTGCGTACTTTACAATTGGTATTTGACGTGTGTCCAGACTGGACAAGGATATGTTAATGTTGACCGATTGCGTACTTTACAATTGGTACTTGACGTGTGACCAGACTGGACAAGGATATGTTAATGTTGACCGATTGCGTACTTTACAATTGGTATTTGACGTGTGACCAGGCTGGACAAGGATATGTTAATGTTCACCGATTGCGTACTTTACAATTGGTATTTGACGTGTGACCAGACTGGACAAGGATATGTTATTGTTGACCGATTGCGTACTTTACAATTGGTATTTGACGTGTGACCAGACTGGACAAGGATATGTTAATGTTGACCGATTGCGTACTTTACAATTGGTATTTGACGTGTGACCAGACTGGACAAGGATATGTTAATGTTCACCGATTGCGTACTTTACAATTGGTATTTGACGTGTGTCCAGACTGGACAAGGATATGTTAATGTTGACCGATTGCGTACTTTACAATTGGTACTTGACGTGTGACCAGACTGGACAAGGATATGTTAATGTTGACCGATTGCGTACTTTACAATTGGTATTTGACGTGTGACCAGACTGGACAAGGATATGTTAATGTTGACCGATTGCGTACTTTACAATTGGTACTTGACGTGTGACCAGACTGGACAAGGATATGTTAATGTTGACCGATTGCGTACTTTACAATTGGTATTTGACGTGTGACCAGGCTGGACAAGGATATGTTAATGTTGACCGATTGCGTACTTTACAATTGGTATTTGACGTGTGACCAGACTGGACAAGGATATGTTAATGTTGACCGATTGCGTACTTTACAATTGGTATTTGACGTGTGACCAGGCTGGACAAGGATATGTTAATGTTGACCGATTGCGTACTTTACAATTGGTATTTGACGTGTGACCAGACTGGACAAGGATATGTTAATGTTCACCGATTGCGTACTTTACAATTGGTATTTGACGTGTGACCAGACTGGACAAGGATATGTTAATGTTGACCGATTGCGTACTTTACAATTGGTATTTGACGTGTGACCAGACTGGACAAGGATATGTTAATGTTGACCGATTGCGTACTTTACAATTGGTATTTGACGTGTGACCAGACTGGACAAGGATATGTTAATGTTGACCGATTGCGTACTTTACAATTGGTATTTGACGTGTGACCAGGCTGGACAAGGATATGTTAATGTTGACCGATTGCGTACTTTACAATTGGTATTTGACGTGTGACCAGACTGGACAAGGATATGTTAATGTTGACCGATTGCGTACTTTACAATTGGTATTTGACGTGTGACCAGACTGGGCAAGGATATGTTAATGTTGACCGATTGCGTACTTTACAATTGGTATTTGACGTGTGACCAGACTGGGCAAGGATATGTTAATGTTGACCGATTGCGTACTTTACAATTGGTATTTGACGTGTGACCAGACTGGGCAAGGATATGTTAATGTTGACCGATTGCGTACTTTACAATTGGTATTTGACGTGTGACCAGGCTGGACAAGGATATGTTAATGTTGACCGATTGCGTACTTTACAATTGGTATTTGACGTGTGACCAGACTGGACAAGGATATGTTAATGTTCACCGATTGCGTACTTTACAATTGGTATTTGACGTGTGACCAGACTCGACAAGGATATGTTAATGTTGACCGATTGCGTACTTTACAATTGGTATTTGACGTGTGACCAGACTGGACAAGGATATGTTAATGTTGACCGATTGCGTACTTTACAATTGGTATTTGACGTGTGACCAGACTGGACAAGGATATGTTAATGTTGACCGATTGCGTACTTTACAATTGGTATTTGACGTGTGACCAGACTGGACAAGGATATGTTAATGTTGACCGATTGCGTACTTTACAATTGGTATTTGACGTGTGACCAGACTGGACAAGGATATGTTAATGTTGACCGATTGCGTACTTTACAATTGGTATTTGACGTGTGACCAGGCTGGACAAGGATATGTTAATGTTGACCGATTGCGTACTTTACAATTGGTATTTGACGTGTGACCAGGCTGGTCAAGGATATGTTAATGTTGACCGATTGCGTACTTTACAATTGGTATTTGACGTGTGACCAGACTGGGCAAGGATATGTTAATGTTGACCGATTGCGTACTTTACAATTGGTATTTGACGTGTGACCAGACTGGGCAAGGATATGTTAATGTTCACCGATTGCGTACTTTACAATTGGTATTTGACGTGTGACCAGACTGGACAAGGATATGTTAATGTTGACCGATTGCGTACTTTACAATTGGTATTTGACGTGTGACCAGGCTGGACAAGGATATGTTAATTTTGACCGATTGCGTACTTTACAATTGGTATTTGACGTGTGACCAGGCTGGACAAGGATATGTTAATGTTGACCGATTGCGTACTTTACAATTGGTACTTGACGTGTGACCAGACTGGACAAGGATATGTTAATGTTGACCGATTGCGTACTTTACAATTGGTATTTGACGTGTGACCAGACTGGACAAGGATATGTTAATGTTGACCGATTGCGTAATTTACAATTGGTATTTGACGTGTGTCCAGACTGGACAAGGATATGTTAATGTTGACCGATTGCGTACTTTACAATTGGTATTTGACGTGTGACCAGACTGGACAAGGATATGTTAATGTTGACCGATTGCGTACTTTACAATTGGTATTTGACTTGTGTCCAGACTGGACAAGGATATGTTAATGTTGACCGATTGCGTAATTTACAATTGGTATTTGACGTGTGACCAGACTGGACAAGGATATGTTAATGTTGACCGATTGCGTACTTTACAATTGGTATTTGACTTGTGTCCAGACTGGACAAGGATATGTTAATGTTGACCGATTGCGTACTTTACAATTGGTATTTGACGTGTGACCAGACTGGACAAGGATATGTTAATGTTGACCGATTGCGTACTTTACAATTGGTATTTGACGTGTGACCAGACTGGACAAGGATATGTTAATGTTGACCGATTGCGTACTTTACAATTGGTATTTGACGTGTGACCAGACTGGACAAGGATATGTTAATGTTGACCGATTGCGTACTTTACAATTGGTACTTGACGTGTGACCGGACTGGACAAGGATATGTTAATGTTGACCGATTGCGTACTTTACAATTGGTATTTGACGTGTGACCAGACTGGACAAGGATATGTTAATGTTGACCGATTGCGTACTTTACAATTGGTATTTAACGTGTGTCCAGACTGGACAAGGATATGTTAATGTTGACCGATTGCGTACTTTACAATTGGTATTTGACGTGTGACCAGACTGGACAAGGATATGTTAATGTTGACCGATTGCGTACTTTACAATTGGTATTTGACGTGTGACCAGACTGGACAAGGATATGTTAATGTTGACCGATTGCGTACTTTACAATTGGTATTTGACGTGTGTCCAGACTGGACAAGGATATGTTAATGTTGACCGATTGCGTACTTTACAATTGGTATTTGACGTGTGTCCAGACTGGACAAGGATATGTTAATGTTGACCGATTGCGTACTTTACAATTGGTATTTGACGTGTGACCAGACTGGACAAGGATATGTTAATGTTGACCGATTGCGTACTTTACAATTGGTATTTGACGTGTGACCAGACTGGACAAGGATATGTTAATGTTGACCGATTGCGTACTTTACAATTGGTACTTGACGTGTGACCAGACTGGACAAGGATATGTTAATGTTGACCGATTGCGTACTTTACAATTGGTATTTGACGTGTGTCCAGACTGGACAAGGATATGTTAATGTTGACCGATTGCGTACTTTACAATTGGTATTTGACGTGTGACCAGACTGGACAAGGATATGTTAATGTTGACCGATTGCGTACTTTACAATTGGTACTTGACGTGTGACCAGACTGGACAAGGATATGTTAATGTTGACCGATTGCGTACTTTACAATTGGTACTTGACGTGTGACCAGACTGGACAAGGATATGTTAATGTTGACCGATTGCGTACTTTACAATTGGTATTTGACGTGTGACCAGACTGGACAAGGATATGTTAATGTTGACCGATTGCGTACTTTACAATTGGTACTTGACGTGTGACCAGACTGGACAAGGATATGTTAATGTTGACCGATTGCGTACTTTACAATTGGTATTTGACGTGTGACCAGACTGGACAAGGATATGTTAATGTTGACCGATTGCGTACTTTTATTGAGTTTTGTTCTGCTTGGAAAGTGCGGATTGTCTATTGAAATAAGGGTACACAGTAAAGATTGCCTTTTTTTCCTTGTTGCAAGTACTGTTTACATGAGCTGTAAAAGTAAATTCCCTATCGAGGTGTAAACCTAGATACATCTCACTATCTGTGTCTTTATTAATCCTCGGGAGCGCGCGCTCATTTCCTAACACGGGAACGCGCGATGTATCTGAGAGATACAAGAGGGGTTAATGTCCAATAAATACCTACTAATCCATTAAAATCATTTATATTGTTCTAATATAATATTTTTTTCAATTTTAATAATGCAATATATCGCATTGGATGAATTATAAAAGTTTAATTTAGCTAAATTATTAAAATATTCTTATAATTATTGTAAGGATAACCAATGAAGTATTTTTGTATTTAATTTATAATTAAGAAACATACTATAAAGTAATAAACAATCTCTTTAATTGAATGAAATTATTACATATTTGGAAAACATACTGCTAGGTATATAAAAACATACTGCTGCATAAAAACATACTGCTATATAAAAACAGACTGCTTTATGAAAACATACTGATATATAAAAAATGTTGTAACTGTTATGGTGAGTATACTAAAAATACGTCAAATCATTAAAACATACAAAGATTAAAAGAATAATAGAACTATATACAAATAATAATTCAAAAGAAGATTTTCCGAAATAAAAAAAAAATCGCTAGTATGAAGCTCAAGGAACACGGGGACGCGCGATATCTGAGAGATAATGCTGTAATTTTAATCCTCAAATGGATATTTCAGACATAGTCATGCATTACCTAACATGCAAAGGGCCAAATAGAACCTAATAGAGACACAATTTTTTTTTTTAAATCGTAAATAAGAATTAATTACCTGGGAACGCGCGATGTATCTAAGAAGCACAAATAGGGCAAAATCAGGCTTAACCTCATCCGACGAGCACCAATTAAAAACTGAAGTGACGGTAACAATGTAGCACAAAGCAGCTACACGTGACGGGAGCTGCCTCACTCTATCCTATCATAGCAGATTCTCCTAAGACGTTGCGCCTATGTATCTACTGGATACCGCGCTTTGTCGAGGGTTAATGGCACTTGGGATATGAACGGAACCGCGTTAAGATGACGCAGCTCCTGCGAGTCGACTTTATCTATATATATAAAAATCAAGTGTCTGTCTGTTTTTCTGTTTGTCTGTTTGTTTGTTCCTTATACAAATCTACACCGTTTGACCGATCTTGACTAAACTTGGAATAATGGTAGGTCTTGATACGAGAAATCTCCTAGGCTAGGTCAAAAAAATCGACCAGCTGTCTGTCTGTATGTTTGTCCCTTATACAAATCCACACCGTTCATCCGATTTTGACTAAACTCGGTACACATGTAGATCTTAATCTGGGGAGTGTCGTAGGCTAAGTCAAAAACGTCTACCAGCTGTCTGTCTGTATGTTTGTCCCTTATACAAATCCACACCGCTCGTCCGATTTCGACTAAACTCGGTACACATGTAGATCTAAATCTGGGGAGTGTCGTAGGCTAAGTCAAAAACGTCTTATAGCTGTCTGTATGTATGTTTGTCCCTTATAAAAATCCACACCGTTCGTCCGATTTTGACTAAACTCGGTACACAGGTAGATCTTAATCTGGGGAGTGCCGTAGGCTAGGTCAAACAAATCTGTCCCTTATACAAATCCACACCGTTAGACCAATTTTTACGAAACTTGGTATACATGTATGTCTTGATACGGGGGGTGTTATAGGTTAGGTCATAACAGTTACAGATTCGTGTTATTAGATTTTAATAATACTTATTTGGTTTCTAATTTATTTAGGCTTTTCTATATGCAAAAAGTAGGTGCAGCATGGCACGCCGGGTAACGGCTAGTTGTTAATAAATGCTAGAAAATTTACTACGGACTATGCTAGTTAATGCTATTTTGTATTATTAAAACGCTAATATTGTATTAATATAAGTAAGCGAGCGATATTATTCCATTTTTGGGAAGAGTATTGATATAGTAGTTAATTAAGAACGCATGCGCATTAGCCATTCTTATAGCGTAACCAGTAATAGTATAATGGTTGTATGAGATCACGTGTGATAAATTATATGTAACATTATCCCTTCACAACCCCCCACCCATTCCACCATTAATGGAAAATGATAAACCACTAAAGGCTAGCCAATTTTTATCATGTCCGCCTTTATAGGCCTGCTAATTTCTTCCAACAGCCTTCCTATAGGCTTCTTTTAATTCGGCTAATATGAAAATGCTGTTGGAGTTAGTTCGAGCGGACATTAGTTAATTTTTAGGACATGTTTTTCTACGGATTAATTTCCCCCGTTTAGCGTAATTAATGTTTAAATTGAGTGGAAAACGTAATAAATTCGTTTTTAAATAAGAGCAGACCAGAAGGGGGGGTGGCGATGAAATTTTCGGATCACGTAATACACGATACATCACTTAACACATTGGTGTTTGTGGTGACTCCCTGTGTAATTAGCGTGTTTTGTTAATAAACCCTAACGAGATAGGTGATTAGTTTAGGACTCGTCCCGGGCGGACGGATCACGCTATGTGTGGTGGTCATCATCTTTTTCTTTATGGAGTCTTGAATTTTTAATTTTTCTTATCGGATTTAATGTTCTTATCATGAAGCAGAATGCATTTGGATGTTTAATCTGTTTTCTGATTTCTTTCGTAGAAACACAATTTCTACATTTCGTCCCTACCTTGACAAACTATCGTTTTTCGAAATTGGTACTTTACTCTTGCATTGCGAGCGATACGGCTTCTGGCAAATTGTCAAAACTCTAGCCTGTTTAGAATTGACGGAAATTACCTTAAATAAAGTATCGAATATGACCTATTTTCAATTTATTACTTCGTCAATGTAGCGAATATGTTTGTTCGCTAGTTTGCCCATACTTTTGTATACTTTTCAGTCCAAAAACTAACGAAAATAGTATATTCGTTACTTTGATTTGTAGAGATTACTAATACTATAGAATTATTACAATTCATAATGTCGAATGTGTCAAATTCGTTAGTTTAAATATTTATATAGTCAATCGGAATCAGGAAACTATCGAATATACCACATTCGACAATTTGAAACGGCGATTCATGAAAAATCACTTATTACCATCAAGATGCAAGCTCTCGAATGTGATTTTTTGGTAACTAAAAAACAGTAAACAGTTTCTTCATAATATCACCTTAACATTATTAACAATATACATTGAAAAAATATGCAAAATTGTCCTTTTGAAAAGGCGCTGATTTTGGAATCACTATTAAAGCTGAAAAGTGGCGATTTTCATATTCGATAGTTTGACATGGTAGGGACGATATAATATATATACAGGGAGCTTTTGAAATTGTTGTGACGTTTTTGTTAACAAATTATGTACACAATATTCCTATGCCCATTTTCTTAAGCGTTGGTGAGTCCATAAGTTCAACCCTGAATTATAGGGGTGTCGGGAATAGCTCAAGTGTAACAGCTCTTAACAAATGTACTGGAGGATCTGAGTTAGAAATTTGAGCACGTATTAAAGATTTAACCTTGGTCCACGCAGCACGGGCAAAAGGAAGAATATAATATAGGTCTGTATCAATAGTGAACTGAACGGAACAAATTTAGACACCCGTATGATATCCGCAAATTTCGCCAACATCTTGGCAACACATAGATTTTTTTGCCGCAAGTATACAACGGTGTTACGACGGCTTGGAATACCCAGAAAGATGGAGGAGGCAATTGGTAATAATCTGGCAGTAGTCGATAAGGTGCTCAAATTTTTAAAAATAACCGTCTTGTATAATAATTGTAATGGTCAAGTTATACGGTTTTATTAGGTTCATACCCTCGAATATATGTATATATAATTTTATTTTTCCATTTATTTATTTATCCTTTTTTCCTTTAAACTTTATCTAGTAATGTTTAGTTTTTTTATTTGGAGAACTAATTTTTTCTTGTGTTATTTTTGCTATCTCTTATTTAGTTATAGTTGCCTTTTTAACTTGTTGTTTGCTGTGATATTTTTGCTATCTCTTATTTAGTTATAGTTGCCTTTTTAACTTGTTGTTTGCTGTGATATTTTTGCTATCTCTTATTTAGTTATAGTTGCCTTTTTAACTTGTTGTTTGCTGTGATATTTTTGCTATCTCTTATTTAGTTATAGTTGCCTTTTTAACTTGTTTTTTGCTGTGATATTTTTGCTATCTCTTATTTAGTTATAGTTGCCTTTTTAACTTGTTGTTTGCTGTGATATTTTTGCTATCTCTTATTTAGTTATAGTTGCCTTTTTAACTTGTTGTTTGCTGTGATATTTTTGCTATCTCTTATTTAGTTATAGTTGCCTTTTTAACTTGTTGTTTGCTGTGATATTTTTGCTATCTCTTATTTAGTTATAGTTGCCTTTTTAACTTGTTGTTTGCTGTGATATTTTTGCTATCTCTTATTTAGTTATAGTTGCCTTTTTAACTTGTTGTTTGCTGTGATATTTTTGCTATCTCTTATTTAGTTATAGTTGCCTTTTTAACTTGTTGTTTGCTGTGATATTTTTGCTATCTCTTATTTAGTTATAGTTGCCTTTTTAACTTGTTGTTTGCTGTGATATTTTTGCTATCTCTTATTTAGTTATAGTTGCCTTTTTAACTTGTTGTTTGCTGTGATATTTTTGCTATCTCTTATTTAGTTATAGTTGCCTTTTTAACTTGTTGTTTGCTGTGATATTTTTGCTATCTCTTATTTAGTTATAGTTGCCTTTTTAACTTGTTGTTTGCTGTGATATTTTTGCTATCTCTTATTTAGTTATAGTTGCCTTTTTAACTTGTTGTTTGCTGTGATATTTTTGCTATCTCTTATTTAGTTATAGTTGCCTTTTTAACTTGTTGTTTGCTGTGATATTTTTGCTATCTCTTATTTAGTTATAGTTGCCTTTTTAACTTGTTGTTTGCTGTGATATTTTTGCTATCTCTTATTTAGTTATAGTTGCCTTTTTAACTTGTTGTTTGCTGTGATATTTTTGCTATCTCTTATTTAGTTATAGTTGCCTTTTTAACTTGTTGTTTGCTGTGATATTTTTGCTATCTCTTATTTAGTTATAGTTGCCTTTTTAACTTGTTGTTTGCTGTGATATTTTTGCTATCTCTTATTTAGTTATAGTTGCCTTTTTAACTTGTTGTTTGCTGTGATATTTTTGCTATCTCTTATTTAGTTATAGTTGCCTTTTTAACTTGTTGTTTGCTGTGATATTTTTGCTATCTCTTATTTAGTTATAGTTGCCTTTTTAACTTGTTGTTTGCTGTGATATTTTTGCTATCTCTTATTTAGTTATAGTTGCCTTTTTAACTTGTTGTTTGCTGTGATATTTTTTCTTACCTTATATTTGTTGTTAACGTTTTTAGCATTTTTTTAGTAAATACTTTTAAATTTGTTACGTAGTCCTTAATTCATTTTAGATTATTTCATATTTTGTTGACTTCTTTTAAACTTAATAAATTAATAACTCTTTATACGAATGTTTAACTAGTGAGATTGAATCTGCCAAAGAAAAAAAAAAGAAAAGAAAAACAAACTCAGGAGCATGTGATGAATAATTGGTGTAACAAGCAAAGAAACATAGATTATAATGGTGTTTCTTTCTTTGTTCTCAGTTTTCTCTAAATAAATAGCATTAAATAAGTCTCAAGCTTATTTTGAATGAGAACCTTTTCTGTAGAGAATTTGGTAAGCTTTCTAATAGTCACCTTTAACTACCAACCTGTTCAATCCATTTTCCAGATATTTTAGAAAATGTACCAATATCCGAAAACCTTTCATTTACATTAATAATTTGTTTTTAATACTTCCTTAACTCCAAACGAGACCAAAATTTAAATATCTTAGACTAGACGAATGCAAAACTTCTGGAACAAGTTTCAACTCAATCAATCGTTTCTGAATACCCGAACTGAAAATTAGAAGCTACCCCCCTTATGAAAATAAGCAGGTCTTGAGGAGAAGGACCTCCACCGCGGTGGTAGAAAAGAAATATAGTCGATGAGTAAATATATCGATCTTACTTAATTAATAACTGTTTGTATTGTTGTACGGTGTCAGGGGGGAGGGGGTTTGAGAGAGGGGGGCCAGTGTAAACACAGCCTAGCCCTGCCTTCATATCTACATTCCTATCTAGAGAACTTACTCATCACAATAGGAAATAATTTACAAATATTTTTTCCATTTCTCAGAACACATTAGATTCCTGATTAGTAAAATGTTATTATTTTTTTAATAATAATTAATAATTATGTTTACTACCTACTAATAATGTTAGTATACATTCACAAAGCATACATTGTATGACCCAAAATAAATCCAAGCTCTTTCTTATTATTATATTATTTAAATAGGCGGAAGGTCATGCATATATAAAAATCGTCAACTTCACTTCATATGCTTTATTTTTCGCTCTACATGTTTCGTGTCTCTTGACGCCTCTTCAGGAGCAACTTAATCTATTTACATAAATTTATCCTTAGCTACGGATGAACTTCCACAGGTAGGGCTACGTCCATACTGCCTGTGTTGTTATACTGCCTGTATGGACATGGCCCTACCTGTGGAAGGTCTTCCGTAGCTAAGGCTAAATTTATGTATATATAATTAAGTTGCTCCTGAAGAGGCGTCAAGAGACGCGAAACATGTAGAGCGAAAAATAAAGCATATGAAGTGAAGTTGACGATTTTTATATATGCATGAACTCCCGCCTATTTAAATAGTATATTGAAAGATAAAAGGGTGAAAATTTTATAATTGTAATTTTCATTATTGATTCCAAATTATATAAACTGGATCGTTATATAATAATGCAGTTGCTTTCTGATTGATTAATGATAAAATGAAAAATATCTTAATATGCAACAAGTTTTGGGAAATTATTTTAAATACCTTTGACATAATTATATCAATAATTAAAAAAAAAGAAAGAAATATTGTATTTGTTTATCCTACTGATAAGAACTATTTGATAAAAGTATGACTAAATAACGAACTACAAACCGTTGCTACTTATCCACGTGGCTTCATCAACAGCTGTCTAGAAGCCAGCAACTACCGAAGCTAGGATTATCATACTCCTTCTAGTGGTTCTTAATTCATCCTTCTTATCCATAGATTAGGCATGGGCGTATATAGAAAATAATTTCGGAGGGCGCTGGGAAAATTTCGGGGAGGGGGGGCTGAGACCATTTCCGGTGTATGGAATACTAACAATTTAGATCTTGGAAGAGTTTTAGCAAACTTAAACACTATTACACCCAAAATAGAATATGTTTTATGAACAAAATGATCTTATTTAATTTATTTTTAAGGGTTTTATGAAATTGTTACCGATCAAATCAAAATTTCGGGGGTGGGGGCTGCAGCCCCCTCAGCCCCCCCCCCTTGAGCCCATGAGATTAGGCTAGATCCATCTTTATTATGACTAATAGTTAGGCAATATTTCTTATGACTTTCCTATGCTGTGTTTAGTATAAGGAATCGTTTTAATCATCTCATTGTTAGTAGAAATATTGTTAACGTTATGAGTGCCCATACACGATGAGGAATATCTTACGGGTTCGACTGGGGAGTCTAAACCTTAATATCTTAAGGTTAATATCTTCTTCGCCGTGGAAGGAAAAGCCTTGAGGCCAGTACAGTCCAGCGAAGTAAAATTAAAACCTTTAGGCCGAAGTGTGCAGTCCCGGCCGTGAGATTTTCCTCTCCCTAAGGATCTGAGTGTGTAATTCGGATTGAAACTCGAAAAAAAAAAAAAAAAACGTTTTATTTTACTTTAGTACTATATAAAAATGCACCATAAATAGGCCTTTCTTCTCAGATAGTATAAGTCGAAAAAATAAATAAGTGCCCTATAACAGGCATTTTTCAAAAATATCCCTTCTTGGTAGGCAAGATTTTTAATTTTTTTTTTTTTTTTTGCTATTATTCTAAAAATCACCGCGCCAGGCTGGGGTTTGAATCCAGATACTTCCGTTTTATGCGGATCCGTTCCCAATTATGCTACCACGCTTCAGATTAGATAGATATATTTACAGCAATCAAAATAGTTGGAAATTGGACAAGTAAAAAAAAAAAAAAACAGCAACAATGGCAAGTTAATTTATTCTTAAGAGTCGATGCTTCAGATAGACGGCGATAGTGATATACATGAAGCTTGAATTGTCAAAATTTTGCGACACGGGAGATGCAAAAGGATAAAGGAAGTGACGTCATCAGTGTAACCGGAAATTTATTTTGCCACGGCATTATGCCGGACATATTTGGTATAATTTTAGGGAGGAGTGATTTTTAATCATTGTTGTACAATGTACAATTTCTTCGAGAAATTTATTTTCTGCACAAATGAAATGTTCCTTATCAAAGTGATTTTTCTATCAGAATGCGAGGATTTTAGTTCCATTTAGTTCTTCGTCATGGTACTCTTTTCTAATATTTTTGGATTGAAAAAATGATGTATATAAGGTTTACAATAATAATCTGTAAAACTCCAAAAATTTGAATAAAATAATTGTTATATTTATTTGGAGTGATTATAAACGAACTCTTGTTCTTTCTTGGACCTCAAAACACTTGTGTTGCCTTAATAGGTCAATCCAAATCAATTATGTATCAGTTCAAAATGTGATATGGGGCGAGGTTAGCTCAGTGGTAGAGCACTGGAATAATAGGGGGCGAGGTTAGCTCAGTGGTAGAGCACTGGACTAATAGGGGGCGAGGTTAGCTCAGTGGTAGAGCACTGCACTAATAGGGGGTGAGGTTAGCTCAGTGGCAGAGCACTGGACTAATAGGGGGCGAGGTTAGCTCAGTGGTAGAGCACTGGACTAATAGGGGGTGAGGTTAGCTCAGTGGTAGAGCACTGGAGTAATAGGGGGCGAGGTTATCTCAGTGGTAGAGAACTGGAATAATAACCTGGAGGCCTGAGTTCAAATCCCGAGTATAGTACTAAAGATTTTTTCTGCTAGTGTCTTCGTTCATGGGTTGGATTCGGCCTCCTTGACCGTCCCCTTGGCTGACACCCAGCCTTTAATAAATTTATCAATGGGTACCTTGGTGCTAATGACTCTAGCAGTCGAAGCAGCCAAGGGGAAAATCTGAAGGCCGGATCATAGTGCTGACCACACTATCTCCCTAGTATGCCTTACGGTCATGAATCAGATACCTCTATAGTATCTGGACCTCAGGGCCCTCGTTGCTTGTTACGGGACTGATTTTGTTTTTGTTTTTGTTTTTTTAATGTGAGTAATTGCAGAGACATGCGTTAACCAACCACAAACATATTTTTAGAAAACAAAAACATTAAGTTATTCTCGCATCACGACGTAATATTAAGTTATCAGTTGAAAGCATAAACATGATGTTATATTTTTTTACGTCCGCTATTTAATTAATGTATAATTAATGAGAAATATGCGATTCAGTGCGAACGATTTCTACCCGTTGAGAACAAAATAATTAATTGTAATGAATGCTAAAAAGCAGAAATGAAGATAAAAGGAAGGAGGGATTGAGAGAAGAGAAGATGTAAAAAAGGAGAGTGTAGACATATGCTCCTTGCGGGACGCCTTGCACGATTATCAGGTTCGTGTTGAATCCTCGCTCGCTCTTGATGTTCATCGAGGCAGAGAACGGCGAGGAATCTGACAGAACTCTCAGAGCAATTAGAATAATAATCAGACCCGAGTTAGGAACGAGTGTATCATTCGAAACTACCATTATCCTGTCTCGCGGTTCCCGTTTCTTGATGAACATTTCCTTCGGAGAGCTATTAAACATCTACTACGTGATTCTTGATTAAATTCCACACTCATGGGTTTCGAGTCCGTTTAGTTCATCTTTTTAAGAATAAGGGAGAATAGTAAAAACTATGAATAGCTAATATCTCGAATTATATGTTTGTAGACGGATCTCCGCCGTGACAGAATCTCTCTAAACAAGACACAATTTACTCAGGGTTTGTTAATTAAAAATTAAGTGTATTTTCCAAAAATAAGCCAGTTCCAGCAACGTTTCTAGTTTTCAAAAATATTATTATTTTTTATTCAACTTTAATATAAACATTTACAATAAAATAAAATATAAATAACCAAATAGTAACAATATAAGTAATAATTTTTGATAATATACTATTGTAGTGTTAAGAAGATAATATTATTTACATCATCCATATTCATACTAATACTTCACCTATTCACCATATGATAAGAATGATAACCAGCTGCACCAAGGTCAGTGATAATATGCAGAAATCCAAATTGCACTGTCTTCGGTGAATGCACTCTCATGACATTATCTCTCCATTTATCCAACCAAAAGAAAAAACCCGAAACTTTATTGTTGCTGGCATATTTTATTAAAATGTATTTGTAAACAGGTGGCGCAAGTTGTACAAATGGTCAATTTAAAAAAAATATGAGGCTTACTGTAGTCAGTAATCATCAATTTAATCAAGAATAAATTTCATTTATTTCTGATAAAAATACATCATAAAAATAAATCGGATATTAGTTTTATTTGTCAATTTTATTTTTCATACTAAATTTCCAATTTATGATTTTTTTTATGGGGGGGGGGGGGGGAATTCTTGAAAATTTGACACTAACTAGACATTTTTTTAATATCGATTTTTTGAACAGTTATTGCGGTAAAAAAAAAAATACTTGCGAACAGTGAAACTTCAAAACCCTTAAAGCAAATTTAATGCTTATTTAACAAAAAGGAATTTAACGTTAAAAAATAATGTCTGCAAGAAGAGAAAATTGAGGTTTTTCTACAAAAACAGTTTTTTTTTTTCTAAATAACCTTTGGAACGGTATATGTCTGGAACAGAAACAGAAAGAAACATGCGGTTGGCTGTATTCATTCATTTTTGGTCTAGTTTTGCCCCCAATAATAAAAACCATTATTTTTCTGTCGTTACCCAATGTAATGATAAGCTTCGCAGGAATGGTCAATTCTTATAATTCCTCCCTTAAGTGGTGGTATTGGACTAAAATTTAATTTTATAGGCATAAACTCTTTGTCTTTTTATGCTGCCATCAGATCATGAAAAATTTTTGTAGCTCTGTTTTCGTCATCAAAAATCCATGCGAAAGATTTGTGTAAAGCAGTTAACGTTCGAAAGAATTTTGTGTCCGAAAGCACTAAACGTTCGTTGTTGTTTTTGTTTCCTGGAGAAGTGAGAAGTAATATGTGTATATATAAAATATATATATATATATATATATATATATATATATATATAATCAGTCCCGTAACAGGCCACGAGGGCCTTCAGGGGCAGATACTATAGAGGTACCTGATTCACGACCATATGGCTCACTAGGGAGATAGTGTGGTCAGTACTATGCTCCGGCCGCCTGATTTTCCCCTTGGCTGCTTCGACTACTAGAGTCATTAGCACCCAAGGTACCCATTATTAAATTATTTAAAGGCTGGGTTGGCCTAGGGACGGTCAGCGAGGCCGAATTCAACCCCTGAACGAAGACTCTAGAAGAAAAAATCTTTAGTGCTTGCTCGGGATTTGAACTCAGGTCCTCCAACTTATTAGTCCAGTGCTCTACCACTGAGCTAACCTCACCCCCTTATATATATATATATATATATATATATATATATATATATATATATATATATATATATTATGTATGTATGGAACGGCTTCTTTCTCCAGCGGTGTCGCTCCTCTCTCCATCGCAATATTTCGTCGGGTTCATCTCCGACTTCTCCAGGCTGCTATGTGTCGTCCTCGGTGGTTATCAAGGGAATGGATATCCCATAGCAGCTGAAGAAGTCGGAGATGAACCCGACGAAATATTGCGATGGAGAGAGGAGCGACACCGCTGGAGAAAGAAGCCGTTCCATACATACATGTGATACCCAGCGATGCAATTTAAAACAAAATATATATATATATATATATATATATATATATATATATATATATATATATATATATATGGAATGAGATATCTATGAGGAATCAGAGACCAAAGTTGTTCTACAGGTTGCCACCCTTTTATAATACCAATAGCACGTGGTCGGTCACCCATTCAGGTACTGTCCACGCTTGAGGTTGCTTAAATTCTGTGGTCAATGGGAACCGGAGTCGTGACCATTGGACAGATACCTAAGTGTTAATAAAACCATAGTTCTCTGGAGAAGGTGAAAAACTTTAATTAGAAAATAAAATGTGTTACTAACTGCTCACCACTGAGGGAACTAACCCTAATATCAATTTTAAATAGCTTTAATTAGGTCATATTAACACATATTAATTTTGAGAGAATTTCGAAGTTGGAAGGCCTCTTTAGTCATTTTTAAAGGAGTGTAAAACCTTTAGAGCTAAGTCGGTCATTTTTCCAGCTTGTTGAGTCCGAGAAGAGGGTCGGCTATTGTTTAAGGGTGGAAAAAGGTGGAAGGGGAACATAGTGAGGGGGCCTTTTCATCCATAGTTTTTCCGCCGGTAACCTACTGGATAAATCCACTGGAAAATCCACAGGCACTGGAGAAAAAATATACCAAGCATCGTCTACATTTAACATGCACTAGTTACTCCAGTGATGGTGATGATGTCCCTATGCGGACTGGAGATGCAAGGAAGATACCAACTTGAAGATATCACTCGGGTATGTATATTTAATTTCAATTGAAGGGGTCGGGGAAAAATAGTGCCAAGCAACATTTTTGACATAACATAACTGTTGCTGCTATATGTTGGATATTATGTGGGACTATCAGTTGAAATGGTAAGTGGCAACAAGATGAAGGGTGCGTTTACATCTTACTCTTCTCGCAGGAAACACATCTCAGGGTCTTATATAATAATTATGATAATTTAAAAGCACAATTGCTTTGGTCCATTCCTCAGACCTTAATATGACCTTAATATGTCCTTAATATGTCCTTAATATGACCTTAATATGTCCTTAATATGTCCTTAATATGACCTAAATATGACCTTAATATGTCCTTAATATGACCTTAATATATCCTTAATATGACCTTAATATGTCCTTAATATGACCTTAATATGACCTTAATATGTCCTTAATATGAACTTAATATATCCTTAATATGTCCTTAATATGTCCTTAATATGACCTTAATATGACCTTAATATATCCTTAATATGTCCTTAATATGTCCTTAATATGACCTTAATATGACCTTAATATGTCCTTAATATGTCCTTAATATGACCTTAATATGACCTTAATATCTCCTTAATATGACCTTAATATGTCCTTCATATGACCTTAATATCTCCTTAATATGACCTTAATATGACCTTAATATGCCCTTAATATGACCTTAATATGTCCTTAATATGTCCTTAATATGACCTAAATATGACCTTAATATGTCCTTAATATGACCTTAATATATCCTTAATATGACCTTAATATGTCCTTAATATGACCTTAATATGACCTTAATATGTCCTTAATATGAACTTAATATATCCTTAATATGTCCTTAATATGTCCTTAATATGACCTTAATATGACCTTAATATATCCTTAATATGTCCTTAATATGTCCTTAATATGACCTTAATATGACCTTAATATGTCCTTAATATGTCCTTAATATGACCTTAATATGACCTTAATATCTCCTTAATATGACCTTAATATGTCCTTCATATGACCTTAATATCTCCTTAATATGACCTTAATATGTCCTTAATATGACCTTAATATGCCCTTAATATGACCTTAATATGACCTTAATATGTCCTTAATATGACCTTAATATGTCCTTAATATGACCTTAATATGTAGCTATGTTGCTACAGTCCTAAAGTACAATGATTCGTTCTCTTTAAATACAACAAAACATCTTCCATACTATTGTAATTAATAATGTTCTCGATACGCTAGCTCCATCTTTTTTCACCCGATCAACTTCAAATTTTTGCTGCAGCTTCCTAATGATATTTGCTAGTAAAGTACGGAGGATTTTTTCGATTCATTCGATGAATTATAACTATTTTATGACAGATTTTCGATGGATTTTTTAATAGAAAATGAAGATTTGTTTACCATTTTCGAAAAAAATTAATATTTCTTAAACATCCGTAATACTTTACTAGATTTTACCTTCTTATATAAAAAAAAATCACCTTTTTTGTTCGAGAATAAAAATTACCGCCTCCAGACTATCGCCCGTGAAAAAAGAAGGGTTTCAGTTCTTCAGACATAGATTTGTAATTTTTTGGACATTTTTTTTGGGATATTTCAATAGCCCATGTAAAATTTATGACATAAAAAAAATATTGATTTTCTTATTATTGATAAATTGTATAAAATGTTTGATTTTGGTCACACAAGAGTGTATTATTACTCCTTAACGCCGATGTCGAGCATCAGTGGTCTGGAAGATATGTTCGAAATGAATCTGATGGGTTATGTACCAAAAGCAGAAGAGATTTTAAAAGTTTGTCGAGATAGGGGAATACCACCCCCCCCCTATCTGTGGTAATTTCAACTTGGGTCTCAATAAACCTCAAATCATGCAATTTGATCATTTAATAGAGGAAACCTTTGGTTTCCAGCTGTATCGACTACTCGTCGTAAAACCTGTAAAAATTTGACTTCCTCAAGCCGTACCAAAAGACTGATTCGATGATTTGTCAGATACATTTTTTACTAATGACCTGTACTGCGCGTTACTTCAAACTATTTTAATGCCAATTTCTTTCAGATGTTCAGTAAAAATAAATATTAACAGCGTGTTACACAAGTCCTTCTATTTAAGCCGATACGCTCAGAGTGGTAGTGGGGATTTCCAATGAAGTACTCATCCAAATTGACAGATCTCTATCAAATCCATAATAGAAGTTATTAGCATTTACAATCTTCTTGCCAGTTCCATAATAGATTATCAAAGCGTGATAAAGCCTTTGATAAGAGACTCGTCAACACTCGAGCGGATTGAAGTACAAACAGGAGGAGAAATGCTTAAGTTGGAACTAATGACTCGAGAAGAGAGGTAGAAATGTGGTGAAGCCTGTCACTAATTGGACGAGGTTAATGTAAATAAACGCTAATGATGGAGGGGGGGCGCTAGTTATGAGCGATACTTCATGTTGGCGGAGTGTAAACACGGATATCTCCATGATATGTTGTCTGGATGAACTAGCTTTAGGATATGTCGATTCACCCAGAGAATATTCGTTAGAACACACTTCAAGGGAACTAAATGAAAGCCATATCATTGGTAGATAATAAGAAAGCCAATTATGGATGAAATTCAGTATGATTGTCTTGAGGTCGCTACCAAGACTATACCAATATTCAAGACGCAACCTAGATTATAGCTATCTTGAGGTCGTTACCAAGACTATACCAATATTCAAGACGCAACCTAGATTATAGCTATCTTGAGGTCGTTACCAAGACTATACCAATATTCAAGACACAGTCTAGATTATAGCTATCTTGAGGTCGTTACCAAGACTATACCAATATTCAAGACACAACCTAGATTATAGCTATCTTGAGGTCGTTACCAAGACTATACCAATATTCAAGACACAATCTAGATTATAGCTATCTTGAGGTCGTTACCAAGACTATACCAATATTCAAGACAGAACCTAGATTATAGCTATCTTGAGGTCGTTACCAAGACTATACCAATATTCAAGCCGCAACCTAGATTATAGCTATCTTGAGGTCGTTACCAAGACTATACCAATATTCAAGACAGAACCTAGATTATAGCTATCTTGAGGTCGTTACCAAGACTATACCAATATTCAAGACACAACCTAGATTATAGCTATCTTGAGGTCGTTACCAAGACTATACCAATATTCAAGACACAACCTAGATTATAGCTATCTTGAGGTCGTTACCAAGACTATACCAATATTCAAGACACAATCTAGATTATAGCTATCTTGAGGTCGTTACCAAGACTATACCAATATTCAAGACAGAACCTAGATTATAGCTATCTTGAGGTCGTTACCAAGACTATACCAATATTCAAGACACAACCTAGATTATAGCTATCTTGAGGTCGTTACCAAGACTATACCAATATTCAAGACACAACCTAGATTATAGCTATCTTGAGGTCGTTACCAAGACTATACCAATATTCAAGCCGCAACCTAGATTATAGCTATCTTGAGGTCGTTACCAAGACTATACCAATATTCAAGACAGAACCTAGATTATAGCTATCTTGAGGTCGTTACCAAGACTATACCAATATTCAAGACACAACCTAGATTATAGCTATCTTGAGGTCGTTACCAAGACTATACCAATATTCAAGACACAACCTAGATTATAGCTATCTTGAGGTCGTTACCAAGACTATACCAATATTCAAGACACAACCTAGATTATAGCTATCTTGAGGTCGTTACCAAGACTATACCAATATTCAAGCCGCAACCTAGATTATAGCTATCTTGAGGTCGTTACCAAGACTATACCAATATTCAAGACACAACCTAGATTATAGCTATCTTGAGGTCGTTACCAAGACTATACCAATATTCAAGACACAACCTAGATTATAGCTATCTTGAGGTCGTTACCAAGACTATACCAATATTCAAGCCGCAACCTAGATTATAGCTATCTTGAGGTCGTTACCAAGACTATACCAATATTCAAGACACAACCTAGATTATAGCTATCTTGAGGTCGTTACCAAGACTATACCAATATTCAAGACACAACCTAGATTATAGCTATCTTGAGGTCGTTACCAAGACTATACCAATATTCAAGCCGCAACCTAGATTATAGCTATCTTGAGGTCGTTACCAAGACTATACCAATATTCAAGACACAACCTAGATTATAGCTATCTTGAGGTCGTTACCAAGACTATACCAATATTCAAGAAACAACCTAGATTATAGCTATCTTGAGGTCGTTACCAAGACTATACCAATATTCAAGACACAACCTAGATTATAGCTATCTTGAGGTCGTTACCAAGACTATACCAATATTCAAGACACAACCTAGATTATAGCTATCTTGAGGTCGTTACCAAGACTATACCAATATTCAAGCCGCAACCTAGATTATAGCTATCTTGAGGTCGTTACCAAGACTATACCAATATTCAAGACACAACCTAGATTATAGCTATCTTGAGGTCGTTACCAAGACTATACCAATATTCAAGACACAACCTAGATTATAGCTATCTTGAGGTCGTTACCAAGACTATACCAATATTCAAGCTGCAACCTAGATTATAGCTATCTTGAGGTCGTTACCAAGACTATACCAATATTCAAGACACAACCTAGATTATAGCTATCTTGAGGTCGTTACCAAGACTATACCAATATTCAAGACACAACCTAGATTATAGCTATCTTGAGGTCGTTACCAAGACTATACCAATATTCAAGACACAACCTAGATTATAGCTATCTTGAGGTCGTTACCAAGACTATACCAATATTCAAGACACAACCTAGATTATAGCTATCTTGAGGTCGTTACCAAGACTATACCAATATTCAAGCCGCAACCTAGATTATAGCTATCTTTTTGACATTACCATAGGAAACCTTTAAAGTCCAGCTCTATGGACTACTTGTAAAAAATTGACTTCCTGAAGCCGTATCGACTGGCTGGAGCCGTATCGACTGGCTGGAGCCGTATCGACTGGCTGGAGCCGTATCGACTGGCTGGAGCCGTATCGACTGGCTGGAGCCGTATCGACTGGTTGATTCGATGAATTTTCAGCTACTTTTTCTACCAATGACCCGTACTGTCCATTACTTCAAACTATTATAATGCCAATTTTTTTCAGATCCTCAATAAAAATAAACATTAACAGCGGGTTACACAAGTCCTTCTATTTAAGCCGATATGCTGAGAAACACGGATGTGTGTTTGTCCGACAAGCTCAGACGGACTAAATGGTGCTTGAAGAATCGGATGTGTTGGTTCCGGTCCCACTCAAAATATTACCGCTTACAGTTTTGCTATTCGAAGAATTTCTTCATAAAATATCAGTTGGCATCTACTGTTATACTACGAATGAGAAAACGCCCTTTTTGAGAAATGTTTTAATTACTAACGAGGACTTATCCTTGATAATAAAAAAAAAAGAACGAAAAATGTGAACAAATTAATCGAGCCAAGAAAAATTGTAAAGTTATTCGGTAGTACTAAGTAAAACCATAAAATTAATATGCAAGGAATCCAACGTCCTAATGAAGATATCAAGAACACAAAACAATTTTATTGGCGATTACTGTAAGAAATTGTTGTAACTATAAAATATTTTTTTTTATAGTGTGTAGAGAAGTCATTAAAAATGTTTTGAACAATTATCAACATTTCTGCTTCTGTTGCTGTAGGAGTTTACATGTGAGCTTTGACTATTAAGCAGACTCCCAACAGCATTAAGATGCAAATGCTGCAGAGAGATAAGCGCGGAAGAGGAAACGGTCGACTTTAATTGCTGCTCTCCTTATTATAACGAAACGCGAGTTGTTTATAGTCGAGCATTATAAAAAAATTAGTCGGAAGCATAGTTCCCACTGTTTCGGATCGTTCGGAGGAAGTCTTCAGTAATTGCCGAGAGGTTTTCTTTGTCGGCCCTAGGCGAATCTCTCTGAATGATTCTCACACTTCCTGGCCGATGATTCTCTCTGCTCTAGTTGTGATGCGGAACTGGCTTTGGATCTTGTATTTCTCTTAGAATCATATCAATGAATGTTCAAATATATGGGAGGTATTTGTCTCTAGAGGTGGGGTCAAGGAACTTACATTGAAGCATAGAATCGCGGATAAGATGCCCATCGCTCATAAAGTGTGTTGATGTCTCCCAGTATTAGACTCTTTGAAAGATGTCTTTATTTGTCCATGTACCTCCAGTAGGGGAGGTAAATCAGGTAGCTGCACCAGTCATATGGCAACAGGATCACCGTGAAAAATCATTACGGCATATATGTATATTGTATACACTTTTATTTTAGGAAGCTACAATTAGGTATTCTAAACAGTTACGGTGAAAAATAACAATATTACAGACTACGTGCACGCCTTACGCCTATAAAAATCTCAGAGTTTTACAATGCCCTACTTGTTTCGTATCTTTCTACAGCATTTCTTCGGGAGCAATGCTTCTCAATTTTTACCAACTTCTCCCTAGCCATTGATTTGGTTGAGCGCGCAGTAGAAAATAATTAAATTGTTGTATCACCTGTCAAAATAATATATATATATATATATATATATATATATACTAGGAGTTAAGGTGGTCAGTACTATGCTCCGGCCGCCTGATTTTTCCCTTTGTAGATACCCATTTATAAATTAAATAAAGACTGGATGGGCCTACGAACGGCCAGGAAGGCCGAATCCAACCCACGAGCGAAGACACTAGAAGATCAATTTCTTGGGTGCTCTGGATTTGGTTGAGCGCTATCTTCTATTCCACCTGACATAGCAGGATATTAAAAGATGATATAAACAATAGATTTACTCTTTCCTAGCAAATTAGATCCTATGAAATCAATCGAATTGACAATCAAAAAGTATTTACTTAAACGTTAATTGCTAGATTTCTGAGGTCATCATATCGCTCTTCAAGTATTGTCAACAACTAAAAATGAGTACCAACAAATGGAGCCTAGATGCGTCCGATCAAATTTCATAGCTTTTGTTGAAAATTAATAACGCAATGCACGCAACCTCATAAGCTAACGAAGCACCTGTTTGCGACAAACCTCGACCTTAACGACTCCAGTATATATACATATGTGTGTATTTACGCAAACATGGCTATATATGGTACACGAAGGCATACGGTTTGAGGTATAGGTCCATGCCGAATGTTGGACTATGGCTGCAATACTAACGAGCATACGATGCCATGCGGTCTGTTGGTAGCATGCTCATAATCAACTCTCAGCTGACCAATGTAAACATGGCTCCATGTTCGTTATACATCTCCTAACTGTATACTCCGCATAATCAACGTACATCCGCGTGGACTGCATACTATAGGATATTACTGGTAACAATGTTTTCTTCAGGGATATTTAATGTTATTCTCATCAAAGAAAATCCATTCAAGTTAGGAGTACCAGAGAAAAAATGAGCGATTCATGCAAAAAATGTTGCATACCACTTTTAAACAATCATTCGAATGTTACATGCCTTGTTTCGTAGTAGGAAATTCAAATTGCGGCCTGGAGTTTTGAATCAAACCCTATTCAAAGCGGATACATTATTTTCGAATGGAAATTGAGATTAAAACGGTAACAAGGATTAATAACTTTTTCTAACGATTACAGATGGTATTTTAGGAAACATGATAAGCTATAGTACAGCGTGTTTACTATTTAAGCAGCAATTTTTTCAACAGGAAGAATATTACTTGGAGTTTTGGACAACAGAACTGGGAACAGGGTTGGCTTCCTAATGTAAAACTTCAAAACGGACTCGTCCCAATGGATACTACTCAGATCTGGAATAATTACTAAAAGTTGTGTGAAAATGTCTAATTAATGTGGTCAAATGATATATTTATCCGCTTCCAGTAAGGAACTCGAGGCACCGAGGATGGAGCTTAAGACTCCGAAGGCTCGCTTTGAGAATAAAATAAATTAATTTGGTGGAGAGTTGGAGTTAGTAGGTGTTCACTATTTTAATGAAGTACCACCACCGTCCAGACAAATCTATGTCAAGGGGGACTATTAATTTTGTTTTAGTACTGCAAAGAATATTTCAGGAAATATTAAATGCTACGGTACAGGTTGCTTACTAGCCAAGCTGCAATTTTTTAAGCCGAATGAATGCTACTGAGATATTTCAACAATGTTTGTACACTAGGAACAGGGTGTAAAATCTCAAAACGGACTCTTCCCAATGGATAATAAACAGTTCTATAAATACAATACGTACTAATTTTTATGTGAAAATGTCTAATTAATGTTCCAAAATTATAGGTTTGTCCGTATATAATCCGAAATTTTCTTATAACCAAACTTCTGTGTTATCAGATACAATAAGAGCCATGAAAGGTCGTTTTTATGGCCATGAAGGAGCGATAGTTTTTATTACTTCCTGAATCCGCGGCATTAATTTTCTTTTAGGACTGCAAAGAGTATTTCAGAAAACATTAAATGCTAAGGTACAGGTTGCTAACTACCTCTGCTGCAATCTTTTAAGCCGAATGAATAATACTAGGAGATTTGAACAACGTTACCGCACTCTGGACTCATCCCAACTGATATTACAAAGTTTCATAAATGGCATACGTGCTAATAGTTGTGTGAAAATATCTAATAAATGTAAAATTATATGTTCGTTTCATAAAACTCGAAATTTCTTTCTAGCCAAACGTTGAAACCAAAATTACATTTATATCTGTGTTATCAGATGCTGTATGAGCCATCAAAGGACGTTTTTCTCGAGATGTTCTTTTGAAGATCGTTGAACTTGCAACAACAACAACGGGGCATGCATACATTATTAATTTTGTTATAGGACTGCAAAGAGTATTTCAGGGAACATTGAATGCTAAGGTACAGGTTGCTTACTAGCTATGCTGTAATGTTTTAGCCGAATGAATATTACTGGGAGATTTCAACAACAAACTTGCAGAGTGGAGATGGAGATAGTTAGCCGTTGCAGAGAACCGCAGACAAGGTATAGTTGGGATTCGGCTAGGAGAAAAAACGTCAGACTTTCAGGAAGAAATCTGTATTTGGACGTTTCATACAGATTTCTTCCTGAAAGTCTGACGTTTTTTTCTCCTAGCCGAATCCCAACTATACCTTGTCTGCAAACTTGCAGAGTTGCCTTCGTACTCCTCCGAGCAATTCAAACCTTTTTCATGTCCACATTTTATTTAGGGTTGAGAAACTTCTAACAGAAATAAACATATCTGTATTATGTAAATACACTAATGAGCAGCTAAAAAATTCTATTTATATATAATCTAAAAAAGCCTCTTACCTGTGATGTGTCCGTTTTCGTATCCCGAAGACGGATAGTCTCCATTGTCCATGCGATGCTTCTTGATCTGCTGGGATAGATGCGATGCAGCCAGGGATAGTCCTACAGGTGCCCGCTTTGGCGGTCTACCGGGCCTGCAACAGTGTAGCAGGCTCTGAATCAGGCAATAGTACTAAAGTAAGATTCGTGTTTGGGGTCACCATCTTGCCCAGTAGGCATGTCATGGTGTCCCAGCCAAGATCTTACTTCCAGAAATATATTAAATACAATAATATTTACTAGATTACTTATAATTAAATGACGATGGTTAACCGTTGAGGTAATTACAAATTAAAGAATAGTTGGGATTCGGCATAGACAAAGAGTTTTGGAGAAAATCTATATTTTGGTTGTTTTGGCTTATTGTTTGGTAGCCTAGTTATTTTTAATTGTGAGTTAGTCACCTTTGGCACAGAGCCCTTCAATTGAGCTGTTGAAATGTACAGGTCCTCCTCAAATGGCTTTCTTGGACACTATATTTTTTTGAATTCTCCAAAGTTTATATTTTAGGCCCTCTTTTTCTTTAATTTTTCATAGCATGCATCCTCTAGAACAGCCTCTATTCTTATGAAGAAATCGAATTTTTAGACGAATGATATCATTAACTTTATCTGCGAAGAGCGTTGTTTGAAACTAATGAAGATTTACCCTAAAATGGGTTCACACTAGTATATTGTGTTGAAATAGAAACCTATGCTGCCTGTATGTGTTTTTATATTTATCCGAGAGCGAACAGACAAGTAAATATACTACTGTATATATATATATATACTACTGGTATATATTTTACTGTTCGCACTCTTTGGGCAAAGTTCGTCCCTCTGGTTCCAGTTAAATGAAAGAAGAAGAATAAAAGAAGCATCGTGTCGCGAGTTTCCTTCCAGCAAAGGGTGTGTTGATATCTCCCAATATTAGATTCGTTGAAACAGGTCAGGAGGTATATATATATATATATATATATATATATATATATATATATGACATGTTGAAACTCCAGAGTGAGTACATGGTGACGAGAAGACTCCCTAGCAAGAAGTGCCCCTGAAGAGGTGCGAAAATATCCACGAAACATGTCGGGCCTAATAAATAAAGTAGCGTGAAGGAAGGATGACTGCTTTAACCCCATGCCTCTATGATCTCAGAGAATTTAGATATATTTTGGGTCATCTGCAAGCATAAATAATATATATATATATATATATATATATATATATATATATATATATATTTATATCATATGAGGTGGAAAAACACTGCTCCATTGTTGAAGGTATAGAAGCTGGCAGTAACTTCGATACAATTCTCGCATGCCGGCGTTTGAAAGGATATTCTGGGATGGGGTTTAGACATTGCTGTTGGTCACGAAGATGCTAAAGCAGCGTCAAGAAGCCAATCATTGCTTGTCTTGGAAGCACCTCGTGAAGTCCGTCCTAATGTCGACAGGGCAGGTAAATATTTTGGCCTTTCGAATGGGGAAAAAATCGCTGGGCGTTTCGTTTTATTGTTTAATCTCATAAACGGAGTAAAAAAAAGAACAGAAAACAGAAATCAAATCATTATCACGCAAGAGTTAACGATATTTATTGACGGGGATTTTCAAAACAACGCACGCCATATTTATTCAATCCAAGAACGAATGATCTTCGAAATAATTGCCTGGTTTACAGTAACTTACTTTTGCTGTCTGATATCACTTATACCTACAAAAATTATGGGTTATGAAAAGTTGGTCTCTAAGGAAATTGCTCTATAATTAGTTCTTTCTTACGAATTGTTGGCCAGCAAATTAGCGAAGCACTATCCAAAAGTACCATCGGGTTTTACTTACCGACGTTTAAATGTTTATTTAGGGACAATAATGTCTCCTGATTTTTAGGCACTGTCTCCTTAGAAAATTGGCGGGTTAGCTAAAAACTAAAGTAATATTGTACAATTTTCTTACAATACAGACAATCCCAATTTCCACAATCCAATATTTTTCGTTAATAGCCTTTCTGAATAATATTTTTTTTTTTTGTTAACATAAAACCATTATTTGAATCTCGTTTTTCTAATTCATGCTAAATTGGAGCTAACAGAGATACCTAGCAAAAAAGATTGTTTCTTATTATTTTCATAAGTCAAACCAACAAGTTTTATTATTAAACCTTACGGTTTCCATAGAGAAATTCCTTTCAAAATATCCTTTATATATTATATACCTATATCTTATCAAATATTCATAATACCAAACTAACGAAGTTAAAATCTATTGCTTTGTACAATTTGTTAGCATATTTGATTATTTGTATAATTCAATGAATAAATAATTTTGTAGTCTTGTATAATTCATTTTATAAATATAGTGTATATGTTCTCAGCGAATCGCTATAGTTGCGAATGCTCACAAATAAATATATATAACAAAAAAACATATAATATATATTTAAGAGTATTCGCAACTAAGGCAATTCGTTCAAAACAATTTCAAGAAGCAATTATTTTCTGATTCTTTTGTAAGTGTGTTTTTAATCACTGAATGCCCGCGGAAAGCCTAAAATAACATTTCAAATGGTTTGCACGTTTTATTTTAGAAAGAGACTGTTTTAAATCTGTCAAAGAGATACAGAGATACTTAACAGCCAGTGGATAAATTTAGATCATTCATTTAAAAGAGTGAATTCACTTAAAACAAATTGAATCTGTAGGTTGTTGAATGTTCTGGGGTAAAATCAAAATTTCGGATAAATGAGACACTTTCACTAAGGATTATTTATATCAAAAACATTAAAAAAAACATATATTAGTAATTCACTAAATAAATTAATTACAAAACAATTTCACGTTGATATTATGTTACATTGATAAGAGATAAAAAAACAACAACAACCCAATGATTAGAGTGTAATAATGAAAGTATAAACATTTTGAAGATAGGCTGTTGATGTTATTGAGGGTGAGCGTGGACGGACAATGACAAAGCGAGTCATTGTTTTAGAGGAACTACACCGTCCAAATACTAATTGACCTATAGTCATTATTGACCTGATTAGTTCTCCCCTTGTTTCTAGCCTTCCTTGACACAATACGCACTATCATCGTGTTAGAATCTATGCTCATTTAGTAGGTCTTATTAGAGGTTCGAATGAAATTTAGAACTTAGAGGCTGTTTGTGGTCACCTCAGGATGCAGAAATGTTGAAATAAAGAACTTGCAGAGAGAATTAGCCAGGGATATTGGTCTGTAATTATCGTTAATTTATCTCTTCTTTCTTTTAAGGGTTTTTACTATGAACTTGTTTGATGCTGTCTTTGTTCCAGAAACAAAGTCTTTGTCATGCACATCTTTGGTATTGTGTCTGTGCCAGAAACGAAGACTGTGTCCAGAACATTTGGTACATTTTGTAGTGTCTTTGTGCCAGAAACAAAGTCCTTGTAAAGCACATTTTTGGTATTGTTTCTGTGCCAGAAACGAAGACTGTATCCACGACATTTGGTACATTTTGTAGTGTCTTTGTGCCAGAAACAAAGTCCTTGTAAAGCACATTTTTGGTATTGTTTCTGTGCCAGAAACGAAGACTGTATCCACAACATTTGGTACATTTTGTAGTGTCTTTGTGCCAGAAACAAAGTCCTTGTAAAGCACATTTTTGGTATTGTTTCTGTGCCAGAAACGAAGACTGTATCCACGACATTTGGTACATTTTGTAGTGTCTTTGTGCCAGAAACAAAGTCCTTGTAAAGCACATTTTTGGTATTGTTTCTGTGCCAGAAACGAAGACTGTATCCACGGTATTTGGTACATTTTGTAGTGTCTTTGTGCCAGTAACAAAGTCATTGTCAAGCACATCTTTCGTATTGTTTCTGTGCCAGAAACGAAAACTGTACCCAAAACATTTTGTACATTTTTTAGGGTCTTTGTGGTAGAAACAAAGTCTTGAAAATTGCTAAAAACGAAATTAATTAACAACTTTTACAAATGTATATTGTATGTATACAATGTAAAAAAAAACTTTCTCATCCCACTTGGAATAGACTCTCGCTCTGGGTATTTTATGGACTAACAAATTTAATCTCACAACACATATAGTTCTTAAAGGAAATATGATTTTATGTTTTTACTCGACGGTGGGTTTTTTTTTTTTTTTTTGTGATATGATGTGGAAAAGGTATATTATTTTCTAACTAATGTAATTTAATTTATTATAGTTTTTAAGATAAATTAATATAGTTTTAAAAAAATTGGACATTAATTATTATAAAAAAATTATTAATTTATTATAATAAGTAATAAATTAACTTTAACTTTTAATTTTGGTAATAAATAGCCTATAATTGTATTTATTGGTGCCAAGGAAGGTGCTTATATTTCTATGAAAATTGTCAAATATTAACATAAATATTTTTCTAATAGGTAATTTCAGAGAGATTGGTCATTAATTATTTTTATATTATTTCATTTTTAATAATTAACAGTATTTCTGTTCCATAAGGACTATAAAAACACTCATTATCTTTAGATTAGACGTATTTTAACTATTATAATTATAGACTAATCTTCTTTAAATATATCCATTTTTTTTAATAAACTAATGACATATCAAAACAATGAATAATGAGGAAAAACGCTAATTTTACTTTTCAACAACGAATATATGTTGGAGAAATATGGAGGAAGGTATAATATTTATTATACAAAGCAGGAAATTTGAATCGAATTTTCGTTTCCCCTTTTATTGAAGGCTATTGTATACTAAAAGTAATAAATTACCGACATTAATAAAAAGCAAATTAGTAAACCGTCAAAGCGGAACTTACTTTTGTGAACAAAAGCCGTAAAAGGCTTTATGATCCGTAGTAATGGGGAAACGCAACAAACATCCCTCGTTCTGTTTGCTCCCTACTAACACAAACAAAAACAACATTTAGGACAATTAAACCTACTATTAGGGGGGGGGGGCTTTTCCTTTATTATTTACACCCGGAGAGAGAGAGAGAGTGAGAGAGAGAGTGTTCCGAAAGGGTTTTTATCCCGCCGAGTTAAAAGGGCTCTAATGCTTCTAACCCTTCCTATTTGGGATTTTAATTATTCCGAATGAAAGGGATTTGGAGGGAGCTGTGGGCTTCTGCTTCTTAGCCTTTCATAAACAGAGGGAAAGATTCTAAGAAGTTTTCTCTGGGTAAACATCTCCACCAGGCAGCAAGGATTTCTCACCAAACAATGACAGCTGTTGGTGTTACAAGTGCATTACAAGTTCAACATTATCTGAGATCAGTGCAAAATATTTTTTGAGAGTATGAATGCACTTGCATGACGTTAGATGTGCAGCTTAAACTCATCTAAGGCCTCGGGTACGACACGAGCGATGAGCGATAAGCGAAAAGCTTCAGAGCAGCTTCGCTCACATTAATGTTAAGCTGGAGTGCAGTAGGAATGAGGGAGGACTTGCTACAATAGGCATGAGCGAACGGGCGACGTCGCTTGCAGTTTCCAGCCTATCGCTTATCGCTTAGCGCAGACTTCAAAATTTTTCTCATCACTCACCCCAGACATTATATTTTGCGTGCTACAAAAAAGGCTACAGCCTCTAAATCTTAACCGATTTCAATGAATTTTTATTTAAATTAAACTTAATAAAATTTAGAACAACCACATTTTTGTTTTCCCTGTTTATTAAATTACGTGTAGTCGCTATAGTTGCGAGCCAACTAAAATAAATTACGTGTAAAGATGTTTATAAACATCTTATGTTCATAACCTTCCAATGCTTATAACCTTCTAGCTACCTTTCTTATAAATAATTTTAAAATATGAATACTAATAAAAGAGTAAATTGGATGATAGTGAATGTGAGCTTTTAATTTCGGAAGTACGGAATGCATGACACAGTGATTTTAAAAATACAATCATAACCAAGAAACTATGAGAAGAGGTTGGAAACGCATAAAACATGTAAGGTAAGATATTTATATATATATATATATATATATATATATATATATATATATATATATATACATATATATATATATATATATATATATATATAAAAATTTGAAAGTCCGTTATTTTCGTTCTCTAGGGGGTCTGAAACGTAAAATTTTCTAGTCGCCAGTTCCGGATTCCGTCATGAGGTCAGCCCTATAACCGGGGTTCCTCCCTATGGAGGGAGGGAGGAAACGAGCTAAAAACATAAACTCTTAGTACATAAAAACTTAGAATGCATACTCCTTATACTTCACTGCTCAGTTGCTGTTCAAAAGCGCTTGTGAGTATAAATGCGCCTTTGAACGAAAACTGAGATGTACAAGCCGAAATTTTAATATTAGAGTTTCGAGTTATTTTTCATCAAAGCCTTTCAAAGTTATAACAAGATTACAAATAATTAAATGAGTCATAGGCGAAATTGTCTGACGGCTGATACATTGAGTTTTTTTACAACTTTCTCAAATGAAAACCCAGTGAAAAAAAAATATCAAATTAACTACAATCTGATACGAAATGACCAATTTGATGTGAGTTCAGATATTAAAACTCACGAACGTCCGTTAAGAGCATTCGACGGCGAATTCCCTCCTAGTATATATATACACAAGTAGAATCGATATTGTTGTAATTTGCCTCGTGAGAAATAATACGGCCGTAGGACGTCTACGAGGTTTCAACATGCTACAAAAGCAACGAGGTAGGAGGTTCTTCGCGGAGACTTATCGGTGTTCATATCACTCGCGAATATCGCGTGTACTTACTCTAACACATTCAATTATACAATACACAATATATAGTCTCTTTATTAGTAATAAAACAAAAAAACAAAATTATTATCTTTATTATAAAATATTATACCCACATTATTTGTTCGACACGAGTATGAAATTATATCACATGTTAAAAATAGGTTTACACAACGACATTAAATATAGAGTATGTACCAAGAATTAATAAAATACAAACAATAAACAATTTGAGATTTTATGGGTTATTGTAACTTAACCTTTTATAGCAAGTTCTGACAAGAAATATTGCCTCTCAAGCCGTTCCTAATCAAATGTACATTCATGATCTTTTCTGTGATATACTTGGATATATGTGTGTGTGTGTATATATATATATATATGTATGTATATATATATATATATATATATATATATATATATATAACTATGGTGTATTATATGTGCATTCATGTGTATGTTTGAGTGATTTTATTTGTTATTTTATTTTTCAATTTTTTTTTTATTTATACTGCGTTCATGTATATATGCAAGTATATAAAGTGTGTTGTATTACTATTATTAAATATATGTTTTTTGACTTTTACTTTTTTTTCTCTATAAATATTATTACTTTTTATTTCCTTGAGTAGACAACAATGACGAACGTGGTCGATTTGCCTTTAAAATTAATAGAAAAATACAGCCTTTTCATAGGTCACGTGAATAGAAAATTTATACGAAGACAAGGTATAGTTGGGATTCGGCTAGGAGAAAAACGTCAGACTTTCAGGAAGAAATCTGTATGTGGTGTTTCGGCTGCACATTGGCAGCCTTCTTCAGCTAAAAAATACAACTTATAAGTAAAAAACAGGCAGAAATGAGCGTAGTATATACATCAAGACAATAAATTTTAACCAATCTTATTTTTAAACAATAAAAATACGGTAGTTGTTTACAGATTTCTTCCTGAAAGTCTGACGTTTTTCTCCTAGCCGAATCCCAACTATACCTTGTCTTCGTATCTCTGTAACGGCTAACTATCTCCATCTTCACAGCAAATTTATATGTCTGTTCAAACGTTAACATCGAAAAAAAATTGTTTAAGCAATTTGGCCTAAAAAATGTTATCTGAAAAGTCAAGTCAGGTTCATAAGCCAGAAAAACAATTCCCTATAACACTGATATATTTTTTCAGCAAAATTTCATTATTAGGTACACTAGGCGCTAATGGCCCAGATTTGTCGATGCGCCGTTAAAAAATTAGGTACACTAGGTTACTACCTGTATTTTGTGGTAGGAAATTGACGTAGGAACCACATCAACGGCTATATCATTAACCTTTCTCGACGGCAATTGCAAGAACTAGAATATAATATAGCATATATTTGGAACAGAGCAAGTAATACCATCTATAATACTTGATCAAAATGCATGGATGGATTAGGTTTTATATATGTTTTATTAAATATATCGTTTTTTTTTTTTGTGGAAATCGGCAAACAGATCTTTCATTTCAAATCCTAATACATTTTATACAATACATTTTCTGGTGTGAATTTTCAAAGGATCACCTCAGTTCTCGGTGATGAGGTGCTTATAATTTATTTTTATACATCCATTACTTTCCGACATCCACGGAGCAGCTGGGAATTTTCTCAAAGAGCCCTGAAATGAGAAAACTCCCTGCTGCCGGTGGGACTCGAACCCACCATCTCCCGCATGTTAATCCTAGGCGTTAGCCACAAGACTACGGGGAGACTCTGGTTCTTATAATATGAGAGTTTATATTCTTGATGACACCAGCAAAACGGATTATAAGGAATTACGCTTAGATGACGCGGTTTTTGCAAGTTGTACTTTAATATCCTTCAAAATTAACTAAAACAAGAACAAATTTTCGCTTTTTCGATGCCTAAACTACATAACACCTAAATAAGGCCACAGTTGTGGGATAAACACTAAAACAGCTAATATCTCCACTCTCAGCAATAAATCAAGAAACACCTACAAAAAGCTGATGTTAATCCAGAAAGATTAAACACTATCATACACAGAATAAATATTAATACGAGATTTATTTATAACACCAATTACATTTACAGCACTCATCCCTTTTAATCAACAAATGTTTTTAAGATTAAAAAATTATTTAAAACTGAAATGAAAAATTTCGCCCGCACAAGTTGGGTCCTGAAGTAACAAACATAAAATAAGAGTTGTTTTACTTCTTATGATTAAGTGATTATTGTTTAATTATTATAAAGTTCGACCAGTAGAAAAGGCGTCATCTTAGCGCGTTTTCATAATCATTTTATTCCTAGTGCCATTAGGAAAGCATATAATGGACATCTTTAGGGGTCTCCCGTGGTCTAGTGGCTAGCGCGCTAGATTCATAAGCGGGAGATGGTGGGTTCGATCCCCACCGGCGCCAGAGATTTTCTCATCTCAGGGCTCGCTGAGAAAATTCCTGGTCGCACCCTAGATCTCGGCGCTAATGGCCAAGAATTATGTCGATGCGCCGTAAAAAAAAAAAAAAAAAAAAAAAAAAAAGACATCTTTAAGTAGGTATTTATACAAATACATGTATTTTGAAACACTGTTATATTTTTGATCTATGTATTGTCAAACGTTGACATTTCTAGTCGTCACTTTCCGTGATAAGTTCGACGTCATAAGCGGGTTTCCTTCAAGTAAAGGGAGGCAGAAAGCCCGCTACAACAAAATCAGTAAATAGATAATTTCAGAGAACCACTTGTGGTTGTTTTCGGCAAGCATATTTCTCTTTTTCTTTTCCTGTTTTTTTTTGTGTGCTTAACGGCGTATCAACACGGGCTATTAACGCCGGGCTATCTATAGGCTGCCGCCCTTTTATAATGCCAACAGCAAGTGGTCGGTCACCCATTCAGGTACTGACCACGCCCGACGTTGCTTAACTTCGGTGAGGGAACCGGAGCATTCAACGTTGCAATGGCCGTTGGCGAATATTTCTCTTATCAGGGATTGTAAGATGTTGTAAGGCACAGTTTTAAAATGTAATACAATATTCGATTTTAAGGTGATTAAAATCAATACTTTGACGAAATCAGTGATTCTGGTCACTTCAAAGATTAGTGAATTCTAACGACTCCAAAAAGGGCCAAACATTCATCGCGCCTCGCTGAAAGCGTGAAGTATAGGTTAGATTTTGCATCGACTCCTTCTCTCCAAGACTGGTGTCGTGTTTACACCTAATTATATCGGGGCTAAGGCAGGCTGTAAAACTCCCCATATGATTTACACCCTGCAAGCTGGCCAACCTAACCGGACAAAAAACAAAGCCATTCGGACTCTCTCGTGTCTCCCCCTCCCCCCCCCCCCTTGTCTCCATACCTAAATACAATCCGACCATAAATTTAGTTGTTAGACCTGGCTACTGAAAGCCCGAGGGATATAAATATTTTTCTTATAAAGTTGGCTACACTTCTTAAGGAAAGGTTGAGTAGTATATAATTTTGTATTTGCATGTATTTTACTTTCGTTATTCATTATTTTATTTTGTTGTTACAGAAACTGGTTGACAATGCTGGATGATTTATTTTGTAAAACTTTACCCTGGTTTATAAAATTTTGCTTTGTTGACACTTACAATTAACGCAAAAACTTTAAGTAATAAAGTAGCTTAAAACGTATGTAAGATTATCCGTAATTTTTAGCACTTTCCTCCGAAGGAAAGTAGCTATTGAGGTTGCACTCATGACGGAATTTTTGAAAAATTTCTTCGAATCTTTATCGATCCTACCCAGTAGACACCGAAAATGACCCCCGTTAAAATTTATATATATCTATATCTATATATATATATATATATATATATATATATATATATATATATATATATATATATATATATAGGGGGCGAGGTTAGCTCAGTGGTAGAGCACTGGACTAATAAGCTGGAGGCCTGAGTTCAAATCCCGAGCAAGCACTAAAGATTTTTTCTTCTAGTGTCTTCGTTCATGGGTTGAATTCGGCCTCCCTGACCGTCCCTAGGCTAACCCAGCCTTTAATTAATTTAATAAAGGGTACCTTGGTTGATGCTAATGACTCTAGCAGTCGAAGCAGCCAAGGGGAAAATCAGGCGGCCGGAGCATAGTACTGACCACACTATCTCCCTAGTGTGCCGTATGGTCATGAATCAGATACCTCTATAGTATCTGCCCCTCAGGGCCCTCGTGGCCTGTTACGGGACTGATTTTTTATATATATATATATATATATATATATATATATATATATATATATATTTATATATGTCCGTTAACACGATACAGGCCAGATTTTTTGTTTTTTCGCGCCACTAAACTTGGTATATAGTATTCCCCCATCAAACGATTGAACGAGTTCGTTAACCAACAAAATCGGTCCATCCGGAGGGGGGGTTTACTCCGGAGCCAAAGTAGTTATTTGCCAATACCAGTCGTAATTTTTGTTATATTTCAACGAAACTCGGTATTTGTTGTGTTCTACTGAAGAGAAAGATGTGTTGTAAAAATAAACTAAATCGGTTCATTAGGAGGGGGGGTTTACTCTGGACCCAAATTACTAATTTGCTCATACCGGTCGTAATTTCTGCTGTATTGAAACGAAACGCGGTATACGTCCTGGCTATCTAATAAGGAAGGAGTGTTGTAAAAATGAACTAAATCTGTCTATCGGAAGGGGGGATTTACTTTGTACTATGATTGAATTGAATTGAAACAGGTATTATTTATGTTTTTATTTAATTTATCTATATAGGTTATTTTAAGCAAATTATTCAGGAATGCACTCGACACTTCCCAATTCTGAGGAAAGTGCTTAGTTATGCAGCTCCTGCGTGACGGACTTTTTTTGTAAATGACGGGAAAAACCAGCTTTGCTGAAGAATTGACTATTTTACTTTGTAAGCTTGGATTGGGATTTTTTTTTATCTTATAATCACATTTCATTTTACAAATAGAATAATTTATCTTAAACAATCTGTCGTTTCCACAACATATTAAACAATATTTTATTTTACTATGAAATTTTATCTTAAAATGACAGTTGGTTATAGACTGAATTTTTTTTTTTTTTTGCACCGGTATTTTAAATCTAAATGATAATTTATTTTACAATATAATATTATCTTTTGGCAGTTCATAATACAATGACATTTCTTCTGCTAAGGAAATTTTTTCTTATAACAGTTTATAATTCCATTAATTTTTCATTTTATAATGACATTTTTTCATTAATAAAATTACTTTTCAATACTATAATAAATTTTTGTCTTTCATATAACTACTTCTCAGTGTTATAATGAAAAGTTATCGTATGACAGTTTAAAATACTATTAATTTTTCATTTTATAATAAAATGTTTTCATTAATACAACTACCTTTCAATATTATTATGAAATTTAATCTTCTGACTGTTTAAAATACTATTATATTTTCATCTTATAATGAAATTTTATCTTATTACAGTCTTTCATTCAATGAAATTTCATCTACTAATAAAATTGTACTTATCACGACTACATGTAATTAGTTTACATCATACTGTTTCACCTTTTAATGAAAAAGATCATTGTTACGATAATATTTTATCGCATGGCATATTATCTGGTATATCTTATGATATTTTATTTAATAATGTCATACTATTGGAAAGGAATATTAAAATGAAGCTAAACAGAACTTGTCCTCAGAATTTATGCACTGAGAGTGAAAATACAGACAATAACCAAAAAAATCTTGTTTCGTGGGAAAAATAAAGAAAATGACAAAAAAATAAATGATTTTTCAATTTTTCTCATTAAATATGAAAATAATGATATTAATTCCACTAATGATGATAATTATGTACAATAATTGAACAGTCGGCCGACTTTGATATTAACATATGTTCTTAATATATTATAATTTAGATAGGGTTTTCCTTCTGCTGATAGGAGAAAAGCTGATGATAGGATGAGTTGATAGTGTGTATGTAGGTTTGTCGCTATAATGGATTGAGTACGGGTATTGTCAGCTTCACTATTGTTGCTAGAGCGGAAAATAGCAAATCAACATCAAGGTTATGTCAGAGGACGAACTGTCAATCCATGCTGTGGCTGTCAATTCACAGATATATATATATATATATATATATATATATATATATATATATATATATATACATACATACATATTTATATATATGGGTTCAAAACTCGGGGACTAGAGTTCAATGCCAGAATTCGGGGTCCCAGATCATCTCTATGCCTACCCTTTAATTAATTTGATGGGTATCTAAAAGGGGGAAATCAGGTGGCCGGGTTGTAGTACTGACCACAATATCTCCCTAGCGTTTCGTATGTTCAAGAATCAGATATCTCTACAATGACTGCCCCTCTGGGGCTCCGTGGCCTGCTGTGGGACTGGTTTATATATATATATATATATATATATAATATATCATTGGAAATCCATTCGTGATTACATTAGCGAATTACACACGAATGATTGTATTTGATGAGCTATTTTGGTCTCGTAACATACTGCGTGAGAACAAAGGGGCTTGCTGATTCGTTTTAGGTAATTAATTTAGGCCAAAAGCAATGTGCGCCAAGTTATAATGTACCAATTTTGTTGTTTATTTACAGAGCACATATTCCTGATAGGTTGGGCATGATGCTACTGGAAGTGAAAATAAAGGCTGATAAGGGCAAATTGGTATTTTTGGTCCGGAGTAAACCCCTCTTTTAGATGGATCCATTTAGTTTATTTTTACAACTCATATTTTCAGTTCATCCCATTAAGCCTGCTACTTACGATTCAGGCAGGCCTGTCAGCTAGACCTGAACAGTCTGCCTGAAAGCCGGTCGCCTGAACAGTCTCCCTGAAAGCCGGTCACCTGAGCAGTCTCCCTGAAAGCCGGTCGCCTGAACAGTCTGCCTGAAAGCCGGTCGCCTGAACAGTCTTAACTGACAGATCGGTCGGAATATATACACGTTCAGTCGACCGGCTTTCAGGCGGACTGTTCAGATCTAAGTGACAGGCCTGCCTGACCATGTGTAGCCTGCTTTAGGGTGGGTTTACACTTGCTAGTTATTGCAGGAAATTTATATCAGACAGAAATTGCGACTAGTGTAAACCATGAGCAATTTATGTCTGAGATATATATTTCTATCACGAACTATAAGTTTTTTTTTACCTACTTAAAGATGTCATTTTTTTTTTTTTTTTTTTTTTTTTTTTTTTTTTTTTTTTTTTTTTTTTTTTTTTTTTTTTTTTTTTTTTTTTTACGGCGCATCTACATCTAGGTCATTAGCGCCGACATCCAGGGTGCAGCGAGGAATTTTACCAGCGAGCCGTGGGATGATAAAATTCCTGCCGGAGGTTGGGAATCGAACCCACCATCTCCCGCTTATGAATCCAAGGCGCTAGCCATTAGACCACGGGAGACCCCACGAACTATAAGTGTCGACACTTCTATACCACCAGGTGTAAACACAGATTTTTACGAGAAGAATTTAATTTCAGAGATAAATATCTTGGCTACTAGCTGTATTGTCGACACTTCTATACCAACAGATGTAAATACTGATTATTTGTGCTTTTGGTGAATTTATCGCAAATTAGAACAAATCCAGAACTGTCCTATACATATCCATGACATAAATGTCTAGCTATTTCTGTCAGTATGTAAACCTTCAAGAGAATATCTATCCGACACCAACATATATTTCCTGCGAGAAGTGTCAGATGTAAACGCACCCTAAGTATGTCGGTTTTTAATGGCGTGCTCAAGATATAAGATAAAATCAATGTAACACGTTCAATCTGAAATTTATTTACCATCTTGTTGTATAACAGTTCGCCATCTTGCAACCAAATTATGAATGCCTTTTTTCAACAACTAGTTTTTCACTTCATCGACTGAATTTATGTTTCTGCCGTTTTTCTCCTTAATCGAATTTCAATAGCATAACATGCCGTAAGTGGTGTCTGAAGAGATCCATTTTAAAAGGAATTTCAGCACAGAATAAATAAGTTTCACCAACCAAAACATAATAAATATGAGTGTGTATAATGCTATAATAAACAAAAAAAAGTAAACAATAATAAATTGAAAATAAGGGATTAGTAATATATATGTTACCGGCAAAGTATATAATCAGGCATTCTATAGAATGCCTAAATCCAGCCGGCAAAGTATGAAATAAAGCGTATTTCATACTTTCCCTAGGCATTATATAGAATGCCTAGTGGGCTTTGGGCAAAGTATGAAAGACAGGATTTGCAGCTTGTAGGAGTAACTACCGGCGGACGGCGGGGGCCTTCATGCGAATGTAAATGTGTAAAAGAGCGGAGAAAATGAGCCAATACTTCTAAGTGTGACAATACTCAGCCCTGCTCCAACAAGTAGATATAAATATGTAAATAACAATCTCACTTAATATATTGTTTGCAGTACGAAAAGAGCTGGTTTTTAAACAATTTTTAAAGCTAATCAAATTACCTAGGATAAAGTGTATAGAGTAAACTCAAAGCCTTTTTAATTTTATACAATGCCAATAAGGAACAGACATTCTATAGAATACCTAGGCATTTTATACAATGCCTAGGCAATGTGTGTAATATGTTGTAAAAGCTAATGCTTCTATACTTTGCCTAAACTGCTTAGGCATTATATAGAATGCCTGGCTTCTACACTTTACCGGTAACATATACAATGCCTAGGCAATGTGTGTAATATGTTGTAAAAGCTAATGCTTCTATACTTTGCCTAAACTGCTTAGGCATTATATAGAATGCCTGGCTTCTACACTTTACCGGTAACATATACAATGCCTAGGCTATGTGTGTAATATGTTGTAAAAGCTAATGCTTCTATACTTTGCCTAAACTGCTTAGGCATTATATAGAATGCCTGGCTTCTACACTTTACCGGTAACATATACAATGCCTAGGCTATGTGTGTAATATCTTGTAAAAGCTAATGCTTTCTATACTTTGCCTAAACTGCTTAGGCATTATATAGAATGCCTGGCTTCTACACTTTACCGGTAACATATACATAAACAGACAGAATGTTTAAAATTTACATTAATTATGGGATGACGTGATTCTTGTTAGATGCCCAAGAAGTTCATAGAGCTTCCTTGTAATAAGACTAAAATTATGGCCGGTATTGGCAATTAAGTCATTTGTGTCGAGTGTAAACCCCAACTTCAGATGGATTTTCCTGGGTGGTGAACTCGTCCAATCGTTAGTTACTTTAAAAATTCTTTGATGAGTTCAACCTCAATAGGTACATACCTTCGGAAAGTGTTATTAAAAGCAAGTTGACCAGAAGCGTTCGGACCGAACGCCAAGGTTGAACGTCCTTGCCAGACGAAGAGCCATTGTAGCTTGTAAAACGACTCAAATCATTAGGTATTGTGATATCAGTAACGCTTTATTGTGAGGTTTGATTTAGGGAGAGCTCGTAGCCTAATCAGAGCCGGGACAATGGACAGACATCGAACAGAGCAAATAACTCCCGGACTATCCCCACCACATCGGATCACACCGTCCTGAAAACACGTCTGTTTGCCTGACCCCAACACAATGGAAGGCTACTTCAATAGGACTCCTAGCACAATGGCCAGCCTAATAACAGGTGGAACTACCTACTTCACAGGTCGTGGGTTCCATTCCTCAATTAGGCAACACTTTACTTATACCCTGCTCAGATAGATGAAATAGTTTAATTCCGCATGCGCAAATTTTGAGGTCAATATTCTTGACGGTTTCGCCAATTGCAAATTCCAATTTAAAGAAACAACACGATACGTGAAACACTATAAAAACTGATTATGTCTCGTTTGAGACCAGAGAAGACTTTAAGAAGTCAGACAAGGAAAATAGTGTTTAATATTTATCAATACTTATCCAAAGCTAAGGCTGAAAACAATGTAGACCTCATACTGATAAGGTTATAACTAAATGAATTTTTACAACCGATTATATGAACCGGGAATATAGGCCACGCCCTTTTCTTGGTTGTAGCATTCCTAAACTAAACGACTGACCGAGTCCTTTGACTAGCAAAATCGGTCCATCAGGAGAAAATATGTCTATACCGGTCGCCAATTTTTTATGTTACATATACACATGACACCTGTGCATAATATTGACGACTTTATCACCCTAGTGTTCCGTATTGTCAAGAATCAGATACATCTACACTACCTGATCATCTGCTCCTTCGTATCCTGGTATTATATTTTATCATACTAATATATTAATTATACAAATAAATAAAATTATTTAGTTTTTTTTCTAAGCATATTTTTAAGTAATTTCTAAACGTTTTTCCAGGGGGGTTTGGGGTAATTTCTTCCGGGGAAATAATGTTGTAAAATGGGTAATTCTCATCCCTCACCTCTCACCCCCATTTCATTAAAACATTGAAATAACTCTGGTAATTGATTCTTTTTTTCTCCCCATTCCCTGGTATTACATTGCAATGAGGGTGAATAAGAAGCTGAGCTCCCTGGGGAACACCAGGATTAAGAGGTTTTTTCTCTTATAATTTAAGCCGTCTCTTAATGTAATCTCTTTAAGGTGACTTATCTTTATTTAACCAAAAATTTATATATATATATATATATATATATATATATATATATATATATATATATATATATATATATATATATAAGAAATAAGTAAAATATCCATAATTTAAGAAAAAAAATCAATAAATAATGAATTAAAAAAAGAGAGAAGCATTCATACAAAATGGACAGAAATACTAGTACATTCTGGCAGTATCCAAACATAGGCCGCAAAAAAAAATCGGCCAATTATAACCTCTAAGTTGTTTCTCTAAAACTTTAAACCAATGAATCTTTTATTAATTTTACGAAAAAACGTATTACTTACAATAAATAGAACACACCTGATGACAAAGCGCCAACATGAAACGTCGTCGTATCACTTTCCATATTTCACGAAATAAATTTTGTTAGGATTTTTACCCATTCGTTTTGAGAGTTATAAACCTAGCTCTGTTAAAACAAATAAAAAATTACGGGGTATTTATATTTTGCAATGTATTTTATGTGGCAGACAGTCAAATTTCATTAAACAGATTATACCTTAATAATCCTGTATTTCGCTCTACGTGTTTCAGATCCCATTGACGCCTCTTCAAGAGAAATTTAACTAACCTCAGAGTACCTTCCGCAGGTAGAGTTACAATAACACGCGGCCCGCCTGCGGATGGTACTCTGAGGTTTATGGTCAACATATTATAATAATTTATATTTTAGTATTCAGAGGGTTAAAATGCATCCCTACTTAAAATGGACTAATTTTTGTTTATCGCTTAAAGTCTTATTTTATTTGAGCACAATATATTCAGTTCTGATAGTGCAAAAGGGAACAAAAATTACGGCTACTAAAAGCATATGAATATTAATTTTTTTTTTTTTTTGTTTACGGAAACTCTTTGCAATTTTGGCGATAAAATATCGATAGTAGTTTAAATATTTGAATTGTTGACAATTCGTTACGATAAGAAAAATAGCAGTGGAACATATATATATATTAGACACGCATTTTTGTCCTAATTCGACGATATAAGGAGTAAAACTTACCCACAAACTTCACCACCATCACAAGTTTTATTTTTATGACCGTTAGCTATAGTGTTTTGGAGTGTATTAAAATCGTGGTAAATCCATCTCATCCCTACAACCACAGAATCGAAATCATAAATCGTAAAACGACGACATTTGTCGAATACAACCTGTCGACCAGCTCCTTAGCCCTAGGGACAAGTCAGAACTGTCATAATTTATATTACTGTTTATCCTGTATATTCTAGTTGTGAAGAAGCCTGCTATAATAGTATTACTAATTATATAAGAACCAGTCCGGGGTTGATCTATAGCCCCGCCGATTATATCCAAATGGAAATATTCCAAAGAAAGTATAAAAACATAACCACAAGCTTATAATTCCGCTATTATACCTTCTCTTTCCTACCGACAATAAATATAAATTGTATTATTAAACGTCGAATCTCCGCTCGACTCATTAAAATTTCTCCTTTATTTTATTTTTTAAATCAGTATTTTACTTTATAGATGTCCACAGCCATAAATTATACTTCTTTAAAAAAAGGGGGTATTATTTCTTGCTTTGTAACTCGTTAAGCCTCTCTTGTTGGAGATTTAAGTGAAAAAAAATAATATTTTAATGTGTTTCATACTTCAATAAAATATGATTTAAGCCTCAATATATCCTTATCGGATATTCAGTTCTTGCACCTCCTTTCAAAGGAATTTCAGTAACAAGCTTTATCCGACGAAGGTATCAACAATTATAACACCAAGAAATCACCAACATTCATGTATGTTTCTTAAGAATGATATCAGTCATGGTCAAGCAAAAATAAACGTAAAAATAATTAATAATTAAAAAAAATTAAGAAAACACCGATAAATGTTTCTCTTTGTAAAGGCCTTTTTGGTCAAATAACTTTTTTTTTTGCATATTAGGCCTTTACAAAGTGAACATATATTAGAAAAAAGTAAAAATTTGCGTTTTATTAGATGAATTGCTTTGCGATGATATGAATTCTGGTAGCCTATATGATTAACCGCTTAAGGACCACGCCCGAGTCATAGATTTTTCAATGAACGAGCCAACTCTGGCGCTCAAACTCTTACGGATATTTAATGAAATCGTCCGTTAATTTATTTACTTGATTCTTACATTAAATATTATTACCTAAACTATAGTTATCTATTAGTTTTGCCTAGATTTTATTTATTTATTTATTTTTGCTGCTTCATTCAAGCCTGAGTTAATTCGGATGATGATATTAACCAAATTAAATACATTGCATTTTTTTTTCCTCGAAAAACTCAATTTCTTTTGCGCCTTACAAGTACAGATCTAAATACAGTGTAGATGAACAAATCGTCAGAAAAAGTTGAAAAGTGTTGTACTCAGTACACCACCTTGAGGCACTCCATTCTCCTGAGGGGAAGCATCTGATCAAAGCTGTACCTATCAAAGGGTATGTATGCTCAGTATTAGCTGTATGTATGCTCTCTTGGAAAGATGATTTTTTTTTAAAATATAATAATATTCCCTTCAAGGCCCCACTCTTTCAATTGTGAGATAGAAAATTAAAATTGTATAAAAAAATCTGGCATCATTTTAATATAAATTTTGTCATTAAGGAGGTAAGATTTCAGTAAATTCAAGTCATAACTGGGTAGAAAATTTGACTAAAGTTGAGTAATTGAAATTTTTAAATTTGTTCATTGATAGATACGTTTGGTATTTTCTGCGTGAGAATCCAATATTCCAGTAATCAGCCCATTGCTATTTTTTTTTCACTTGATTTGCTTTCTTACTTCTACCTCCGAAACGGAATGCGAATTGATTATTGAACAGCTTCGTATATTTGCAGGCCTCAGACTCACACAAGAAGAAAAGAAGCAAAAAGACGGAACGGTGCCTCGGGCAGATTTTTTCTCGATAGGGGGGAGCTAGCCCGAGGCGTAATGAATAATTCTTTATCTGCTTTGTATTATTGCTAGAAGAAGAAGGGGGGGTTCGGCCATCCATGACGCCCCCCCAGAAGAATTTGAGACCATATAAAAATTAATGTAGCTTGTCGAAAAGCATTGCATAGCTAATACTGGGTTTTGCCGAATCGTTTCTTCCCTCTTCGGATAATGTGCTCTTTTCATATTCCTACCTATTGTTCGGAAAATTGACTATTTCTTCTCTTTCTTCTGGAAGAATGCCGATTAACTTCTACTCTATTTTTCACGGTTCTTTATCACAATTTTCAATTCCTAAAATAAACTGGTTAATTTAAGAATTATAACAACAAAAGTCTTAATTTTTAGGAGCTTCGGCCTTTTGCGCCGAGCTATCTATAGCTTGCCACCTTTCATAAGCATCCATGGCAGAGCGGAGAATTTTTCAGCAAGCCCATAGCTTACAACAAATCTCTACCTCCTACAGACGGGACTCGAACCCGCATTTTTGTAGGCAGGAATCGGGTATGTTATTTGGCATATGCTACCATGGGGAGCTCCTTACAATAACAATGCTGACAATTTTTTTACATGTAGGTACAAGGAATAGACATCGAGGTGGAATTTCACCATATTGTCAAATCAACATGGAAACTAACAAATAAAGAGGCCGATCAACGAAAAAAATATAATATCAATACAAAAACACCAAATTAAATACTCAAGGAGGATCCTTTGACATAAGGAAGGAATGGGTGAGGTTTGTAAGGCTTCTTGTGTCATTTGTCGATGTTTTTAGCGCGGTTACTCCCTATCTCCATAGGGAGAATCCGCTTATGAGGTTGACCTCATGACGCAATCCGCGAGTGCCGACTAGAAACTTTCACGTTTCAGACCCTATACATCACGAAAATATAGTTGGCCCAAATTCGTATATATATATATATATATATATATATATATATATATATATATATTCAAAAATGGTCCGATTTTAACAAAATTTGGTACAAAAATCTGTCGTCTAATTTGAAAGGTCAAGTTCGTTAACCAGCAGAATCCGCCCATTAGAAGATAGTGTTTGGGGCGAAATTCGCACAAAAAAAATCTTAACGTTTACGTTTTTGAGTTTATATGCTTGCAGGTACTTGTTTTGGAGGTGTCTTAACATAAGAAAACGAATGAAACCATTTATAAGGCGATATCTGTAACCGTTCCTGAGAAAAGTGGAATCAATATTTTTGTAAGTCATTATATTTTTGTGAGTACTTAGAATCTCGGGATTCAATTGAAATATTTTCTACAACTTGGAAATTAATCCCAACTAAGATATTTAAATTTTGGTTATATTTGGAGTTAAGGAAGTATGCGAAAAAAAAATTTATTAATAGACATGAAAAGTTTTCGGATCTTCATACGTTTTTCGTAAATATCTCGATAACGGTTGAGAAATCGTGGTAAGTGGAAGGTGACCATTCGAGTGCTTACTAAATTCTCTACAAAAAAGGTTCTGAAGCAATATTCGATGGGGCAACGTCAATCAGAGATATAAGCGCTTAAAACGTAAAAAATGTTTGTTTTGTTGTTTTGAAAGGGGTTTTCTCTTTGTTTATTTCACTTTATAATTGTTTTTTTTCTTGTTTTAAATTGCATTTATTAGTAAAATTAGAATAGTAGTAAAATAATCTAAGAAACGGTGAAAGGTGTTGGTAATAATAAGTTTGGAGTGGCTGTGGTAATCAAGATGGCTGTGGCTAATCATGATGACGTAGTTTGTTTTGAATTCTGCTGTCTATATAACCTTTCGCATAGCCTCCAACTGAAGTTATCGTTATTTCTTATTTTATGGAAAGATTTAACCCACGACAGAATGGAATTTTATTCGCCATGAAGCACATATTTACAGTTGATTATAACAGTAAGACGAATTTGCTAGTTAAACAAGGAACTTAAAATGACAACGAATTTTTGGTTGTTTAGAATAGAGCCTCCTCAGCAGTAGTCAAAGAGTAAGTAAATTTTCAGTACATAATTGTATTGACTTATACAGATTAAGAATTATCCGCTTCTGTGTAAGATGGCTACTGTCAGTTTCCAGTGATTTGTGATGCTAATCTATTCCATTTCTTCGAGATTTACGTAACCACGCTAAGATGACGCAGTTCCTGCGAGTCGGACTTTTACGTTTTAACACATCCTTTTATCTCTTGGAGTTTGTTTGTCTCACTTTGAGCCAAACAGATTCTCGTATCTTCCAAGTCAAGTCTTTGCAGTGGGCTATTAAATAAATTTTTGTAACTTTATGGAAAGGTAAACATTTTCTAATTGGTCTATGTTTTCTGCGGGCATAAATGTGAATGCTGCTTCCTATAAAAATAAATATACGAGATAAGCGACAGACAAGTTGTCGAGGCCTACCCCAGCCTATTACTGGATGTTACACGTGAAGGGATTTAAAAGAATTCGATAAAGGCCGAGAAGCACTAAAAGCTAAAAGCCGGGGAGAAAGCACATGGCTCCCGGTGTCATTTCATTAGAAGCAGATACGGACGCATCCCCTTCTTGAGAAAAAACCTCTCCTGTCCGAGTTGGAGGGCCTACTGGTAACCTTCACAAGGATTAGGTTTTGTAAACATTGCTCTAGTAGGGTGAAGATAACGGGACGCAGTCATTGGGCGTGGGGTAGGTAGAGGCCTACAGCTGTTCAAGGGGTTGAACATAATAACTCTATAGCTAATACAAAAAGTAGTACGTTCAATAATGAAATAATAACAATAATAGGATTCCATGCGAAAGCAGGATTATCAGTGTACCGGACTGCCAAGGAGAAGATACTATTTCAAATCCAGAGACAGAAGGATTCCCCATGGCGCGAAAACCTGCAGACATTTCAAGGTTAAATATCGCCGAAGCTTACTCTGAGCCTTATATTACAATATCGTTGTCCCTTGGGTGTACTCTTGGTACTACCCGACCTAGGTGCAGGTTCAAGTCCCGCCAGGATCAGGTTTAGTTTTTTCATCGATTGGCCCACTGAAAAACCTATAGCTAGTCCGACGATAATTTCACGGATGAAATTGTCTGCTTTGATATACATTTGACGAAAACCCGTCTAACTGAATCTTTGGCTCTTATGGACGAATTAGGTATTCTGTGGAATCGTCGGACTCTGATATGATGGCATTGGCTTTAAACCCTAGTATAAAACGGGATATTTCGGGTTCAAACCCCGGCATGGCGAGTCAATCATTCTTATAAAGGTTTGGGAATTTAGGATAATTTTAAAACTACCTGGCAATAGATACGATAACAGAAAATGGTGTGAAAACCTTTAATGTTCTTTTAGTATTCCAAAATAAATTTGTCTGATGAGGGATTTGTTCTCTCTGTCTATTTGTGCCTGATCCTCTTTTAGTGGGAAGAATAAAGCTTAAATATGTGGAAAAAGGGGCGCGAGTTATAGGACAAGACACATTCTTTGGAGGACTAGAGATAAAAACTTAGACATTTCCTTTATCTCCTGGTGTCGTCGTTTGGGGGTCGAAGACGCGGTTCCAGAACGCTCCACGGAACACCCTGCCTTTACTGAGTAGCTGCAAAGGTGGTTGATGCTTAGTTCTTAGATTATTTTATTTTTTGGGCATAAAAATGTCGCTATTTAATTGGTTACTTATTACTGAAAAAAAAGGAAAACATTTGAAGGATAAGTTATAACACATTATGATGTATGTATGATGTATGATTAACTGACATTAACTTTTAGCACCGACTTCTAGGTCATTAGCGCCAACATCCACTGTTCAGCAGGGAATTTTCTCTATGGCCCTAAAATAAGAGAAATCCCTGCTGCATGTTGGACTCGAACCCACCATCTCCCGCATGAGAATTCATGGCGTTAACCGCTAGACCACGGTGTCATTAATAGTAGACATTTCTGGTTGGGACGTTTGGACCGTGTCATCGAATCAAAATCATAAACGGTTTCAATCTTCTCGAAGAAGAAACATGTTGTAGAAAAACAATTAATATGGGTGCATATTTATTAAAATCCACCAGTTAAGTAAAGTTTCTGAAATGCCTCCTTGAAAGCATACATTAGAAGACTTTGTGGAAGTTGTAACGTATTCTTGAAGAGCTTACGGCTGTATTTCTGTCAGGGGAACGGTTGTAGTGAAATACGCGCAAGATATGCCTTTTATGCGCCTAGCCGCGTTGGATATATGCGCAGAAGGAATGAAGGCTTTAAAAGCAGGCCTTCACAACATTTGATCTCTCTAAATAGAAATTCTGAATCCGGATAGTGTTTAGTGCTGGAATATATAAGCTGAAAGTAATAAAACCCAACAGTGCTTAAAGTCTTAACTACATCTTATGCTACAATGTTGTAGTTGGCGGAATTTATAACTTTGACGGTTTGTTTCATCACTTGTATAGTGGATTTTCTTCATATTTTTTATTTATTTTATTTGGTTTTAGAGACCGCAACTGTGCGATTTGCTCTATAAATATGTAGGGTGCAAACAAAATAAAACATCTAGAACATCAAAAAATAAAACATTTAAATAAACAATAAAACAACTGAAATTATCAACATTTATACTATACAAGAAAAAAAAATAAAGGGAAAAAGAGAAAAAATAAAATACTAAAAATACCTAACATAAAGGTCAACTATAACATTAAAAACAGGTAAGTAATATATCATTTTTAATAAACTGACTTTTCGCTGTATTTAATTTAATTTGAACATATTAAAATATTTTGTTTCTGCTATATTTGTTAATACATTTTAATCTGTTTTAAAAAGTCTATAATACTGGATAGGTGTGGGCAACGAACCGACCTATACCAGACATAAATACAATTACTTCATCCGATTTAAGCAAAACAATACGAACTAACACACTGTATGAATGGGAGAGAGATTGGTCAAAGAGTACATGCAAATTAAAAGAAATTAAGAACACGACAAGGACTTGGAAAACAGAACAATTTTCTCGTCAGGACGTCGTAATTTTATCCAGGCTTCGGATTTACTGGACAGAAAAGAAAGACCAACGTGCAGACAGTGTAACAGAACTCTAACTGTTAAACATATACTGACAGACTGTAGACAACGCAGCGACTTGACAATTCCTTACAACTTACACGACTTACTTACTGAAGGTAGCCCTTACATAGGTATATCCATATACTCCTTACACACTTGAAAGCAGCACACTTATATTCAAAGCTATAACTATATGTAATATTTTATTTTGGTTTTATTTAATAGCAACATCTTGTTATTTCTCTTTTATTTCTTTATGTTTTATTTTGTTTTATTGGACAAACTGACAAATATTTAACGGACCTTTCTTCTGTCGTCCCAATGAGCTCATCGCCACTCTTACGGAGCTCACATGGAATAAATAACGACGTCAAACAGACTTCGAATTCGGATTCAGTGTGTCGAAATACATAAGAATATACGTATGGTGTCTTTGGAAAATACCACTTTTGTTGTGTGTGCCTGTGTAAAGAATGCTCAACGATTCTACTCTGCTCTTGGAATAAGAAGCAACAGTTCTTCCCAGTTGGACTTTTTTCTTAAAAAAACATTTCTGAAGACATCTTCAAGTGAATCTGATAAAGCTTATATTCTGATAAGTTTAATCTTGGAATGACACACGCCATTTCTTCCTTTATCACCGCTTGGAGAACAAAGGGAATCCTCGCTACTCATAAATTATTTGTATCTGAGTGAGAAGGTAATGTTAGGGGGGAGGGGGTGGAAAGCATAAAAGGAAAAGTGATTAGACTAAGCGAATTGTAAGTAATGGAAAAAGAAATTCTCTTTTTTACCTCTTTAAAAAAGTCACTTTCCGCGAGCCGCTTTTAAGAGGTAAATCCCATTTTCATAAAGAGCCCGAAACGAGTATGGATGACTTGGAGGGGAGCAGAGACTGGAGGACTTGACGGAGAAATGAAACCGTTCGAGGAGTGACGCGAAGACGGAATTAAGTACTTGAGACTTCCTCGTCTCATATGTGCTTATGTAGGGAGGACTTGGACTTGTGAATAAGTAAACACAAGTAAGTGGGTGGGGGTGCCTTTTTTAGGGGGAGGGGGTTAGGAGAATGTCTTTCCTGGGGGAACAAGCCGCAGAGGGAAATCAATATCGTTATGACATTTTGTAAAAATTATATATCAACGAGGTTGGTGATTTGAAGGCACACGAGAAAAATGTTTATCATTGGACATGCCTTAAACTAACTACCCGAATATTACGCTGAAATGGAATGGAAGTGCGTCCCCAAAGTATTGCCAAAACAGCAGAAGTCATAATATATCAGCCGATGGAAGGCGTTTTAGCCGAAAGGAGTTATTTCAGCAGTTCAGCTGTGAAGGGAGGTGTTTAAGCTTATGGGATATTTCAGATGACAGGGGGGGGGGATATTTCAGCTCAAGGAAGGTGTTTAAACTGATGGGATATTTCAGATGACAGAGGGGGGGAGGATATTTCAGCTCATGGAAGGTGTTTTAGCCGGGGGAGTTTTCAGCTGATGGGGGCTTTCAGCTGTTGGTAGCTGTTTCAGCTGATGGAAGGTATTTCAGCTGACTGGAGGTATTTCAGCTAATGGAATAGTGGTATGCTGGGGAGAGGAAATTCAGCTGATGCAATGGTGGTTTAAGGATCGGAGGTACTTCAGCTAATGATAGGTATTTCAGGTGATAAGAGATATTTCAGCTGATGGGTGTATTTCAGCTGAAGAGACATTTTTCAGTTGTTGGGAGGTATTTCAAATAATGGAATTTTTCATCTGTTGGTTAATATTTCAGCTGATGGGACGTATTTGAGCTCATGGAAAGTATTCTAACTGATGGTAGTTATTTCAGCTGATTGGAGACGTTTCAGGCGATGGAATGTATTTCAGCGGATGGGAGCTGATTGGAGATATTTGAAATTTATTTTTGTAAATGTTAACATCAACTTATATGCGACCAAGATTTTGGGACGGGTTAGCTACGAGTAACCACTCTTTTCTGCCCCAAGAAAGGAACGCAAGAAAATCGACCACACAGAGAGGGAATTGAATCCACGAAAATATTGCGTATGATGGGAGTTATTTCCTTTAAGATATCCTGAGCTTGCGCAAGTTTTACCTCCTAATACACTTTATAGATTTTTTGTGTAAACACTTTAATTGAAGGGATTGGGGTAAAATAGTGCCAAGCAACATTTTAACAAAAGTTAACTGTAGCTGCTATACGTTGGATATTATGTGTGACTAGCAGTTGAAATGGTTAGGAGCAACAAGATTAAGTAGCATACAGAGCACATAATATCCAACATATAGCAGCTACAGTTGTGTTATAATGTTGCTGGGCACTATTTTTCCCCGGCCCCTTCAATTATGATTCGAAATGGCCTATTTCTCGCCTTTTGAATGCTACCAGAAACACAATACCTATTAGACAGCCCCTAGTTATGCAGATAGGTGTAAACCCCCCTTCCCCCCGTTTATCTTGGAACATCCCGAAGACGGGGCTGGTGTCACGAACTCCATCAGCACAAATCCCGAGACACAACTCCCAATCTCTCCTTAACTCCATCCACAACTTACCAATTCTCCTCCATCTTGGATTAACAAGCTACAACATTCAAACCCGAAATCTAACAAACATTAGGACATTCTGAAACGAATATTATTCCGCTTTTAACGCATTCGCAAGGAACGTGGCTTCGTAAACAGCTTCTCTTCTGATATTTTTTTAATTATAAAGTTATTATTTTATAGTAAGAGATACGATCTATTTAAAATCAAATCCTCTGTCGGCTGCATTCATATCGCCTTTTCTACAAACTGCTTATTTAGGATTCTAACCTAATGTTTAAAATGTATGTAGGCCCATAAATGGTTATCTTATTTTATTTTGTAATTGACTTTTTACTGCCGGGCTCTTTACAAATTACCACCAGTGAATAATGCCAAATAGTCTATATTGTCCATAGCAGTTCTTTTTCAAAATGATGATTTTTTTTTAAAAGCAAACAATATTTTACAGAAAATAGCTCTTTCTTCCAAATATCAAAATGCATGTTGAAATTGCAGTATTTAGGTTTGTTAGAGAAGATAATTATCCAGTTCTGTCCTCTACATCTGTGTTCCAAGTAAAAACCTTTTTTAAAATTTTTTTTTTTTTAGTTTTAAAAAAAAAACTTATCCTTAGGAAAAAATTGTTACAAGGAATTATTCTATCTTGGGCGCCTCGATACGGTTTCAAACATCCCTAGATTTCAAACGAACAAATTAAATAAAATACTTTATTTATAAAATAATTCATTTTTCTAAGCAAAACGTATTTCGATCCCTACAGAGTTATAATAAACAATTTACGTTTATTATAACATTGGGGGGTCTCCCGTGGTCTAGTGGCTAGCGCGCTAGATTCATAAGCGGGAGATGGCGGGTCCGATCCCCGCCGGCGCCAGAAATTTTCTCATCCCATGCCTCGCTGAGAAAATTCCTGGCTGCACCCTGGATGTCGGCGCTAATAGCCAAGATTTGTTTGATTTAGTTTTTGCAAGTTGTGCAGACATGCTTATTGAAATATTGATTCTTCCAGTGAACGGAGTGGATCCATTGAAAAGCGCGATTTACTAAGATCCTATAGATAGGAGGATCGAAGGGAATTCGTCCAGGAGGGGTGCGAGAAAGAACCGTTCAGGGGTTGAACGAGTCTTTTATCAAAGGGAGAGCTAGCTAGGAAAGCAGCGATAAGGAGGATATGTGGCGATTTAGAGAACTATAAAGCCCAACGAAGTCGAAGATATTAGATACCAGCGAGGTAGGAACACATTAAGGAGGTTGAAGCAGATGTCGATGGAGGGTTGAGCTGTATCTATACTGGAGCAGGCTTTGGGTGCAGTCAGACGAATAATTCATTTAATGTCATTGAAACCATTGGTTTTTATTTTCATTTTGTATTTCCAATGAAACAGTTAGAGAAAAAACCTGGGGCAAATATAACGGGCCAACGCTCATAGCAAAATTGAATACACCGGTTGATCACCGAAGTTAAGCAACGTCGGGCGAGGCCTGTATCTAAATGGGTGACCGACCAAGTGCTGTTGGCATTATAAAAGGGTGACAACCTGTAGATAGCCCGGTGCTAATAGCCCGTGGTTCTTGATACGCCGTAAAAAGAAAGAAAAAAACTAGTTTAGAGAGATTATACTAATCTTGAATCTTACACCAATGATGGATCATATAAAGCAACCCTGAAAGTTGAAGAACCATAAAAAAGGAGAATTTTCGATTACCAGCTGCATCATCTATGCACCAAAAATATCTGGCCGAATTTGGTCAATATAATCATGGGTTTACTGGATTTAGAGTCTGCGAAATCGCCGAGAACCCAAAATTGGGTTAATTTTAATTGCATATGCAATTTATGATGGCAGCGAAACGTTGTTACCTAAAATTCTTGCCTAAAACGAATGGTCAGGTAGATTAATCTACAGAATCTCCTTACAACGAATTATAAACGAATCACAGTGCTTATAGTTTTGCTTAGGTCGGTTCAGAGGTACTTTTTATTGTGACATTTAGTGGTGGGTACAGTATAAACCAGTTTATTTGCTGTATTTTATTACCGTTTGAGAAAAAACTTGGAAGAAACCTAGAATATTTCTTTTGGGTAATAAAGAAGTGTCAAACATATTTTCCTCATGGTCCAAATTAATACAAACAAATATTATTACAACTATTGGGACATAGGTTAAGAGATTTTTGTTAAATATCTTGAAAACGGTTGAGAAATCGTGGTAAGTGGAAGGTAACCATTTTTGTTGCCACCGACTTTAAGAAATCGAAGTTGTAGAAGTGCTTGAGTACAGCAAGGGCGGCTGTTTACTCTATAGAATGCTCATTCATAAATTGATTGAAAAAGTATGCAATTGAAATTCAATGTTTTAAATATAATCTTAACGAGTGATTTATTGGTAACATAAATGCAAGGAGGGAGGTTTCAGACCAAGGATTCGCCCTTGAAATAGGACATTGATGTTTTCATGATGATGTTCCTATTCACTTTAACTTGAATCTGTGGGAGAACTAAAGGCCAACTAGAGAAACAAGGCGAAGTATCGTCTTACCTACATCTATCTGAATCAGAAAATAAAATTTATAAAAAAAGTTGATTTTTCTGATTCGCCCTTTCTCTTCCGAGGTCCTGATTTTTACCCGAGGAAGATCCAGTACTCTCAGAAGACTCCTGTAAACACAAGACGATTCCCACAAGTTCCGGTAGAGAGCAGTAACATCGCTCCCTCTGTTAGCCGCCATAATGAAGTATGAGATAATATTGTTATTGTAGATATTGCCGACAGAGCGCACTGCTAGCTCCCCTGTCTGATTGTCTTCCCCCTGCTAGGCTTTGATCCTATTAAATCGGCGTCCCACCCTATCTCCTAATGCGTCTTCAGAACGTCTTCCCCGATCTCCTTGGAGGACTTTCCACGCTCCGATCCTCCCGTTACACTCCGCTAAGACTAATATCTTATGATCTTTTCTCGTAATGTTTCCATTTCCTTTGTGCGAACGTTTTAGAACAAAATCTTTATATGATGCACTCCCACAAATTCGCCAGTTGATGTTTTTATTTTTATTTTACAGTTCCACACTGGGGTGAACCGGAGCATTTTATAGACTTGGAACAATTTTAGTATCATTTAATTTTTTCCATCTTCCGATTTAAAGTAGTTCGTTGACGTTTACTCAACATAATCCAAGGACAAATTATTTTGAATAACAAAACTGGCATCAAAAATGCCTAACATGATTAATGGTTTTGCGAAAAATTTATATTTAATGGAGGTGGAGTGGTGGTTTGTTTCTTTTTTACAATCAACAAAATCAAAACAATTCTGCGTTGAGTTCTGGAATGAAATTTCCAAAATATTTTGCTTTTGGAATATTTTGCTCTAAAAGGAATGCAAAATTGCAAGCGGAGGAGAATAGCTAAAATACGCTCTGTCGGCGATGTCTCATAAAAACCAATATTACCTGCTACTTAATTCAAGACCTAACGCAGGATGCGATGCCACCGCCCTCTAGCGAAACTTGTAAAAATCGCCTACGATTTTCAGGAAGATTATACAAGAGAATAATTTCTTAAAAGCTGTCACAGATACTGGACAGAGAGAGTTCTTCACTATTTGAACACAAGAATGAAGTCATAAAAAACATTTCACGCATTTAGATGTTCGAAGTGCGAGGGGATAAAGAATTCTTTCAGATTTTTAATTATGAGAAATGCATCGATTTTATAAATAAATATGAAGAGTAATGGGGGAGGGGTTCTCTGGACATTTTCTTTGTGTCCTAAAATTATTTACTACGTACCATCGTTATGTGATTTTATATCAAACTCTTTGTATGTTTGGGTGCTATTGCCAAATTTAACCAGACATTTTGTAACGAGACCCACCGATCTTGTCATCTACAGAATGTTACAAGAGAAGTACTGCTGTGAAAACGCGCTAAAGAGTAACATACAAACCCAGAGCGAAACGCAACAATGCTCCCCCTGTAGTGTGGTGAACTAGTCTCTAGGGCTATAAACATCTGAGATACATATGTTAAAAGGGGTTGTGTTCCTCCTTTTGTAAACAAAGCCTCCATTCTTACTGTATACAAGGGTTGGAGTTGGAGGGTGGTCCAGATTCAAATTAATAACATTCCTTCTACATCCTAAGAATTCTCCGATAATTATTTTTTCTCATGCTCTTCGAATATTTTCATTCCGTTTTCACCCCTCGGCACTGGTCGAAATAACAAAAAAATGGCAATTAAGTGATTGGACAGGTCGGAGAGAAATCTTCATTAAAATGCCTACATACCTCGTCGTTGGGGGTGTTCCGCAAGGTACACTTTTAGGACCATGTTTTCTTTCCATTATTATTCCAGCTCGAATTAGAATGTTATCTGACGACGCAAAAATTACATTTAAGAGTAAATTAACAATTTTTTTTTTCACAGTTACGAATCCTGCGAATTAATGCTGGGAAAAAAATCAAAATGCTAACATAACAATTGAGCCTAAAATATAATGAGTATCAGGCGCTCTGTTTTTCCAAATTACAAAATAGAAATCTGAGAATTTATTTAACAAAAAATAGTTAACGGATTTAATTTTCAATAAATCAGTAATTAACATATCGCATAATACCATAACGATTTGTTACTCATTTGTAAATAGTTAAATTCTGTACAAATAATAAAGTCCTTTGATTGAGTATGAAAATTGGGGAAGATATTAATGATCTCACATAATTAAGTTACAGTAAAAATAAGTTATAATAATAATATATGCCTAAATTAATTAAAAATGAAATACAAATCACAGTTTAAAAAATAAAGTAAAATAAAAAAATAAAAATAAATAAAATACCGAAAAAAGTGGACAATATATAATAACGAAATGAAAATGAAAGATAGAAAATAAAATCTTCCTTTGAGGTATTTCATACATTTTTTCTTAATTTTAACGTATTTGCGTGTAGGTTTTTCTAGTATGGGATTGGTGACCTAGGTACAGCCGTGTAGGGTTCACGTCGAATTAGAGTTTCATTAGATTCTATCAGGTCATCCCAAAAGCAATGTCGGTTTATGTCGATGGAGTGTAGAATGTGTCGATCCAAGTTTTTCTGCTAGCTCTTTGACTGTTGCAACAGGATTTTCTTCTTCACTAGCCTGCAGGAGTTGGTCGTCAAGCTCTGTTGGTCCACCTGTACCAGGCACGTCTTCAAGCTTGCGGTTTCCCGCTCGAAATCGCTGCACTTGTCGCTCATTAATGACATTTTCGCCATATATATTAACAGGTTTTCGATAAGTTGACGCAGCACGTGTCTTTTGCAAATATTTCGTTCAATAAGCACATTTTAATTTAGGCCAGCCAAGGTCAAAATCTACAATTCATCTTTAAGTGGTGAGCAATTAATTGACTAGGCATTGACTTGAAAGAATTACTCCTGATTTAGGATTAACATGAGGACCATGGCCTATGCCATAGCGTTTACCTTAGCCCGAGCCCCCGTCATTGTTGTGTATAAAAAAGGCGAGTGATGACTGACTGAAGGATGACAGTTGCATTTCATCGACAAACTGACTGCAGACATTCTCCCATAGGGGTCGCTACTAGCTAACAAAGGCCCGTGTTTGTAAGGGTGGTATGGAGCCTGCTTTGTCAGCCGACAGATGGGTCTCAGATTCTCCTGTTACATGCAGGAGGACCTGTAACCCGACACCGTCAACCCGGAGACCTCGTGTAGCCTTTTTTATCGGATTTATAGAAACTCAATTTCTGCCATGTACCCTATCCATTCCGACGGGGAGTCCGGGTCAGGAATGGACACAAACGCCGTAATCCAAAAGGATTGAAAAATAATACTCGGATCCCTGACATTGAAAGGGCTCGGCTTTTGTTGAAGACAGCCCTTGAACAAACAGAGATCAGTTCAGATTATATCGACACAATGGAGCTTGTCATCGGTTGATTATGAAGCAAATATCCCACCATCTCCAGGCTGCTAACGGTCCATCATCATATTGGGATGTTTGCCTTTTCGACAACAGCTGCTATGCAGGCTTCTGCTCTTGGACTTCCCGCCAAAACTTCATCTAGATAATTTTCCGTCATAAATTGGTAATTTTTCATCAAAAGGTGCTCAATAATACGGCCTTACTCTTCATAAGTTACCATGGGCTGCAGCCCTCTCAAAATTTTGAATTAATCGGTATAAATTAGCCATAAAAACTAGTGCTTTGTATGTGTGCAAAGTAATGAATGAATGAATATAGCCTTTATTTACGATAATAAATTAAACATATTGACAATTTCAGATATTAATATAAGTAGTAAAAGTAAAAAAATATATAAAAAGGTAAAAGTAAAATAAAGATATATAGATATTAATAGAATTTGTTCCTTTACAAAAATTAGAAAAAAAACAAAAAAAAAAACAAAAAAACATTTTACAAATATATAACAAACAAAACAAACAAGTATCTTTTCCTATTTTAAGTATTTATTTATTATCGTAGGGCCTCCCAAAAAGAAAAAAAAAATTTTTGGGGTAATGGTCTAAACTTCCCGCGGTGACCTAGTCCTACCGGGAAGTGGAGTTCTCCCTTTGGTGTGTCCAAATGTCTTTCCATATTCTCCTGTCTCTTGCGTTTCTCATCCACGCTGCACCAGCCTTGTTCCGCATGTAATCAGACCATCTCTTCCGCTGTCTGCCTCTTCTTCTTTTCCTTCCATAGGGTATCCATTCTGTGGTCAGCTTTGCCCATCTATTTTCCGCCTGTCGAGCCACATGTCCTGCCCAAGTCCATTTGATATTTTGAGCATGCTCCAGGACATCCTTCATGCCAGTTTGGCTCCTTATTTCCTGACTCCTGATCCGCTGTTTCCTACTTATGTACAAAATACACCTCTCTATAGAGCGTTGCCATATTTGCATTTTCTTTTCTTCTGATTTTGTAGGTGCCCAGGTTTGACAACCATAACACACCACTGGCATTATACATTGTTCGAAAACTTTCTTTTTCCATTCCAAACTGTACTGCCCCTTCATTATGAATTTCAATGACCAGAACTTTTTCCAACCTTGACATATTCTTCTTTGGATTTCTTTTGAAGTGCTATTATGGAAGGAAACCAGTTGGCCCAGGTAGATAAACTCTTCCGTGTATTGCAGCCTATTGTCCTCTATTATTATTTCTACCTTCTCTTGGTTTGTCATAAGTTTTGTTTTCTCGAAATTTAGTTTCAGGCCCACTTTTTGACACTCTTTGAGGAATTCATCCAACATATTTTTCAAGCTTTCTGGGCTCTCTGCTAAAATGACCACATCGTCCGCAAACTTCAGGTTACTAAGTATTTTTCCATTTATACTTATGCCCATTGTATCAAGCTTACTACTTTTCCTGCTGGCCATCTCTAGAAGATTTATAAAAAGAGTTGGCGATGCGTTATCTCCTTGCCTTACTCCCTTTTGTACTGCGAACTTGGGGCCTACTAGGTCAGTCATTATGTAAGCTTCATTCCCTTGGTACAGATCCTTGATCACCTCTACATATCTGTTTTCCACTCCTATATCTTCTAGGGCTATAAATATATCGTTATGGATGACGGAATCAAAAGCTTTCAAAAAGTCTAAAAAACAAAGGTACAGTGGTAGCTGATATTCTATAGATTTTTCAATGATTTGGTTTAGAGCCTGAAGGTGGTCCGCAACAGAGTATCCCTTTCGAAATCCTGCCTGCTCTGGAGTGAGGTTCATTTCAATTTTAGGAGAAATCCGATCTTTTAAAATCTTTGTGAACAATTTAGAGATTGTAGAACACAATGAAATGGGGCGATAATTTTCTACATTTCTCCTATCTCCTTTCTTTGGCAACAAAATGATCTTGGTGTTTTTCCATTCTACAGGCACTTGAACGTTTTTTAGTATTAAATTAAAAAGTTGGCACAGTTCTCTGTATAGCTCCTCCCCGCCAGCTTTTAGCATTTCATTTGTGATACCATCCGGTCCTGGGCTCCTCCTCGTTTTCAAACAATCCACTGCATTTTGTACTTCTGAGATGAGTATGCTGGGTATTTCTTCTTCGTTCCTTGTTTTTCCTTTGACTATTTCGCTCCTTCCCCCAGAGTTGTCTTTATATAATTCTGAGAAAAATTTGGTTGCCTCTTTCACCATTTCTTGCCGGTTTGTAATTGATATCCCTGCTTTTGATTTAATTGAGTATTGCCAACCTTTGCCTGTGGAAAGCTCTTTCTTAACTTGGCGCAAAGAATTTGTACCTTCTAACGTTTCTTTGACCACTCTCTCTTCATAGTTTTTGAGGTCCTGCTTGATTTGCTTTTTAATTTTTTTATTCAGTGAGGTTAATCTTTCCTGTTCCTCTAGTGATCTTGTGACTCGAGACTTTAACTCTGCTCTTTCCCTCATTGTGTTTCTAGTTTCTGCAGAGAGCTTACTCCTGGGGGGTTTATCCACACTTTGTATAGCGCTCTTTGCTTCCTCGATGGCTTTGATTATATAGCTGTATTTACTCTGGACCGTATGCTCCTCTATTCCTTTCTCTTCCAGTTTTTTCCGTAGTGCAGTTTGGAATCTATTCATTTCTTCTTCATTTTTAATGTCCGGACTCCTAGATTTAACTCTAAAAGGTCTTTTCTTTTTCATTTCCCTAATGGAAAATTTTGCTCTGACAATTCTATGATCTGAGTGGAAATTAAGATTTAGTATTTCTAGGTTGGCTACAACATTAATGTGATTTGTGAGAATAAAATCTATTTCGAACTTGTGACCCCTGGGTGATGACCATGTCCACTTCTCCTTTAATTTCGTATTAAAATATGTGTTAAGGATCCTTAATCGTTGACTGAATGCCAAATTTATTAGTTTTTCTCCTCCAGAATTGCGGTTCCCGCAAGTCCTGGTACCCATAATATCTTCTTCCCCATCCAAACGAGAACCGATCCTCCCATTAAAGTCACCCATAAGTACCAGATAGTTATTTTTTCTTTTTAAGTTGATTAAGAGGTTTTCAAGTTTTAAATAAAAATCAGTTTTTTCCTCATCCGGGGCATCTAATGTGGGACAGTATCCTTGTATAATAGTCATAATTTTATTTTTACCAATATTTAAAGCCAACATAGCAATTCGGTCACTGATTTCTTTGAACTCAATTATATTACCCTTTACTATATTATTCACTAAAAAACCAACTCCATATAACCCCCTTTCTGAAGAGGTGTGCATTAAAAGCATGCCATTGGGTCTTTCAGTAATAGAAGTATTCTTCCTTCTTACTTCTGCCAGTCCTACAATATCCCATTTTACTGTTTTAATAGCATTTTCTAGTTCAACAATCTTTTCTTCACACGATAAGGTCCTGACATTCCAAGTCGCAACATATAATGATTCCATCCTCTTCGATTTCCGTGGTTGCTATCTTCCATCCTCTTCCTGGAATTTCCTCTGTGTCTCTGATCCTTTTTCCGTGGCTTGAGAGTTCTCTTCCTCCTCTTTCCCTTGATTTGGTATCTTTTTTGAGTAGTAACGGTCTAAGCTGTTAGCTCTTATTTTACCACCTTCCTGACTGGGAACCTGACCTCTGTTAATTTTTTTCCTGGGTAATTTGTTTAAAGCTCTAGACGTTTGGGGGGTAATTTCTTCCTCTTTTGTACATTTTCCCTCTTCCTCATTTTCTGGAGATTTTTCTGAGCTCCTTTGCCTTTTAGGTCTTAGCCCTTCAGACTCCAGCATCTCTAGGTTCTTTAATTTACCTTCTATCAGCAACTTATCATACCTATAAGATACTTTAAAGCCTTCTTTTTTATGAGCTAAGAAGTATGGGAAGAGCTTCTCTCTTATTTTCCTCACTTCATATGGCAAATCTTCCTTTATTTTAATGTGTTTGTGCATTTCTTTAGATGCTAGATATTTTTTAGTTCTAAGAATGTCGTTCCTCAAGATAACAGAAGTAAGACACACTTTCACTATATTTTCACTTCTACCTTTAGTAATAGAGTAGATTTTTTCAATGTCATATTTCCTTACCTCAATGTTAATGGCTTTACATGTTTCAATGAATTCCTCAATTAGATCCTTATTATTTGAAGCTTTTAGACCTACTATGATTAAATTTTTCCTACTTATTTGTTCTGTATACATCTTAGAAAACCTGTCCAGATCCTCCCTTACAGACTTAACCTCCATCTTGACTTCTTCTACATTTTTGTTTGTGCTCACTTCTAAATCGTCGAATCTATTATTCAACGTTTCCAAAATAAGAGCTAGTTTATCATTTACGAGTTGCATTTCACCAGTTGCCATCTTGTATGTTACACCAGAGGAAGGTTATAAATAAACACACAATGAGATATGTTTGAAACTATCTTAAACTAGCAGACGTTGAGCAACTAACTTATCCCACTGTTTATCTCTATCACTCAACAGAAATATACCCCAAGTTCTAAAGAGGTGGATGCTAATAATATATTTGAAAAAACGTCGAGTGACTGGGAAGAAGTAGTGACAGCCGTCTGTTGGTGTTAAACAGCTGACTAGTAGTAGAGGCTTGGGTAGTAATGGCTGGTGGGTAGGGGGTCCCGTTATGACAATTGGGATGCGCAATGAATTAGCAATATGTCTGATTGCTCTTACCTATCTCTCGCGATCCAGTTCCTTTACAGACTTTTCCTTCCTCTCCTGCTCCACCTTTCTCACTGAAACTTCACTAATTAACTGCAGACACTATAACGCAATTCTCAGTTCAATTTTTCTTTAGTTATTACACGTTGAACCACGCAAAAATAACTTAGTCACAGAGCCGATGTGCACCCTAAGCCAGTCAAGGCCGAACTCCGAATGTGTGCAAAGTAATACACAGAACTATTATGTATAAAATACATTTTAGCATAAAGATTCTACAAATCATGGAATTGGAACAAAAATGGCAAATTATTTAGTTAAACTTAAAATATTCTAAGTACATTTTACCGATCTGGTAGGAAAATTTGCCGTAAAAAAAGAGCCTACCAAGACGAAAAATGTCAACATTTACTCTCGTTTATTAGGTGTACGAGGACCTCAAAACTCAACCCAGCACCTCCCAAAATTATTGCCAATATCCGTCCCTATAAGTTACTCACCTTAATCCAGTAAGACACTGTTGGATATGAAATATTACATTAATTAATAAGCTAAAAAAAAGTATTGCATTTTTTCATTTATTTTTTAGTTTATCTCTGTCTATATTTCTGTAACTAATTGTAAATAATTATTAAGGATAGAGGGAGAGAGACAGAGATGAAGATACACAGAGAAACATAACTTGCGTTTTCATATATATATATATATATATATATATATATATATATATATATATATATATATATAAATTATATTCATACATACCGGGGAAGGGAGAGTGATATAGAATGTAGAGAAAACGATGAACAAGAAAAACCTATTAGTGACCCTTGTACAACACCTTGGTTTAAGTAGTATTTTGAAATATTAAATAAAAAGAAAATGTTCTAATGATGTTATTATAAAGAGATCTTGATTTAGTTACGCAAATAAAGTATGCGCGAAGATTTAACACCTTGGCAATACGCACCTCCTCCTTAATTGACGAGTTGTAAAAGCAGTTTCGAGTTTCTAGAGCATGAAACGCATTATGAGTTTGGATCCCCGTCGGGTTTAATGTGCATATCGAGGAGGCAAGCTACCGAGAAATACCTTCTCTGCCAACCAGGGCGTGGGATTTGCCATCCTCTCTATTTACATGTGGAGTCGTCAGGGTGCGCTACGGGTGGTGTAGGGGCGTCGTTAGGGGATCGTTTGAACACCATTAAGGTCTTTCCAAGGAAGGGGTTCAGGGTGATCGTTTTTACAAGGAGGTTCATGAGAGAAACCAATAGCTACATTAGAACGAATTCAATCAAGAACGTTGCGCTTTTTTTTTGTTGTTTTTTTTTTTTAATTTTTGTGGTGTATCAGCATCAGACCATTATCGCCAGGATGCCTATTGGCTTGAAATATCAAAACAAAACATGAATTGTTTCTAATTTAAATTTTCCAAATTATACAAGGGATAACAACGGAATAGCCAGCGGCCATAGCCACGTTGAATACACCGGTTCCCGTAGATCACCGAAGTTAAGCAACGTCGGGCGAGGTCAGTACCTGAATGGGCCATCGACCACATGTCGTTGGCATTATAAAAGGGTGGCAACCTGTAGATAGCCCGGCGCTAATGGGAAAGTTATAGATTCACCGTAAAAAGAAAAAAAAAAAAAAAAAAAAAAAAAAAAAAAAAAAAAAAAAAAAAAAAAAAAACAACGGAATAATCCTCGAAGAGTCAGACATTTAGCGCGTGTCCTCCCTCCCCCCATACAGAGGAACCTGCAGCCCCCCCTTCCCTTCGAAAACGGTAAAAGTGTGCCATATTAAACCTTAAAAATAAATTAAATAAGATCACTCAGTCCAGAAAAAATCATTTATTTTGGGTGTAATAGCGTTTTAATTGGCTAACTATTCCATGTTCTAGATTGTTAGTATTCCACACCCTCCAAAATGCTCTCAGCCCCTTCCCAAAATTCTCCAGCCCCCTCCGAAATTGTTTTCTATATACGCCAATGGACCTTATGACAAAGTCCGAATGTACCAATTACAAAAGTTCAGAATCCGTAAATCACGTAAATAAATGTGATTCCAAACTTGTATACATATTTGTGCGCTATTTGCTCTTTAGCTGAATCAAAAATTGACCGATTTTAACAAAATATGGTACAACAATACTTCCCTTGATATGAGAGGTCATGTTTGTTGATCTGCAGAATCCATCCACAAGATAATGTTTTTTGAGCAATTTCGTAAAGCTTACGTTTTTGCGTTACTAAGCTTCCAGGTACACGTTTTAAAAGTAATTGGACGTGAGGAATCTAATGAAAACATTTCCAAGGTGTCTTTAAGGAGGTTCATCTTCTGAGGAAAATGCAAGACGAATAGATTTTTCTTTGGATTGTTTGGGTATATTTTTATGTACCTCAAAAACGCTAGGGAAATCCTAGAAAATGTTAAGCATCTATTCGAAAACTTATTAAATTTTATACAAATGTGGTCCTCATGCGATTTTTGATAGAGTGATCTCATTTGGAGAAATCAATGCTCTAATGGAGTAATTTCTGCTTAAGATAGTGTGATTTTCCAGTTGTGACGATTAACCCTCAACTGGTAACATACAAATTTTGTACGTTATAAGTAACATGTGTCTGTGAGACGTGTGCATGGTAAAAAAATGTTTTTGGGGGCAAATATTTTGAAAAAACTTTTTATAATGAAGGTATAGTTTATTAAAATAATTAAAAAAATAATTTTCATCGCTACGAATTAAAATCAGGTCTAAAAACAAGCAAACATTTATCGCTCTAGAAGCTCATGTATTGCATACTTTTGTTGAAAAATTTATATTTAATGGAGGTGGATTTTTTTTTTTTTTTTTCACTAGTTGGTTTGAAACAGGTTATTAAATCACAACAAAAATTCAAACTATTTCTTATTATTCATGCCTTCATCTAAAAAAATTAATAACTCGGACACCTATACTTCCCAAAATTTAAGCACACTTTTCTCGGACAGAGATGCTCATATCGAAATGTTTTTAATGCGTAAAATAAAGCTAAAGTACGCTCTGTCAGCGATGTCTGATAAAAACCAATATTACCTGCTACTTAATTCAAGACCTAACGCAGGATGCGATGCAACCGCCCTCTAGTGAAACTTGTAGAAATCTCCTAGGATTTTCAGGAAGATTATACAAGACATGAAACTCTTTCACTGGGAAAAATGAATTTCTTGAAAGTTGTCACAGAAAATGGTCAGAGAGAGCTCCTCATCATTTAAACACCAGATTGAGGCAAAAAAACGAATTCACAACACAAACAAGATTTCACAAATTTAAATGCTCGAAGTGCGAGGGATAAAAAATCCATTCAGATTTTTAATCTGAATGAACTTTAGCCATAATGGATTCATGATTTTATGCATTTGTAAGCTGTTTGTGTTCTTTATGAGTATGGACTTTAGCGGCGTGTTTTCTATTTGGAAAAATAATTACAAATTTCCTAAAACCTGCCAATTTTTTCTTCACGTCCCCCAGCCCAAGAATATCTCGTCCCATTTTCTCTACGTCATCTTGGATGTTCAACAATTATCAAACGACATCGCCTTTTTTTATCAGACTTTTAGGTGGAATTACCCTTTTTTTTTCTCTTACAGTACCAATGATTCAAATTATGTTGATCTATTCATTTACTATTTCAAGTGAAGAAAACTCATTGACAACAGGAACGTTGGGAATGAAATGTGCAATTAGTTTCGGAATAAAATTTATTTATTTATTTATGTTAGTTTTGTCATCAATTGATGATAAAACGAAATCTTTTTCCGTAAAATCTTCTCTGGTAATAATTCTTCTTATGTTTCCATGTTAAAATGTCAAAAAGTATGTTGTGTCCGTGAATGTATTGTGTTCTATTCCATTGACCCAACAAAAGGAAGTACCTTTTTGTTGGGTCAATTAACGAAAAATCAATTTCACTAATGTGCTTTGATTATCCTTTCTTTTTTAAATATTGTTGTAAATATTTGCATGTTTTAGGTATTTCATAAGGTCATCAATGTACGGGCTACCATCGTTTAGTAAGTCGGTCAAGAAGTTGGCTACTTTCAATTTTGTCCTGAGTCTACACTCTGTCAGTATGTGCTTTATTGAGAGGTCAGTATTGCAGTATGTACATGTCGGTCTGTCTTTTCTCGTCATAATGTAGGAGTGTGTCAGTCGTGAATGGCCAATCCTTAGACGGCATAAAACCACTTCTTCTCGTCTATTTGATCTTTTACTCGATGACCAATAATAAAATATAAATAGAGAGGAAAAATAATTACATTTTGTTTTAATGGTTATTGTTGATTTGCTGCGTACCTCAATTGTAGTGAATAAATAGTTTCTAATAATACTCGTCTGTGAGACGAACATGAAAATGAGCGCAATTAGTAACACGCGTCTACTAGACGGTGTACTTTATAGAAAGAGCCTTACTACTACCACGAAATACAATTGACCGGGTTGAAATTTCACTAGTGTTTTTTACATTATCTAAAGTGAGCATTCACTGGGGGTTTAATTTTACAAATAGCTCTAAGCACCACAATGCGGGAAAATACTATACATAGGCGTCTCTCAGACGTATGTTACCAGTTGAGGGTTAAGATCTTGGTTTTAAGATTTCATTTGGCATTTTTATATATGTTTAAATTTTTCATGAATGCCAAAACGCGCTAAGATGAGGCAGTTCCAGTCGGATTTGTTGCTAATTCATCTGTATGAGACATTGGCATAGAGTGCTCTTAATGTGCGCGTCCGACGTCACCCATCCCCTATGCAATCCAGCCAGAACTACGAGTATGTTCCTAGTCCTTTGAAGGTATCTTCAGGAGTTAATATTGATATTTGATTAGGCTAGTAGGAGATGGAGGCCTGCGGTCTTTAGTCGTACTAATGGTACACCCGGCGCCGTCCGACCATCGGAGACAAAGACTCCCGCTAATGAAAAAGGGAAACCACTCAGATAGACCATTTTTCAAACCCGTTACCTGCCTTTGAAGGATCCTACGGCACCGGGTCGTGATTAACAAACGTTTAATAGTCTCGAACAAACAGTTTAGATGAGGATTACTCGTCAGTAAGGTAAGGCCGTTTTATTTAGAAGTCTGCAACGGAAGTCAAAAAGCGCAGAAACTACTACAGCCGCAGTTTGTGCGGCTATCCTAGAAAGGACTTCAAGGAGGTCAAACTGATATTCCATTGGATGGATTTAGGAGAATCGTGTGGTAGACGATTAAAAAATTATATATATTTTTTTAAAGAAACAGAAGATATAATGCCATCATATGAGATAAGATTTGGTAAGCTAAGCCAACGGCCATAGAGACGTTGAATGTACCGGTTTCCGTTTATAGCCGAAGTTAAGCAAGGTCGGGTATGGCAAGTACCTGAATGGGTGAACATTATAATAGGGTGGCAACATGTAGATACTTCGGCGTTAATAGCAAAAAGGCAGCAGAGTATTTTTTCAACGGGCCCTCAAATGAAAAAAAAACTTAATCTGCTACAGGCGGAACTCAAACCACCATCTCCCGCAGGAGAATCCAAGGCATTAGCTACTAGACCACTGAGACAAGCACATCAGATGTTAACAAAATGACTAATAAACATATATATATATATATATATATATATATATATATATATATATATATATATATATATATTTAACGGCGCATCGACACCTAGGCCAATAAACATATATTATTCATAATACGGATTATGTAGAGAATTAAGTCCCAAATTTTAGTAAAATGTGCCTAATAGGATGTTTAGGTGAAGTATTGAGGACTTTAGTTTCAAAATGTGTATATATATGAAAAAAATGTTACTAACTGAAGGAAAAATATATTTGATATCTGTACCCGGAGGTAAAGGACACCATGTCCATTTTTAAAGTAAATTGACTAAATTTGTGCACGGATGTCAACAAAATTCATTCGTCTTTTTATTTTAACAGCTAAGGCATAGGCATATAATTGAATTCAGTCCGGAGATGGTCCTTCTAGCAGAATGTAAACTTTCCAGTAATAAGCTGTAGAACTGGAATGCAGTTTTAATAAAGGCATTAATATGTTAAAACTTTTTTTTAATGATGCCTTAATGATACAAAGTAATAAAAGCTTGCCACCATATTAACTTACATGTCTTGTATACGATCGATATGGTTGGATGGGCATTAAGGAAAGGACTCAAGTCCCACACAGGTCCATTAGTCAATGCTAGGTGCAGAATCATTCGGGACGATTCAATTAAAATAATTCCTTATTACAAAAAGTAAAAATAAATACAACAAAAAAAATATAAAACAGCATGTTATGAGGCTTAAGATAATAATCAGTTAGACACGAGGAGTTGTGACGTAGGCAGACAGCAACGCACCCTATCGACGGTTCCGATCTAAAACTCTCTCAAGGGTATGTTTGATTGGCCCGTGTCGAAGCTCCGAGTCTGGATGGGAAAAGGCCGACTAGAAACAAAGAGACCTGCCTTACAAGGCACATTTCCTTGGACAAATAGTCTTCAGATAAGGCTGGAGAGCGTGGGGATTTTTTCTCCCGACGCCCTAATGCCCACAAACACAGGGAGAGCAGGTCAGAAACCGGCGGAAATCGGATAGGAAGGTCACAAGAACAAGGAACACTCATTGGAAGGTCAGAGGAACTAGGAAGGAGGTACAACCAACACGAATAGTCGAGTCACACTAAAACAATACCTCATGATGATTAGATAGTTAGCCGTCGAGGTGATAAGTACAGATGGAATGGTTGGGATTCGGCTAAATAAACCTCAATATGATTTTGTTTTAAAAAAATCTATATTTCGGACGTTTCGGCTACTCATTGGTAGCCTTCGTCAGCTAAAATGACAAAAAAAGGAAAAAATTAATACAAAAACAAAAAAATTATGATTGTGATAGGTAACAGAGCTATAGATAAAATTAACTTATGAAAGAACATATCGTCTTAAATTCTTAGAATGAAAAAGTGAATAGGTACAATAATTGATTTTAATAGTAATTAGTAACGTTAATTGATTTTACAAAGAAATAAGAAGCTACATACCAATGACAAATATAGTAGCTAATAGTAACATTAATTGATTTTACAAAGGAATAAGATACTACATACCAATAGAAATGCCGAGCGGCAGAGGAAGACCAAGATTGGCAATTAAGTAACCATTGTAGAGTGTCTAAGGAGAAAAAGAAATCTACTGGGGTATAAGTAAGTGGGAACAGCAGGTGGTGGGGGAAATGTCGGTAATCATCAAAAGCAAGTTTATGACATGTCGGTAAGGATCAAAAGGCATGTTTATGACATTTTATGACAGGAAAGGAGAAAAAGGTGTTAATGGAAGGATACCCAAGGGGCATGGTAAAAATCTAGGTGGGAGGTCGGGAGAGTATTTGGAAAATATTAGCGTACATAGGAGAAATGCCTTGTTGGTCAGTTTTGTAGTTTATATTGTTTTTGTTTAAGTTTATGTGTACACATTCCGAGATCTGTAGTCTTTTTTTGTTTCGTTGTGTAGCAAGAATTTTCGTGTCGTCGAAGTTAAAAGTGTGTTTTTGTGTAATGGCGTGTTTTGCAAGTGCAGATTTATCTATTTCTTTATTAGTGATGGTTCGTTTATGTTGTGTAAGACGTGAGTGAATGTCATTTATGGTTTCTCCTATGTATACACCATTACAGGAAGGGGTTTGACAAGGGACTTCGTAAACACATCGGGTGGTTTGTTCAAAAGGGATGGGATCTTTGAGTTTGGTATAGAGGGTTTTGAGTTTGTTGGTAGTTTTCAAACCAAAATTTAGGGAAGGGTAGGATTTTTTTATTGTCTTTGTAAGTTTATCAGTCAGTCCAGGTGTAAATGGTAGAGATCGGAACATTTGGTAACTGGGAGTTAGGGAAGAATTGGGAGAGACAGTGTTGGGAGATTGGGATTTTGCTTTTTTTACAAGGGATTTTATGAGGTTGGGGGGAAATTGGTTGCGTGCCAATATATCTGAGGCGATATTAATATTTTTATTGTGGAAGGAAGCATGGGATAGGGAGAGGACTCGGCGAAGGAGATTTCTGGCTACATTAATCTTGAGGTGGTAGGGATGGGATGAATGAAAATTAAGTAACCGTCCCGAGTACGCGGGTTTGGTGTACCAGTCAGTAATAATAGTACCGTCAGTCTGTCTAATTAGTAAGATGTCCAAGTATGCGAGCTGTCTGTCCTGTTCTATTTCGACTGTAAATTGAAGCCTAGGGTAAAAGGAATTGAAACAGGTAAGTATGTCTGTTAGTCTGTTTGGGTTAATCATCAGCAAAAGATCGTCTACGTATTTGCAGATGAATGAGATGTCATGGGGAAACTGTGGGACGAGGGAGTTGAGAAGATCGTTGAGAAGGATTGAGGATAAATCGGGTGCAAGACAGTTGCCCATGGCTAGACCTTCAATTTGTTTATAGAATTTCCCATCATATTTAAAAAAACCGCTGTTAACACAAAGTTTTAGACTTTCTATAAACAGATCAAAGGATAGAGGGCTATGGAGGTGGAGGGTGGGCCAATGGTTTTCGATAATTTCTAGCGTTTTGGCTAGTGGGACGTTAGTGAATAAGGATGTGGCATCAATGGAAACTAAAATGTGGCCGTGGGGAATGGTTAGGTTGGATAATTTAGAAATTAGGTCAAAAGAATTTTTTATATCATAGGGATTATTATGGCTAAGTATTTGTAATGAGGGAAGAAGAAATTTACTGAGACTGGAAGAGGGAGAATCTATATTGGCAATGATGGGACGAAGGGGATTACCAGGTTTGTGGATTTTGGGGAGGCCATAGGCACGCGGTGGGAGGGAATTGTGGGAAATTAAGAAGGACTTAGTGGATTTGTCGATTTCGTTAGAGTTAAAAAGTTTGTGAATGTGTTCGTTGAATTTTCGTTCTTGTATTTTCGTAATGTCCTTAGGAATGGGTAAGTATGTATTGGTGTCGTTGAATAAGTTGGTCATTTTTCGTTGTATTCTGTTCTGTCCATGATGACGGTCGTGTTTCCCTTGTCGGAAACACAGACCGTCAAACAAAACTTAAACAAACAAAAACAATATAAACTACAAAACTGACCAACAAGGCATTTCTCCTATGTACGCTAATATTTTCCAAATACTCTCCCGACCTCCCACCTAGATTTTTACCATGCCCCTTGGGTATCCTTCCATTAACACCTTTTTCTCCTTTCCTGTCATAAAATGTCATAAACATGCCTTTTGATCCTTACCGACATGTCATAAACTTGCTTTTGATGATTACCGACATTTCCCCCACCACCTGCTGTTCCCACTTACTTATACCCCAGTAGATTTCTTTTTCTCCTTAGACACTCTACAATGGTTACTTAATTGCCAACCTTGGTCTTCCTCTGCCGCTCGGCATTTCTATTGGTATGTAGTATCTTATTTCTTTGTAAAATCAATTAATGTTACTATTAGCTACTATATTTGTCATTGGTATGTAGCTTCTTATTTCTTTGTAAAATCAATTAACGTTACTAATTACTATTAAAATCAATTATTGTACCTATTCACTTTTTCATTCTAAGAATTTAAGACGATATGTTCTTTCATAAGTTAATTTTATCTATAGCTCTGTTACCTATCACAATCATAATTTTTTTGTTTTTGTATTAATTTTTTCCTTTTTTTGTCATTTTAGCTGACGAAGGCTACCAATGAGTAGCCGAAACGTCCGAAATATAGATTTTTTTAAAACAAAATCATATTGAGGTTTATTTAGCCGAATCCCAACCATTCCATCTGTACTTAAAACAATACCGTAGTTAGCAAATTAAAACTCGTACAAAAGTCAAACGTGTTAGCAAACAACACAGAGATACGGGTATAACTATTTCTCTGCCATAGGTGGCTCTAGACAAACATTTCTGGGTCATAAAAAAGGCCCCTTGGGGGGTCTGCCCATAGATATAATCAAATTTTTATAACCAGTCACCTGGAAATCATTAAGGAAGCTAATAATAAACTAAGAACATACTTTAATTAGTCGTATTTGTTTTATTAATTTTATTTAATTTATTACTTTAGTATTTATTTATTTAATTATTTAGAATATACACAACTCCTAAATAAACTATGATTGTTGTAGCACATAGCCCAACAACGGGTGTAAGTAAACCAAAACCTGGCTATGTGCTACAAACAGAAATCGTTGCTCAATGTAGTTAAATTAACTACCAACTAATATAAAAATTAAGTAACTAAAATTAAATATAAATATCTAATTTATAAATTAAATTTTATTTAAAATATAAATATTTTACTTATAAATTCAGTTTAAAAATTCCAATATTCAATAATAAACATTTTGAAGGCAATAATTTATCCCATAAAGGCTTAATAACACTTATTACAAGCGTACAATTATAAAATAAATTTCCAACTTTATCAAACATCAGTGGCGTTAATAACCAAAAATGTTGGTACGCTTTAAGAAAAGAAGAAAAAAAAATACATTAATTAGAACTTATTACTATTAATTTGCCTAAACAATTTCTTTTTCTAACTTAATCGAAAAAGACTGTGAATTTTCATTTAGCCGCCATTGTTCTCGGGTACTTATCCCCCAAACTTATAGACGTCTCATAATCAAATCAAACAAGTAAAAATAGGTTAAACAACTAAATTATCAAGACCGAACCTAGGAGACTTAAACTTTCTAACCTATATGACTAGAAGGCGCAAATAACCTAATAGTTGAAAGTCAAAGTCCATATCCTATCGTATTTTCCAGCGTGGCATTCGAGCAATAATTTTAATTCGACTAAGAATTGGCCATTCACAAATAATTATTTAAATTTTGACGTCCACGTTAAGAAAACACGTATTTTTAGTCCTGGTTATCTCCATGTTACCACCATTTTGCTAGACAGATAACACCAGCCATCATCCCTTGAGGGAATCGAACCCGCGCCAAAATACCCTCAACCACTGAGCCTCCCATAAGTAAGTAATGATGTAGGTTTTTTTTTCATTAACCACATTCTATTCGACAGAGTATTTAACAAATATGGCAGAATAGTTTGCAAAATCCTACCTAAAATTCAAAATCTTACAGAAGATTAATTTCATACAAAATGTAAACATACTAGTTATAAAATAAAAAATTGTCTTACACTCAATTGTCATCTTAGGGTATTATCATACAAAGCTTATCTCTGGTGTAAATTGGAATGTTTATCAAATATTTCATTTTTTATAAAAGGTTTTTTTTTTTTTTTTTTTTTTTTTTTTTTTTTTTTTTTTTTTTTTTTTTTTTTTTTTTGTACGGAGCATCGACAACCAGGGTGCAGCCAGGAATTTTCTCAGCGAGCCCATGGTGGGGATCGAACCCACCATCTTCCGCTTATGAATCTAGCGCGCTAGCCACTAGACCACGGGAGCCCCCTTTTATAA
>OX328125.1:10816062-10956498 GCA_946811695.1 Gonocerus acuteangulatus
AGTTTGTCTGGAAGTCTAGTAATGTAAAGTTTGTCTGGAAGTCTAGTAATGCAAAGTTAGCCTGGAAGTCTAGTAATGTAAAGTTTGTCTGGAAGTCTAGTAATGCAAAGTTTGTCTGGAAGTCTAGTAATGTAAAGTTTGTCTGAAAGTCTAGTAATGCAAAGTTAGCCTGGAAGTCTAGTAATGTAGAGTTTGTCTGGAAGTCTAGTAATGTAAAGTTTGTCTGGAAGTCTAGTAATGTAAAGTTTGTCTGGAAGTCTAGTAATGTAAAGTTAGCCTGGAAGTCTAGTAATGTAGAGTTTGTCTGGAAGTCTAGTAATGTAAAGTTTGTCTGGAAGTCTAGTAATGTAAAGTTTGTCTGGAAGTCTAGTAATGTAAAGTTTGTTTGGAAGTCTAGTAATGTAAAGTTTGTCTGGAAGTCTAGTAATGTAAAGTTTGTCTGGAAGTCTAGTAATGTAAAGTTTGTTTGGAAGTCTAGTAATGTAGAGTTTGTCTGGAAGTCTAGTAATGTAAAGTTTGTCTGGAAGTCTAGTAATGTAAAGTCGTTTGCTGAATGTTTTTTCCGAAGGATTTCCGTCGAAGAAGGAGTGTTCCGGTTGGCACAAGCTGCTGGATTGTCTTTCATTTTATACAAAGTATTATGGGACAAATTTCTTAAAAAATTTACTCTTTTTGTTGACAGAAGTGTGCGGCCTGATAAATATTTATGTACATAAATTTTAATGACACCTTTTCATAACGTATGACAGATTCTGACGTCATAAGCGCGTTTTCCTGTCGAAAGAGAGAGAAGAAGCATCCTTCAAGCTGATAATGCTTGCAGAGATCCCTAGAAATCTATTCCACCATTGTTCTATAGTTGACTTTAGGGTTTTGCTGGTTCCCCTTGACAAGGGTTGGGGGGATTTTTTCCGAGCCCCTGCTCCCGGTTCTGAGTCACTCGGGCAAATCGATACGTACACATTGCTATCACTTGTTGATCCCTCCCTCGCAATACACTCTCTCTCTCTCTCTCTCTCTCTCTCTCTCTATTTATCTCTCTCTCTCTCTCTCACACACACACACACACACGCACACTCTGTCTCTCTCTCACAATCACACACACCTTTTAGTTATCTCTCCCACTCTGTAAACACATACTACCCCCTAGATGCACACAGGTTCGTCGAGCAGTGGTTTCCGAATGAGGCTTCGTTTGGCAAGTTCTCTACGATTTCAGCTACATACCAATATCAACAAGATCTGACGAAAGAAATATATCACATATATTCATAAATTAATGGAACCATCAGAACAAACACTAGGAATTAGTTGGAAGCCGATAAGATTAGAAAGCAGTATATAATTTCAAATCACAAAAGTCATAATATCTGGGCGAAAATACACCCATCATTTTTCTCACTTTGGGTAATTTTTGTCAAAAAGGTAAGCATTTTGATCATGATAATGTCATTTGGTAAGTAAATAAAACCTGTTATTTATTTCATGTAATAAACTGTACATTTATTGCATACACCTATTCGTTTACATTGCTTTTTACATGAGTAATACTCATCAAAGGTTTAGAAATCACTTTGTTGTTCCATGCCCTTTAGAAGTAAATTCCCGTCAAATTACAAATTAAATTTCCAGGCAAAAGTTTCCGCCAGAATCAACTTCCAATCCCGTTACACATTCACGTCTCGATTCAACATATTCATGTCGTAGAAGCATAACAAGGAGGTTATATGGGTACCAGGACCCGAAGGAATTAAAGGAAATGAAAAGAAGACAGTGGAACAGAACGATAGGAAACCTTTTATAATAGGACAATATTTTGGATAGAACGAACCGTTCTCGGAGGGGGCAATCGACTTTTGGAATAAAAAAAAATCTCCACAATGAACAAGTAGGACAGTCACTAAAAAAAAAACAATTTATTCATTCCTTTTTACAGTAATTACTGCAATATATATATATATATATATATATATATATATATATATATATATATATACATATATAATCAGACACACATATTTATATTTTTTATATATACATATACATAGTAATTAACTTATAAATTCTGTAATTAAAGGAATAGGGATTATTAATAATCTGTTATCCGAATATCCGCTTTTTGATTAGCGAGTAACGTTAGAAACACGTTCATTTCTTAAATGTAGCCCTTGGATTTCCAGTTATTAACAAGCATAAAAATTGTATTAATGAATTAACGGTTTTTCGGACGTTTAATTAATTTTTAATGTTATTTATTATTTTTATTATAACAATTTCTCACCATCTTTGCTCATCGTCCCAAAGAACCTGCCGCCAAAGGAGCCGAGAGTGATGGTGTGTCATCACTGTTTGGGACCTTCTGAAACAAACGGCCTTCGTCATTCCGGTATTGCTAACTTCACTTTGGAACAAAGTTTAAGAAATTTTATATTGCTAATATTTGGCTTCTGATTAAATATTTTGTTCGGGTGTGTATAATTAACAAAGGCTTTTCCAAAAATTAAAGAACCTAACAGTGCCCGCGGTCTGATGATACCAAGGTTCCTAAGCTACCTCAATAGTTTTTTATTTTTATTTTTTACGGCGCATTGAAATCCAGGGGATTTACCCATTAATGACTGGGAGGGCTTAGAAATGCTCTCTTCTCCTCTTTTTTTTGGCCCAGAATGAGGACAGAACATTTATTTACTGCTAGGCATATCTTCACAATACACTGGCCAATATTTTCACATTTTCCTAGTTTTTTTCCAAGTAAGTCAGCCCGAGTTAGTGAGATTTATATACATGAAATACAAATTCGAATTTAAAATATGTGTATGTATCTATGGTGACATCAGCATCAAAACGAAACAACTCTTGTTTTAAATGAAGAATCGTCAACAACCACAACAAATCTAACACAACTGTTAATAATGTGATTCATTTTTAATTTTGATTTCTCCAAAATTAGTCTCTTTGTCAGTATTTTGTTCAATTCAATGGATGTAACAATGTTTTCTATGACATTTTTTTTGTATCAATTAAATCGTAAATAATGCCAGTTATATCAATCAGATTGCAAATGTTAGTCTATGTTTCGATCAGATCGTAAATGTGACTTTTAGTTTCGATCAGATCGTAAATACTTGATGTTGCATCGATAAGTTCGTAAATATCTTCCGTTGTACCGATAAGATCGTATACACTTCCTGTAATATCAGTCAGATCGTAAACGTGCCTCTCAGTGTCGATCAGATCGTAAATACTCCCGTTAATATCAATCAGATCGTAAATGTGCCTCTCAGTGTCGATCAGATCGTAAATATCTCATCCTGTACCGATAAGATCGTAAATACTCCCTGTAATATCAATGAGATCGTAAATGTGCCTCTCAGTGTCGATCAGATCGTAAATATCTCTTCCTGTACCGATAAGATCGTAAATACTCCCGTTAATATCAATCAGATTAGCACCAGGCCACTTACAGGTTACTAACTTTCCTCAATATCCATGGCGGGAAACAAACTTCGAAAATAAAGTTTGATGATTTTGTGTCCTATGCTGTTTTTGCATCCCCTTTCCACTTGTCAGGAATGCTAATCCACAAAGCCACGACCCCCCGCCGGGAAGTAAATACTAAAAATGAAGGTACCTACAATACTGGAGAAGAATCACGACTGACTGCTCGAGATAAAGGTGGTGCCAAATGAAACAGTAAACAGTAGCTTATTCTTCGATAGGCCCTGAGGCTGAGTACGGGGGGGATGAAACCCTGTAATTAACCCCCTGACACGAGCTCTCTTTATAACTAATTCAGAATTTAATTATAATTTTTGGGGGCGAAGCATTGTGGAGAACCCCCCCCCTTCTCCTGACTCGAACAGTTTTCATTAAGAACCGCCCTAAGGCTTCTAATCTGGCAAACATTGGATTTCTCCGAGGGGGGGGGGAGAATCTTGCTCTTAATAACTCCTTAGCCTTATTATTGGGTTGTACTGATAAGTCTTAGCATTGGCCATTTCCCATTTTCCATATATTACAAAGTAAACTCCCCTTTCCGATTGACCGATTTAGGTCATTTTTACAACACTTCTTTCCCATGAGTTACCCACGACGTATACCGCGTTTCGTTACAATAAAGCAGAAATTACGACCGGTATGAGTATATTAGTAATTTGGGTCCGGAGCAAACCCCCCCCCCCTAATGAACCGATTTAGTTTGTTTTTACCACACATATTTACCTGTAGATTACCACTACGAATACTGAGTTTCGTTGAAATATAACAAAAATCACGGCTGGTAGTGGCGAATTGGTATTGTGGGTCCGAAGTAAACCCCCCCCCCCTTCTAATGAACCGATTCTGTTTATTTTTACATTTCACTTTTCTCTCTATATTACCACTACGAATACCGAGTTTCGTTGAAATATAACAAATATTACCGCTGGCATGGTCAAATTAGTGCTTTGGGTTCGGGGTAAACCCCCCCCCCCCCTTCCGGTGGACCGACTTTGGTGGTTAACGAACTCGTTCAATCGTTTGCTAATTGAATGCTATATACCAAGTTTCGTAACGAAAAAACAAAAACTCTGGCCGCTATCGTGTTAACAGACATATATATATATATATATATATATATATATATATATATATATATATATATATATATTGATATATATAAATTTTAACGGGGGTCATTTTCTGTGTCTACTAGGTAGGATCGTTAAAGATTTGAAGACATTTTTTAAAAATTCCGTCATGAGTGCAACCTCAATAGCTACTTTCCTTCGGAGGAAAGTGCTAAAAGCAATTAATGTAAATCAGAGAAATAACAATGTTATAATTCAATAAACAAACGAGATGATCACTTCATGTAATTTTTTATTATATTTGATTTGTTTGCCATGTTGGTTCATTGTAGTTATATATGTATACATAAGCGAGAAACAAAAAACATAATAAAACAAAAATAAAATATGAGTAACCAAATAGTAATCATATAAGTAATAATTTTCCATAATAATACATTGTTGTTGTGTTTAGAAGATAATTTTATTTACATCATCCATATCCATACTGATACTTTACCTATTCACCATATGATAACCAACTGTTCCAAGGTCAGTGATAACATGCAGAAATCCAAATTGCACTGTCCGGTGAATGCACTCTGGTAACATTATCTCTCCACATCTTATCTTATCTTATCTAAGATAAGATTAATCATATTCTTCAAAAATAGATTAACCCACACGCAAGCAATAGACTATTTGAACGGCCAGGACTACTCAAAACTATACCACTACGTTAAAGAGGCAATGAATTTTAAATTTGATTATCAGGAATAAGGAGGATCAATTTTTGTTTTACTTATTTATTTGTTTATATATTGTTTACAATAAAGCATATTGTTTTTATTTAATTTTCATGTGTATAATATTATGTGGTGTCGCTTAGCTGATGGATTATATCCAAGCTTATGTAAATTTATTGTGAATTTCTCAAGGACTTATTATTTGTACATTTATAAAATAAAATTTACTTTACTACTACTACTACTACTTATCTCTCCACATTTCATTATAAACCCAAAGTTATAATGCACCCTTTGCGAATTAGAAAAAAAAATTCCAATTTTTTGGAAGAAAAATAAATTATTTTTTTAACGATTATGCCAAATTATACTGAGATTTCTTTCAACTCCACAACCAATCAACATACATCAACATCTATAATTTTTTTTCATAAGATTTAAGAACCAGAGAAACATTTTTGACCAATAGAGTTTAATAAATAGAAGAGTAAATACATAATTTCTTCTTTCCTAGTCAGAAGTTTTTCTTATTATTATTTTTTTGTTATGATAATAATTAACATATGCACATGTAATTAGTAGATTATATTCGATAGGTCAAGGGGTCTAAGAAACAAATAAGTTTTGTGGAAAATGGAGTCAAAGTTGAACATATTGTCCATGGTCAAACTATCAAATATGAAAAATATCGTATTTCAGATTCGAGACTTTTCTCTTGCATTGTGGCGGATACGACTTGTCGCAACTCTAACCCCTTTAGAATGGCCTTTAATGACTTAAAGAAAGTATGGAATGAGGCCATTTTTCAATGCATTACTTCTTCAATGGATAGAATATGTTGGTTCTCTAGTTTGTTCCGATTTGCATATTCGATAGTTTGACATGGTAAGGACGATATGTGATAATCGCAAAAACTATATATTTACTGTTCCGATCTTACTAGATACATTCATACATAATAGGTACATCATCCGATTTATGATTAATATGCAAAAGAATTGAAAAATCCGCACATAGACCCCTTAATGTCCTTCTGGACTTCCAAAAGTAACAATACTCAAGAGAACACAAGCTTGGTGACAGCAACTGTCAAGAAAATCACTTGGATCTCTTTACCACCCACAAGATTACGGTGTTCACAACCCATTTCTGTATATGGCTCATTTTTTCAAAAATGTCACTTAGACCCTTTGACTTCTGGGGCTAATCCAATTTATAAAAAAAACCTTAATTATGCTATGAGGAATATTTATAGTTGGAATGTAAACCAGAATGTCATCTTTTAGTGCGGTTCCTCCCTCCCTTCATAGGCAGGAACCCCGCTTATAAGGTTGATCTCATGAAACAATCGGGAAGTGCCGACTAGAAAATTTTGCGTTTCAGAACCCCAGAGAATATATTTAGTTTACTATTAGTTTCCTTGGGCGCTAGGTTAGCACAGTAGTAGAGCACACGACTATATGCTGGAGGGCCTGAATTCAAAACTCGGGCGAGCGCTGAAGATTTTATCTCCTAGTGTCTTCGTTCAAGGGTTGGATTGGGCTGTAAACTAAACCCAAACACTTAGTTTCCATACATTTTTTTAGCAGGATATAAGAAAAATAATATTGATTGTAACAATTGCTGGGAATTTCTCTCAGTTCCCTCAGCTGCTCCAAGAAGGATCTCGTTCTGCTTCGCTTCGTATTAATTTCTTCTTCCCACCCGGATTTACGATTTTATGTTAATCTTATTAAATAATACAATCTAATACTATAGATCAATTAAATACTAACTCCAAAATTCCTGCTCCCGTAATTACGAGAAGAGGAAACAGCTGACAAGTCTACGCCTCGTCTGACTGACGGAATGTCAAAACCCGTACTCATCACGCATGGTAAGCTAGTCGAAACGGTAGCTATCGATGAAAACACACAATATGCAAATATCCTCGTACTAATTATATGAAACGGTTAGCAACAATAAAACTCCTTAATAAAGGAAAAGAACTCCCGCCCAAACAGGAAACTACTCCCGCCTTTTTTCGGAACGTGTTATTAGTAATGAAACTTCATCTTCAGGGCCAATTATATGTCTCTCTCTCTTCAAAGTCACTAATTATAGGCTTGAATTATAATTTTTTAATTGCTCCGGCTCGTGTTAATTGTCTGCTTTATTTTGAAACTTTTATGTCTGCGGTGAGAAGTTTGATCTGCTGTTCTAATTTGCATTAAAACGGATTGAATCATTCCATTTTTTCTCAGCTAAAAAAGGTTTTTTATAACTTTTAAACGAAAAAAATGTCCAAATGGCAGTAAGTTTCCTATTTCAGCCAATTTCTAGTAATATTATAGAATAAGTGGGTGATACGGCCATAATTAATTTCATCATGAGAACGTTCCTTACTTTGTTGAGAGGAGATCGTTGACCGTAGATGATGCAAGGTAGGGATTGTTGGGGTTCGGTCACTGCTACTTAATAAAACTACATTTTATCATAAAAATGGTTTTATTGTGCCGACGTTTCGGCTTGAACTTCAAGCCTTCATCAGGGCTGTAAAAAACAAGTAGGACGGATGTAATACTGAAATATACATATATATATATATATATATATATATATATATATATATATATGCCTACATACACAAATACACATACATATATGGAAAAAGACAAAACATAAAATGCTAGAACATAATATATAGAAGAACAATGTGCTCTAGAAGTGTTTGGATTATTAGGAAAACAGATATAAGAATCTAATCTAATATGTAATCTATTATTCTTATATCTGTTTTCCTAATAATCCAAACACTTCTAGAGCACATTGTTCTTCTATATATTATGTTCTAGCATTTTATGTTTTGTCTTTTTCCATATATGTATGTGTATTTGTGTATGTAGGCATATATATATATATATATATATATATATATATATATATATATGTGTGTATATTTCAGTATTACATCCGTCCTACTTGTGTTTTACAGCCCTGATGAAGGCTTGAAGTTCAAGCCGAAACGTCGGCACAATAAAACCATTTTTATGATAAAATGTAGTTTTATTAAGTAGCAGTGACCGAACCCCGACAATCCCTACCTTGTTCCTTACTTTGTTTTCCTTACTACAAAACGCGCTGTATAACCTCAAAAAGCATTGAAAAGGATACAGAGATATTAAAATATATGGAAAATTTTATTTGAATTTTGTGGCATATTTGACCCCAAGGGCACAATTAAAATCTCCCCAATGGTCAAAATTTCATCCCCTAGCAATGAAATTAGCTGTATTTGTAATAATTTCCTCAGCTAGGGGTTACTAATTAAATATATACATATATATGTTAGAATACTTTTCTTAATATGCATTTTAGTCATGGCTAGGAGAATATATTCATTTTGGCAGCTCCTTTCGGATGAAAATATTTATTTTTATTTATATTATTTTCGTCTGCTCCAAAATCAATGAACGTTCATAAATTTTATTCTTTGTGTAAATGGAATTTCAAGAAACCAACTCCAATTCGTTCAAACCCATCAAAGCTTCAAAATCTCAATTTTGTTAATGTTTTCCTAATCGATCAATAATAAGTTATAACAACTAAATTGTCTGTCCTCCAGTCCAAAATAACATAATAAAATAAAATACAATAATTTAAGACAATAGTATAGTCATTAAGATATAAATTTAAATAAATATTACAATTATTATATCGACGATACAAAAGCAAACTAACGAATATGAAAATCACCACTTTTCAGAGGGGAAAAGTATTTATTCATAACTTTTTTTTGAACAGTCAAATATTCGGCAGATTTGACCTTTTGATAGTGGAATACTTTCCCTTTAATAGAGTGAAGTCAGATTGAAGAATTTGCCGTACATAAGTCCAGCAGAAATTATTAAAGATGGACAATGAAAGATGCATTTTTTCATATTCGTTAGTTTGCATTTGTATCGACGATATTCAAAGCTCATCTCGCATTTCCTACCTTACGGCATCTTATACGGCATCTTTAGATCAGTTCATAATGGTGTTATTATCTCTTGTCTTCATCTTAACTTTTCTTAAATATATATGTGCAGTCTGCTGTACTCAACTGTGCATATACATATATATATATATATATATATATATATATATATATATGTTTGATGTTATTTTTCGTCGCTGGGATAGTATTTTTAGATGGAACGGCATTTTTCTCCAGCGGTGGTACTCCTTCTCACTTCTTCCCGGAATAAGCAGGAGGAGAGAAAAAAAAGACGCAATACCATCAGCGCTGCCAACGGACAGAATCCCAACTACACCAGGGTGCTTCAACACCATTCGTCCGCCGATACTGTGGCTAGAGGGGTGAAAAGGAGCCCAGATCGAGAAAAATGTCATTCCCTTGGCTACCACCGAGGAAGAAACAAGTACCTGGCTGAAGAAGATGGAGATGAATACATCGAAATATTCCGGGAAGAAGTGAGGAGGAGTACCACCGCTGGAGAAAAATGCCGTTCCATCTAAATATATATATATATATATATATATATATATATATATATATATATATATATATATGATAAAATTTCATTCCCTTTTGTGTAAAGGGTATTTGTTTTAAATTTCGATTTACTAAAAATGGTTTTGGATATCTAAATATATTGTTGTGCAATTTTATGAATATATATACATTTAAATAATAAATACTTTTGTGAATTTCGTACATACATTCTATCATAAGAAGTGATTTCTATAAAAATTCATTTACAGATTTAACTTATATTTAGTTATTATTAAAATTAATTGGCGCCTATTCTCTGTAAAACAACATTCAAGGGGTCTCCCCGTGGTCAAGTGTCTAACGTTTCGGATTCTCATGCGGGAAATGGTGGGTTCGAGCCCCACCTGCTAAGGTAAGTTGAGTCTTTTCATTCTAGGGCCCTTTGAAAGGATTTCCTGCTCAATCATGTTTTTTTAAGAAGGCTGACAACCTATAGATAGCCCGGCGCTAAAGTCCTAGCGCCATAAAAAAAAAAAAAAAAAAAAATCAACGGTGCAATAAGAAATTAATCGACAAACCATTCACCAAATAATAAAACGAAAAACAGACCAGCAGCACAAGAACTAAGAGTAAAAGTGAGCTCAGATTGACAAGGTGTAATCTCTAGGTGTGTTGTAGGTCATGAGAACAAAGATAGGGATTAAAGCTGCTTTCTGATTGACTCTAGGTTCAACTCTATAGTTAATTGCAAGATAGAAGATTCGAACTAACCTTTAATTAGTAGATGTACCTCTTGACAGCTTCAACTCCATCTTATAGCTCGGGGCTGAATTTCCTTAGGGAACCTTAGCACAGCTCAAACACTGTGTATATGTTCATTATATCTTCCATATTCAACATTATGATATAAATATGGAGGCCCGGTGGCCATGAGTAATAAGGTGCATGTACTCCGTGCCTATGATCGCGGGTCCGATTCCCACTAGGGGTGGTGGCTTTTCTACCCTAGCAAGAAAAGGGTGGTAACCTATAGATAATCCACACTAAAATTCCCTATCAATAATAAATGGTCGTTAAAATTTAAATAAATCAATAATATAAATATATGAGTCGATGACTTCCAAAATGGGTTGAATCCTTTTTTTCATGAAATTAAATTAAAAACTTTTTTTTTTTCCTCAGACTAAAAAAGTATTTTTTTTTTTTTTCAAATTCATTAAATCTTATAAGAAATAAGGAAATGGCTTTTATCGTAACCTCGTAAATATTAATTTCCTAAAGGAATTATACCGGCTTAGACGTTTTTTGTGTCCTCTGGCTTGTGCGTTTTGGACATATCGCACTAGTATTTCTGAAGTGACACAACACAAAATAAAACTCAACTGAAAATTTGTCACTCTTGCCTATATAAGGGGGGGGGGGGGTAGCAATAAGAAAGGAAGACTGACACAAGTTCCTTCTGGTGTACAAGCTCTGTACATACAGTTTTGATGGTTGATAAAGAGATATTTACCATGTCTTTCAAAGTCAGAACTGAAAAACACAGATTTTTGAGTGGTGTCACTTTAGAAATACTAGCACCCTAGGCAACGAACAGTTAAAGATGGAAATGTTTGGAACAAATTTTTTGACTTTCTTTGGGCTAGTTAGGAGGTGAACATATCAAATGTCCGCGCCCGTAGCCTTTGAGCCAGGGGGGGGGTTTAGAAGGTCCCATTTTTTCGGGGTTTCACTTATATTTTGGAAACCCTACGTTCTAGCGAAAAAAACACCAAATGAAAGCTGATTAAATTTTCTACAAGTGTTACTCAATCAAATTTTTCGAGATATCTTTAGTTTTTGAAATATTCTCTCTGGAATGTCTGACATTTTGGGAAATAACACTTTTGTAGAATATATTTTGACCGGATAACTCTTCAACGATGCACCAAAAAAATAAATAACGGTTTTAGGGTTGTAGAGTATTGCATTCTCTTCAATTATATATATTACTTCGCTATTTTATGTATTTCCCTTCAAACGTTAAAACAATTTCAGTGTCCATCGTGAAATCTGAAATTTCGCGAAAACTGTAGAGTAATATCCTTTTTTACTGTGGTGCGATGTCCTTTTTTTGAAAATCGACCCCTCATGTATAGGTTATTGATAAGGCTATCTCCAGCGGTTGGTTTCTCACGTTATTTTAGGTTTTTTTACATGTGTATATACTTAGACTTAAAGATGTGCGGAAAAAGTGTTTTTCCCAAAATAACAGACATTCAAGAGAGAATATTTCGAAAACTAAAGATATCTCGAAAAACTTGATTGAGTAAAACTTATAGAAAATTTATTTAGCTTTCATTTTTTTATAGAATGGTCATGTCGCTAGGACGGTAGTTTCCGAGATATAAACTACTACTCAGGAGTGGACATCCAGCTACCGAGACAACAGACGAGAAGAAGTCGTACTTACTCGACTCCGAATTGGCCACACAAGATTAACACACGAATATATATATCATGACAGGACTTAACAAACCAACCTGTAATATATGCACCGTAAAACACCTACTTACGGAATACAGAAGAAGACACAAACTATATATTCCACATGACATGTAAGAATTGTTGTGGGACAGCAGCCAGTACATAAACACAATATTCTCCTACTTACACAACAATAAACTACATAATATCTTTTGAAAATATCTGCTGAATAACCAGTGGCTTTCTGGAATATTACAGACATTTCCATAGCCCTGTTTATAAGTTAATTAAATTTCTAATCACAATGCTGGTTCATTGGGTCATACAGGTACCACCTGGAAAGAGTGAAGTCGCCATAGTAGATATCACTTATTATAATAATGATAGACTTAAATTCAAAATCTTCAATAATTATAATAACCTTATTACAATAATAAATTCGTTCAAGATTCACTCAAAATTAAGATATAACTAAGGGAAAATTATGAAAGATGTAAGGAAGCAAAACAGCTGATCCATCATTAAAGAACCCTGAAATAGGGACTTTAAGATCCGCTGAAGTTTCCGAGGCAATCAGACTTCCAGAAAGCAATAAAGCCCTTTTATTGAGGAGAGTATTAATAATTGAGGAGTGTTGAGGAGAAGTATTCGAGAAATTATGCTCCTTATGACATATTAATACTCCTTTCCTCAACCCTTCAGCCCGTTCTCGAGTGTCAATTAGCAAGAGAAGGGGTTTGGAGGAACTGGATATCTACCGTGATAAGGGGGGGGGGGTGAGTTTTAGGGGATAAGGGAGAATTGAGGGGAGGGGGGGTCGTAAATTCTAACAAGAATTTACTAGCATCTCCCAATTCCAACTTCATCCACTTGCTAGTTTTAATCAAGAGGAAGCTCATCGTAGACTTGTTGGTCTTCATCTAGCAAGAAATTTGCACCGAGTAGCAATCTGTTGAGATTTTCATTACTCCAAGATTCAGAATTATTTGATTAGGTCATAACTTTATTTTGACATCTTTTGGCGATTCTCTGAGTTCATGTCGTTATATTCCTATTACTTCCAAGCCTGTTAAGTTTTTCTTCAGTAATTATTAGGCTTAATATTTTATTTTATTTATTATTTGTTTTATGCACCGCTTCTTTGGCGAATTGCATTTTTTTCAATATTTTCAACAATTAGGCTATTAACGGCGGGCTATCTATAGGTTGCCACCCTTTTATAATACCAACAGCACGTGGTCGGTACCCATTCAGGTTCTGACCACTCCCGACGTTGCGTAACTTCGGTGATCTACGGGAACCGGTGCATTCAACGTGGCTATGGCCGTTGACCAAAAAACAATATTATTACAGATTTTTAGCCTATAACACTGCAGTATCATTTATTAAATCTATATGTGTATATATATATATATATATATATATATATATATATATCACTTGTCTGTCTGTTTGTTCCTTATAGAAATCCACACCGTTTGCCCGATATTGACCAAGCTTGGAACACTGGTACGTCTTGATCCGGAGAGTCTCCTAGGCTAGCTCAAAAACGTCTATCAGCTGTCTGTCTGTCTGTTCCACACCGTTTGTCCGATTTTGACAAAACGTGGCACACATGTAGGTCTTGATTCGAGTAATATGACTGTCCTCGAATCAAGGAGCTAGGTTAAAATTGTCTAGAACTCACAGTTCGGAGGTCACAGGTTCGAAACAATGAACACACATAGTTCATTGTTCATTATTAGATTTTAATATTACTTATTTGGTTTCAGTATCATGGCACGCCGGGTAGCAGCTAATTAATTATAAAATTAAAAACACCCGAATAAATAATTTAATTATTAGGATTAATTAATTTAAATTTTTACGAAAAAAAACTTGAGGAAAAGCACAATATGGTCGTCATTGAATCCGCTCCCAATAAATAAGAAAAAAACCAATAGCAAAGAAAAAAATAAACAATAACTAATGAGACTTTTTAATAAAAACGCTGATATTTATCGATTATAATTAACGATTGTAGAGGTAAAGATATTATAAATTAAATACTTCTAATATATTTTTGTGTAAACCTTTTAATTAACTTTAAAAGGTATTGAAAACTGAAATCATTTTCAAAAGTTTTCCAAAGCACGAAAGTAGGTATATTGGTCGATAGTTGGTTTGAATATGTAGTTAACTTTTCATTATGGTTTGGTTTCATGTTTTCCACGTTGGAGTAACCCTCCAGCGTGGGAGTTTATTTATCTACGTAAGCCATCCTTTCTGGATACTACACGTATTTTGATTAGGCATGTACATAAAATAATGAATTCTTTTACAATTAATATGAATACTGAAATTAAATGACAATAATAAAAATAAAAATAAAACGAAAACTAATAAAAAAAAAAGTAAATAAACAAAATTATATACATATGTAAATAACATAATACATATGTGGGCAATCAGATGAGTTCATTGATATTTTTTAGGTCCAGTTGTTTAATAATTGCATCAAATTCCTTAAAATATGTAATTAGTAAGTCAGGTTTGTCAACGGGCCAAGTTCCGTCCTGTAAGGTAATGTCCTTAATGAGTTTTGTATTATGGTTTGGTTGTTTTCTTTTCACTCATATTCAAATTCATTCTTCAATTGATAAATAATACAAGAATTATCCTTTGACGTTGTTAATGGATGAAATCAGTTCTTATTCGGAATTGTTTCTTAAAATATAAATAGTTTAATAAATTTTGTAATCACTATCTGAAACCTCTCTTTGTTATTTTTTGTTACCTTATCTCTTTATTTTTCTTCTTTTTTTAGCTTCAATTGGTTTCCGGGCGTTTCTTATTTAGCCTTACTGCTCTAACAGCCGTAAAAAATGTTAGCAACAAAAATTGCCAAACTCTCATCGATAATTAATAATTATAAAAATAACAGATATTTGGAATGTACTAGGCAAATACTTGGGAGTTATGACGGCTCTCGGACCTGGAACTTGGTTGGAAACCGGTTTGCCAACACTTGAAACGTGACCAAGCAAAGTTATTTTACTATATAAATAGATTTAATATTTCAACTTCTAGAATGATCTATGGGTTAAATTATTTTTTCTATTTTTGAGAAAATTTTGAGTTTCCTGAATCTAATATCATAATCACGCATCCTCAAGTAATGGTTTTATAAGTTTTTGTAGAACAAAACCATATTTATAATAAGGCTTATTGACCATTCATTATTATATTCTTGTTTTTATATTTTTTTATTTTGTTCTTTCTTAGTTCCAGCTGTTAGTTTTAGTTAGTGAATATTCGTGAATTCAATAAAGTACGTTTTTTTTTTGGATATATTTGTACAAAGATTGAGTACTTTTTAGCGTATCATGTTATACTGGTGGTAACTTCTCTATGGACGTTCATCAACTTTCCTCCTTAACCTATCCTGGTATAGGTATATATATATACATGTTCCAGAAAGCCTCATCAAGAAAACTCCTACGAATCCATTGGTAACGACCAAAGAGATATCTGGGGCTTCGAGAAACCCAAACATGTGGCGTATCTGCTGGCGGAAACCCGCCCAGACATAATATTTCCATTACTGTCGACCAGTTTTTTCCCCGACCGCTGCGACCCGGGACACTCATCGAAATGTCTAAACCGGCGCCGTTTCAAGAGGAAACAGCTGCTTCTGGGAGATTTTCCATGGTCTGGACTTGGATTTGTTTATTTAAACAGTTTAAATCATCCCTTGATGTCCGTGATGTTATTATTCTATCCATCTGTTAGTATGATGTTGCCATTTGAATAAGTATAAAATATAATCGCCGTAGGATCGGGACATACCAACAATCAATAAAAATAATTTTAGTTATAACACGATGGAGGCCCGGTGGCCAAGGGTCGTGGGTTTGATTCCCACTAGGGGTGGTGGCTTTTCTTTACAACAAAAAAAGGCATCAGCCCTATCCTGGCTATAAAAGGGTGCTAACCTATAGATAATCCGTCCTAAAATTCTGTATTAATTTTAATAGAAGTTAAAATTTAAATAATTAATAACAACATGGTACTTATTAGCCATAATATAATACTTTGGAAGTATGATAAAGTAATTATCTTGTGTTTCAATTTTAGGGCCCCCTAGTCTGATGTTTGGTGAAGCTGCAGATGCCTTCGTTGAAATGAAACGATTAAATGAATAGAAACACTTAGGAAACACGCCATATTATTGATGAACCATTGAAAAAAAAAATACAACCCCGCTATTCTATAAAAACAATAATTGCAAAGTTTCAAAATAAATTAAAATTAAATTAAGCAATATTTAGTTATAATTTGGATGGGTGTGGCTGAATGGTACAGCATTCGACATAAAAGGTTTTTTCCCAGTGTCGTCGTTTGAAGATCGGACTCGGCTTGCCAGACCATCCCTAGGCCAACCCAGCATTTAATTAACCTATTAATGGGTACCTGAAAAAATCAGGAGCATAGTCCTGACCACAATACCTCTTCAGAATGTCTTATCGTTAAGAGTCAGATACCTATACAGTATCAGCCCCGATGAACCTAGTAATCTCACAATTTTTTTTTTTATTTTTTTTTATTTTTTTTTTATTTTATTTTTTTTTTTAAAAAAACATTGGACTCGTGATCAGTTAACTTGCTAAGGACAAAAAAATATTCCAATGTAGGAAGTGCCAGTATTGATTGTCTCCTTCCAAAAGTGTTATTATCATTATTATTACCATTTTTTTATTTACTTTTTTTTTATTTAGTTATTTTTATTTATTTGATTTTATTTATTTTGTCTCTTAACTCTTTTACTAATCAATTTCTGTATATATTATTATTAATATTTCTTAGCAAACTAAACTAATGTATTCCCCAAATGTACAGATGTTAAATAAACGTATTACTACCAAAAAAATTAAATTAAACTTAAATTTTGATCCGATATTTACCTTAGAATGAACATCTATTTCCAGAGTTTATTATTGAAATATCTTCTAGAAACGAAGGCAGGATATGAATGATAAGTGATAAGGAAGGAATGTTGATTGATTGATTCGAATCCAATCAATATAAATGAATGCTCCAAGAGATTGAACAGCACTAACTTTCAATTACCCGGATTGTCTGGTGGGACATGGAAATGATATTCAGGAGTCATAACCTCCTCGGGGGATTCGAACCCACGCAAGAGTTATTTAGTCATTTACTATCATTTTCGAAGACTAAACCCCTTTAATGCTCGCCATGAAGAATGCTAATCCATACTCAATCTTCTTCTCACAATCTACTCAATATTGTCTCAATCATATAATGCATCTTACACGGTTACTCAATTACAGTAAATATAATGCTATTTATGAACATGATACGCTACATACTATAGCCTGTTCAAATTGATGGAAACGCTCAATTCCGCATGCGTTTGAGGTAAATACTCCCGACGTTCCCACTATTTGCAAATCCCCCAAGGAACAACGCCGTAAAACACTATAAGAACTGTTTATGTCTCGTTTAGGACCAGGGAAGGCTTTGAGAGATTAGGCAAGAGATAATATTTATCAATGCTAAGCCAAATTATTTAAACTTTATTAGTTACAATATTGATAACTGTTTTTTAATAAAAGTGGATAAAACTAGAATTTTTTAAATATTAATTTTCAATACATTTTTTTTAAGGATTAAATGTATAAGGCCTTTTTCATTCATTATCACTTAAAAAAAATTAAGATAAAACATTATTATCAAAATTTCGACATAAATTTCAGACAACCCAATACAACTGTGAGCATTTAAAATTCTGAAATTTATCGGACAATTAGCGATCTGTTAAATTCTAAGAACACAAAATTTGTAAATTAGCATCTATGATTAACTTTTTCAGTAATTTATTCAATAATTATTATAAGAACGTTTAAATATTATTTTTAATAATTTAATTAGGGTTTTAATAAATATAATTTTATTTATATTAGGTACTAATTTTAATATTAGTATTATCGAACGGGTTTTAGAATATTCCAATCAAATTAAATTTAACCTTGATATGGAAAACTCTATGAAATATTCAACTTATAATGGATTTATTTTCTAGTAGACTAATATATTCAGAGAGAGATTCGACAATTACCCACCAAGTCCTTTAACATCATACTCCATCATGAAACAATTACCCACCAAGTCCTTTAACATCATACTCCATCATGAAACAATTACCCACCAAGTCCTTTAACATCATACTCCATCATGAAACAATTACCCACCAAGTCCTTTAACATCATACTCCATCATGAAACAATTACCCACCAAGTCCTTTAACATCATACTCCATCATGAAACAATTACCCACCAAGTCCTTTAACATCATACTCCATCATGAAACAATTACCCACCAAGTCCTTTAACATCATACTCCATCATGAAACAATTACCCACCAAGTCCTTTAACATCATACTCCATCATGAAACAATTACCCACCAAGTCCTTTAACATCATACTCCATCATGAAACAATTACCCACCAAGTCCTTTAACATCATACTCCATCATGAAACAATTACCCACCAAGTCCTTTAACATCATACTCCATCATGAAACAATTACCCACCAAGTCCTTTAACATCATACTCCATCATGAAACAATTACCCACCAAGTCCTTTAACATCATACTCCATCATGAAACAATTACCCACCAAGTCCTTTAACATCATACTCCATCATGAAACAATTACCCACCAAGTCCTTTAACATCATACTCCATCATGAAACAATTACCCACCAAGTCCTTTAACATCATACTCCATCATGAAACAATTACCCACCAAGTCCTTTAACATCATACTCCATCATGAAACAATTTTTTGATAGATAGCTTCTTGAAATTTCATTTCCAGCTTTTCTTTCACTATATTTTCCCTGATCTGATGAGTGAAAGAAATATTTGGATAGAACTTGTTTATATATATATATATATATATATATATATATATATATATATATATATATATATATATATATCTGTACCCCGGAGGTAAAGGACACCATGTCACATAATTGTGATTGTTCAGGGGAGCCAATTTTCCATAACTTTGAACTATTAAAATTCGTTTCTTCATTACTTATAGAAACAATTTAACGAAAATGTTTCACATTTTTATTGACATTGACAGGTAATTGTAAGTATTGGCATTGCTAGGTAATTGTAAGTATTGGCATTGCTAGGTAATTGTAAGTATTCGCATTGCTAGGTAATTGTAAGTATTGGCATTGCTAGGTAATTGTAAGTATTGGCATTGCTAGGTAATTGTAAGTATTGGCATTGCTAGATAATTGTAAGTATTGGCATTGCTAGGTAATTGTAAGTATTGGCATTGCTAGGTAATTGTAAGTATTGGCATTGCTAGGTAATTGTAAGTATTGGCATTGCTAGGTAATTGTAAGTATTGGCATTGCTAGGTAATTGTAAGTATTCGCATTGCTAGGTAATTGTAAGTATTGGCATTGCTAGGTAATTGTAAGTATTGGCATTGCTAGGTAATTGTAAGTATTGGCATTGCTAGGTAATTGTAAGTATTGGCATTGCTAGGTAATTGTAAGTATTGGCATTGCTAGGTAATTGTAAGTATTGGCATTGCTAGGTAATTGTAAGTATTGGCATTGCTAGGTAATTGTAAGTATTGGCATTGCTAGGTAATTGTAAGTATTGGCATTGCTAGGTAATTGTAAGTATTGCTATTGGCATTGCTAGGTAATTGTAAGTATTGCTCATAGTCAAACAAAACCAAGTCCTCCACATAATGATCAGGACATAGTGCCCTATACATCCTCTAATGATCAGGACATAGTGCCCTATACATCCTCTAATGGTCAGGACATAGTGCCCTATACATCCTCTAATGGTCAGGACATAGTGCCCTATACCATTATATGGATCAAAAAATCCTCATTGCTGACATGTTGTTAACCTCCAGGGTACAGATATATATATATATATATATATATATATATATATATATATATATATATATATATATATGTGTATATATATATATATATATATATATATATATATATATATATATTAGTCCTTTTCAACTTTATGATATTTCCTTCTTTTGTCAGAACCCTTTTAACAACTGGCAATTGATATTTGAAAACTCTTAACAGGCGTAATCACGACAGAGAAAAAAATAACGACAAAAAAATCGTACTACATGAGAGCTCTCGTGTGCAGTATAGCGGAGTATACGCGATCGAGCGCGATGGTATGTGTGATTAGGAATAGAGGTGTGTATACTAGCTCACGTGACAGGAGTACCGTGACAGGAGACCCGGCGGGATCCACGTGGGACGGATGGCGTGCAGAACGCTAAATGCATAAACACAGATATCCGCGGAGGGCAATTAAACCTTTAATAATAATTGGTAGGATCACGGACCATTGCTCGGCGGATTTGACGTGAATCAGTACGGGGCACTTTAAGTTGCAATGGGTTTACGCTGATGAGGTACCAGTCACTGGCTTCCGATCTCAGAAAGTATACTACGTCAGTAGGCTTGTAAACAGAACACATAGCAGGAGTTATTTCAAACCATAAGAATCCCTTATCGGACAAAATTATGATATAGTAGCTGTTACCCGGCGTGCCTTGCTACACCTACTTTCTGCGTCTAGAAAAGCCAAAATAAATTACAAAACCATACAATTAATATTAAAATTTAATAACACAAATCTATTCGAGTTCACAGTTTCGAACCCGTGACCTCCGAACTGTGGGTCTTAGACGATATTGACCTAGCCTATGACTCTCCCCAAATCAAGACCTAGCTGTGTGTCAAATTTGGTCAAAATCGGTCAAACTTTGTGGATCTGTATGTGGAACAAACATACAGACAGACTGCTGGTAGAAGGTTTTAACCTAGCATACAAGACTTCCCGGATCAAGACCTACCAGTCTTCCAAGTTTGGCCAAAATCGGTCAAACGGTGAGGATTTTTATAATGACCAAGCAAACAGATTATGTATATATATATATATATATATATATATATATATATATATATATATATTATTAGATGGGGCTTGAATAAGATAAGGAAAATGTAATATATTACCAAGAAAAAATACATCTAAATGTGGGACAACAAGTTGTGATTTTGTAATGGTACTTTTTCGATTATTAATAAAAAACCTGTTGAAAGTATTCAAGAATTACGGCCCTTACGAAATTGACAAGAAGACCCTAAAATGTTTAAGAACCATGGGCCTTGGAAGTCCTCGAGAATTACTTTTCAAATTCTCAAAATTCTATGCTTTAGATGAGTTTAAAACAAACTTCAGCTGTGAGTTCTGTCACATTCAGCCTAAAATGCTGAAAACCCTATCAATGGGAGTAGATAAGTTTCCAAATGTTGTAAAAGACTTTAGGAAAAGTGAATTGTAAAAAAAAGAAAGGAATTCGATTCTGTTGCTGATTGATGGTTTTCACACTTAGGTTAATTAATAGAACCCGGGTATTTGATTGGTCGAGCCACCGCTGTTTGCTCGCTCAGCTTTTGACCAAATTAAGTTTTCGTCCGACTCAGATCTGGTTACGTTTGTTGATTAATTTCCGTTCTTTTTTCTCCCTACGCCCCTAACAACCCCCCCCCCCTCCCCCCGGACTCTTCATCTGTTACTCTCCATCATTTTTCCAGTTTGTAGGAGTCATTTAACATTGTGTCAAGATTCTGAAGGCATAATTATTCATGATCTTTTATCTGGAGAAATTGAATTATATTTTACCATTTCCAAAACCTTTTTTTTTTCCTTATTTTTATTTATTTATTTTTTTTTTTTTCAATTTCACATTTTATTTTTTAGAAGAATCTCCAATTTTAAGCATGAGTGTATTACCAAATCACAGCTTGATAAGTTAATTGATCCTGTGGAACCAAAAAAAATCATTTATACTGCGCTGCCTATATTTATCTAACTCCAGGCAATAATCTTGCCATATTAGTCTTGAAGTAGCTAAACTAACCGCTTTTTAAATTTATTAAACCAAATATAAAAACAAGATGGTGAAATGTTGATTTAATTGATAATTTAATAAATAAAATAATTAATTGCTTCCTTAATATCATGTTTAAAAAGTTATTTATTTATATCCACTTAGAGCTGTAATGTCTTACTTTTCTTAATTCTGATAATTTTTTTAAGCTCGGATCTATAAAATAAATTCAATTTTTCACGAAGCGTTTTCTCAACGTTACAGGAACCCTGCAATGTGGGATTTTATTGTCTGTATGTTCCAATTTTTTTTTAATACTTCATTATGATAAAAAACTTATATTTATTTAAAAATTTAGTTGTATTATCTTTTGTGGCTGAATCCCATCTATCTATGGCTTGATGTTCCCGGTTAATGCCTTCTGAATTTCTTATGCTACAATAAAGAAGTGTTCGTCTCTATTTTCTGGTCTTGTCCTTAGGAAAACCTTACAAAGGACTTAAGAATCTTAAAAAGCAATAGAAAGTAGATAAAAGTGCTATTTCTTGAAGGTATTCATGGACTAGCAGCTGCTATAGTAGGGTGTGAGAGGTTCACGCCTTGCCGTCAAAGGCCTGCTAAGAGCTACCTTAAGTAGGTATAGGTTACTAGCTAGGTCTTAAGGCGATAAGCGACATTTCGGGGGCATCTGTCTCAGGTAGTAGATGAAAACCTTTCAGGTCGTGTTTTACTCTCAAGAGGATTTGGGAGGGATTTTTTTTTTTTTTTTGTAACTCCTCCGCAACATTTCTTAATCCCCTCCAGAGATGTAATGGTGTCGCTATTGTCCCCCGACGGGGTTTTCGATCTCTTTCTCCACTAGGAGATTCGCTCGTCTACAATCGGTTTGGGGCTTTGTCGGGTCGGTAGGCAACGCACAAAACCTCAACATTCTTAGCCGTCTTATCGCACTTAAAAGGGAAAAAATTGGACAAAGAAAATCAAAGAACACTAAAGAGTCAGTAGCAACACCTTTTTTTTCTCACAAGTATCTTTTCAACTATACGAATCTAATGCACCTAAGATCTTTAAGAAAACTAAAATCCTTTAGCCAAAAGATTTTTTAGGAAAATGCCATCGAAAGACTAATATGTTTACATCAAATAAATAAACGGTATATTCGAACAAATATTATTTAAAAAAAAGTGAGCATATTCCTCACAAAATTAAATAATTTTGACGTTTTAAATTTTCCAATTATTTTTAAAAAATCGTTTTTGTAAATATCTACTTTAACAGATTTTTATGGATTACATTTTTCCTTTTAGTTTGGAACTTCATGTACTAGTATGGTTGAACATTAATAAACTTACACAACCATTGGAGTCATTGTGGCTTATATATTTATTATTCTTTAAGAGGTATATTTTATCCTTTTTCATGTAATATTTCCATTCAAAATAATTTGATACAAAAATTTTTATTTTATAAACTATTTTGATCCAAATTTTCTGGATAACATATGGAGAGTGCAACTGACAATCCATTGACCTAAATATGCAGCAGAATAGAACTTTTTGATCAAAATATTTAATTAAATTTTATTAATTTTTGTATCAAGTTATTTTGAAGGGATATAAAAAATAAATATAAAAAAGGATAAAAAATACTTCTTAATGAAAAATATAGCCTTATTTTTATACATTGAAATAAACAAATTAATACATTTAATTACTTATTCTTTATATATGGCCCAGGTCAAAGAATAGTACTCCAATTTTCTTTGTATTATTTTATTTTTTGTAGGCCCTACATGTTTCGTGGCCTTTATGGCACCTCCTCAGGGGCCACTAAATCCCCATGTGTGGTTAGCTCGCCACCCATACTAATGGGTGTAAATAAAGGTCAGAAATACGTGGAAAATAAAATTAATACATTCATACACTCATGAACATACAAAGAGACGCGACCACGTACGTATTTTCTATCCTTACTTTTCCCTTTTAAATCTTAATTAAATCATTTATACTTATTAAAAATATGTACAGGAATTATAGAAAACTCAATGCACAATCCAAGGTTCTAACTATAACACAGATTTTATGTAATTATTTGGAAATGTATTTTCCTATTTGACCAATATTTTAAATACAACTCCTTCCATTAGATGTAGAGTTTTATTCTATTAACACATTTATTAAAGATCCAAATTAATAAATAGTTGGGAAGAAACAAACTGTAGTATTAATAAATAAACAAAATTGTTCTGTTGTGTATACTAATTTTCATGATCTAATATTTCGTTTAGTATTATAATTATTCTCTTAATTAATTTTTATATTTATTTTCTAGATGAAATAGCATGCCAAAACGACCAAATTATAGATTTTTCAGAAACTCTTACTGTTTTTCATTGCCGAGCCCCAAATATTCCATGAATTCGTAACACCAGGACGGCTTACTATTTGCTTTTAATTAATTAGTATGAATTTGCTGAACCCGATATTCCTCTGCCTCTCAATAAACTGTTATCATTAATTTTTAGGTTACCTTTAAATTAATTAAGATTTAGGGTAAGTTAACAAGTTTTTTTGATCAGTTTCAGTCAAAATGATGCAGTCATGCATCTATAATAATCTTGAAGATCCATGTTCACTGCTAGTAGAGATATTGGTATGTAATTGTTGAAAACCTCTCCACTTGTACGAACTCTTAGGAAATTATCCTGCGGCTTTCGGAAAGCACCAATTAGGACTAATACTATTGTGTAATTATTATTTTTACAATCAAACAAAAAAATAACACCATGAATTGCTGATTGGATGACAATTCAAACAGAATTTTAAAAAAAATAGCTACATTCTATTTGTAATTGAGATAATCAATACAGCCGTAGGTGTATAAGAATGGCCGGAGTCCTTGAAATGGTACAAGTTCTTTATCTGCTTGTTATAGCTCAGTTAATTATCTATTGTTCACCAAGTGATCTTCATGTCGATCACTGGTTAGTCACCATATAGGCTAGTCTAGTCGATTAGTTCACTAAGCAAATATATATATATATATACCTCGGAGGTCACCTTGTCACATATTTGTATTTGTACAGGAGAACCAATTTTCCATAACTTTGAATTTTTTAAAATTTGTTTCTTCGTTACTTATAGAAACAGTTTATCAAATTGTTATTAGCATTGCTAGGTAATTGTAAGTATTGATCAAATAGAACCAAGACCTCCACATGGTGTCTTTTACCTCTAATGAAAACGGACAAGATTTTATTTTTCACTGTCTTATCTTCGTTATTTATGGGAACGGGGCATAGTGTCATACGATGGTATATGACACCTATATGGATATGGATTATATACACACACACTTATGGCATTATATGGATTGGAAAATCAACACTAGGAACATGTTGTTAAAGCAATTAATTAAAAAAAAGGGACATTGTGTACTTTACCTCCGGGATACTGATAGTTTATTTCAACTGAAATAAAGGGAAATTCAAGAATTTATATCAATTCTTCTAAAATATGGCCCAATATATCTCTACCCTTGTGGTATACAGTGTTGGGCAAAACTAACGTTAGTAAACTAAACTAACGTTAGTTTTCCCTAACTAAAACTAAACTAATGTTATATTTTTAGTTTTAGTTTTAGTTTAGTTTTAGATTTGTATAATTATTAATCATATGGACTCCGTTTTTAGTAATGCAATTAGTTTAGTTCAGTAAAAGAGACCTAAATTTGTGATTTTAGTTTAGTTTTAGTTTTTAGTTAACTAATTTAGTTTATCAAAGAACATATGTTTTCAAATTACGAGAAAAAGCCAACATTTCTTATTCTTAAGCAAGTTCTATTAGTTTTAATAATTTACTTAATTATCGAAATAACATATGATTTATATTAATTCATGTTATTTTAGTAAAACTAAACTAAACTAAACTAAACTAAATTTTTAGTTTAGTTTTTAGTCAATTCCCAAAGATTTAGTTTTAGTTTTAGTTTAGTTAAAATCCATTAATTAGTAAAATTTTAGTTTTAGTTTTTTTTTTAGGTTGCAATTTTTAGTTTAGTTTTAGTTTATTCCAAAAAGTGAATTTAGTTTTAATTTTAGTTTTAGTTTTTAGTTTTGCCCAACATTGGTGGTATACCTCACCAAGTCCATTTTTTAATTAAATCGACTTAACAACATATTCGTATTGTGGATTTTTCAATCCATATAATGGTATAGGGCACTATATCCTGTTCCCATAAATAACGAAGATAAGACAGTGAAAAATAAAATCTTGTCCGTTTTCATTAGAGGTAAAAGACACCATGTGGAGGTCTTGGTTGTGTTTGACTATGATCAATACTTACAATTACCTAGCAATGCTAATAACAATGTGAACAATTGTTTCTAGAAGTAACGAAGAAACAAATTTTAATAATTCAAAGTTATTATAAAATTGGGACTCCTGAACAATAACAAATATGTGACATGTTGTCCTTTACCTCCGAGGTACAGGTATATATGACATGTTGTCCTTTACCTCCGAGGTACAGGTATATGTGACATGTTGTCCTTTACCTCCGAGGTACAGGTATATGTGACATGTTGTCCTTTACCTCCGAGGTACAGGTATATGTGACATGTTGTCCTTTACCTCCGAGGTACAGGTATATGTGACATGTTGTCCTTTACCTCCGAGGTACAGGTATATGTGACATGTTGTCCTTTACCTCCGAGGTACAGGTATATGTGACATGTTGTCCTTTACCTCCGAGGTACAGGTATATGTGACATTTTGTCCTTTACCTCCGAGGTACAGGTATATGTTTTACTTTTTTTCATGTTGTTCTTGAGGTCGATAATCCATCATAACTTTATACCCGACATGTTTCGTGCTTGAGACAATTGTTCTGTTCTTTTAAAGATTTACAAGAATATCTCATTCTTACGAAGGGAAATTTCCTTCAAACCCAACCTGATTTCTCCTAATAAGAAACTTAATACTTCTAAAAAACTGAATGATTTTCCTCCAATAGTACTTCAACTTAGTTGACTTTTTTTTCACTGAATATCAGCATAGCATTTGTGCAGTAACCTTAACAAATAGTGATCAAATAATCATCCGTGTGGTAACATTTTCTTCAAATTACCACAAATTATAGATTATAATGATAAATATTTTTGCTTAGTTGTTAATGTAAGATAGCAATAATACCAATACAAAGTACAAACTGAAGGTCTCTTCTACAATAAAACAGGAAACTAAAAGAACTGACCTTAACTAACTTCTAATAACTGTCATCCATATTTTTGAATTACCTGAAACAAAAAAATAAAAACGTCATTAGAGCATAATTCATTAAAACTTTATAAATTATTTTAATTGTGAGTATAAAATTATTGGCATGAAAACAGGGATGGGGAGAATCAACGATATACTGACAGACGTAGGAGGAAGATAGAAAGAGAACGAATAAGATGCAATTAGAGAAATAGTAAGAAAAAAGAGTAAGAGATAGAGAGAGAGAGAGAGAGAGAGAGAGAGAGAGAGAGAGAAACGTAGAGAGAAAAAATTCCGACTTGCAGGAACTGCATCATCTTAGCGCGCTTCCGTTCTCATCCCTAATGTCATTTGGAAAGGTTGAAATAGAAACAGTCATAATTTTGGTTAGACCTTTTATGAAATAAGTTATGACCCCAAATAGGTCACGGTTGCAAGGGCACATACCTCACTACCTGACAGAAAAATGACTCCCTGGCCATGTCAAGGTTCTAGAAACACGCTATTTACTGTATCTTATATTATTTTATTATAATACTAATTTTACAGATAAATCTAATTTAAAAAAAAAAAATAATTAAAACGTGATTTAAACAAAGACCCCGTTCAAAAGTACAAAACAAACACTTTTGACGTTTTAAGCTATTATTTCTCCGATTGATATCGCCTAATCGAAAATTAATTCACAATCTTTTTTGTAGAGCATTTAGTAAGCTTTCGAATGGTAACCGTCCGCTTACCAAGATTCCCAACCGTTTTCGAGATATTATTAAAATATACGAAGTTCCCAAAACGTTTCATGTCTATAAATAAAATATTTTATTCTATTCGTTCCTTAACTCCAAACGTAACCAAAATTTAAACATCTTTGATTAAATAAATTTTAAACAAGCAGAAAATATTTTAGGTGATGATTCTAAATACCCAAACCAAAAACTTGATTCAACAACTATTTTTTCACTTTTCCCGAAAACTGTTTAAGCTATTGCCTTAAACATGGGTTAAATCGTCTTCCTAGGGGAAGAACCCTATAAAACGAGTACTTCAAAGCATGTGATGTAAGCGTAACGATTTATTCGCGTAAATTTCGCTCCAAAAACCATGTTCCGGTGTACGGATTTTGCTGGTTAATGAACTTGACCTTTCGAATCAGACGAAAGATTTTTGTATCAAATTTCATCGAAATCGGACTATTTTTGAGCCATAGAGAGAGCGAACTACCGTTATTTTCGGTCTCTAGTGGTTCTGAAACGTAAAATTTTCTAGTCAGCACGGATCGCGTCATGAGGTCAACCTTATAAGCGGGGTCCTGCCTATGGAGGGAGGGAGGAACCGCGCTAAAAGGATTATTGGAGAGGTAGTATAAAAATTATGAAGAGCAAGGGAGAGCGAAGCAGGGAGAGGGAGAGACAATATGATTGAGAGAGAGAGAGAGAGAGAGGGTGGGAGGGAGGGAGATAGAATGATTGCTCTTAAAATAATGGCTTTATCTATAAACGGAAAGTGAAATGGCTGGCGAGTTATTGATTCCATCTTGTGTTTCATGTGTTGGATTAGCCTTTGTTATAGAACATTCACTTCTCGTGTCAGTTAGTTCTTATCGGCAAACACCTTTAGTAATTTAAGATTCGAAAAACTTGTTTTACTATCAACGATAGCGACGGGACCTGGAAATTTATTCCTTTCCGATATATCACATGTGAGCTACGAGAGAAGGATTGGTCTATATGTCCGAGGTCGTCCGTCCGACTCTTATAGGTTATGATGGAAGGGGACGGAACTTTGGTGTGTTTCTAAGGTTATAGATCGAAGCACCGTCGGAGTAAATTGATTATAATGTAAAAAATAAGCAACAACTGCTGAGTTGAAATCAGGCAATACCTGAAGCGCATAAGGAGTTGGGCAAGTTAGGACTCACAGAATAGGACAAAACTCTGAGGTGCGCTCCGAACTGCGGAAGGAATTATTCAAATGTCAAAGGTGTAATTCTGTTTGCTTTTTATAATGTTAGGACAAATGGTGGAATATTCGTTTACCTCTTTTCAACCCGGTATTTTTTTTTTTTAGAACAATTTTACTTTGATGATTAGAATATTGATTTTCGTTTGAGTGACACAGAAGAAAGAATTTTGATTTCAATGAACTCATTAGTTTTGATGTTGTCCGTTGCTTCCAATAGAAACTGGGATTTCCCACATAAGAGATTTGCCGTCAGCGATGCACACAATAGTAAGATGAGGAGGATAGCTGAAATGTTGATTTGACAAGTGTTAATATAAATACGTAAACAATAAGATAACATAATTTTTGTAATAACTATATAAAATGTAAGGTGTACATCGCCATAAAGTGGAACACCAACAAATAAAATGAATGATTTGACAAGTCGCTAAAGCAGGCTACACACGATTCAGGCACGCCTGTCAGTTAGGCCTGAACAGTCCGTCTGAAAGCCGGTCGCCTGAGCGTGTATATATATTCCAGCAGGTCTGTCAGTTAAGACTGTTCAGGCGGCCGGAATATATACACGTTCTGGCGACCGGATTTCAGGCGGACTGTTCAGGTCTAACTAACAGGCCTGTCTAAGTCGTGTGTAGCATGCTTAACAGAATATAAAGTGATAAGAAATAAGGTAATTGTTGGAATTCGACTTGAAGAAAACGTAAAAGGTTCAGAAAAATGTATATTTCCAACGTTTCGGCATGCACTTCAGCAGCTTTTTATCAGACAAAACTGATCACTTATCCATGGTCACCTAAATATTTCGTGGCATCCCTCCATCCTCTAGGAATTTGTTGCTGAAGAAGGCTGCCAAACGTTTGAAATATAGACCCAACTATTCCTTTACATATCGCACTAGTATTTCTAAAGTGACACAACTCAAAAGTCGGTTTTATTCACACCGTCATAGTTATGACTATGAAAGACACGGTAAATATCTCTTTATCGACCATCGAAACTGTATATACCTAGCTTCAGAGCTTGTTCACCAGAGGGAACTTGTGTCACTCTTCCTATCTTGATGCTATTCCCCCTACATTGGTAAGAGTTACAAATTTTCAGTTTAGTATTATTTTGAGTTGTGTCGCTTTAGAAATACTAGAGCGATATTATCACCTCAACGGCTAACTGCCTTCATGTCATTAAGATTATAAAGTGATTCCCTTGCAGTGACCATATCGAATCCGAGAAAGATTTCAATAATTGTTTCAGCATGGAATGAATTGTGGCGTTTGCTCCGACAATGGCCGCTGCTTTGTCTCGAGCGTGGAGAGTAAACGCTCCCATTTGTCCTTGGATTAGAAGCAGTAATTGGCGGATTGTGTAGCCGTGGATTAGCGACTCTTGCGGTGCAAACTTGAGTCTGCCGACTAATAGCGCTATCAGTCAGCGGCGTCCCGATGGATCATCCTGAGCCGTGTAGGGATTACTAGGCAGATACCCGGTGGCGGTGTGGCGGAAATTCCTTTTGGGAACATAAAGTTAACATGAAATCAATCTCAGAGTAGAGCATTTGATCTACATGCTTTTAGGAATCATTGTTAGAGCCTCAATGCTGTAAAAAGTAAAAAAACGTTTTTATTTTATGGTTTCGGCAGAGGCCACTAATTTAAATTGCCCTACATGTTTCGTAGATTATTTTTGTGCAAAAAGGGTTTAAAAATATGTCAGCGTGGAAACCATAGAACTGGTTGACTCCATTTAATGTTACCGTGGAAGACCAGGTACTGCGCTTAGGGGAAAGGTGCAAAAAAATAGGGTTGGCCCAAGAAAGGTGTTTTATTTAGAAGCTAACAATTTTTAATGTAAAATTTTACAATGAATAATAAATAAAGCAGACACTTTTAAGGGGCTTTACATGTAAAAAAAAAAAAAAAAAAAAAAAAAAAAAAAAAAAAAAAACCCAAAGTTGTTTTGTTTATTATTAAATGAAGTGGTTTATTCACAGTGTCATTTTAACGGCGTCTTCAATAAACATAATTGAAAATAATTACAAATTGTAACCGTAAGGGTGAATGAGAGCACCGATCATGGGGGCTTTGGTTTTTTTTTAGATTTCAACCCCTTTAAAAGTGTCTGACTTATTTATTATTCGTTGTAAAATTTCCTTAATTTTACATTAAAGATTGTTGGCTTCCGAATATAACACTTTTCTTGGGCTAATCATATTGTTTTGCACCTTTTCCTTAAGCGCAGTGCCAACACATATTTATCTTCTTATAGCAAAATTTCAAGGTGCACAAAACACTTCATGAAACGTGCGTTACCAGCTCTTGGACTAAATAGATATTTCTTGGAGTGGTGGTGACCTGGGAAAACCAAGTGCTATTGTTAGCTTGATGGATTCTAATAGCCGAAAACTTGATAACTTAAAAAAAAAAATTCATTGTATTTTTTGTAAATCTCCATTCGAAATGATCCAATTCGCCTTCCGTTCATCAGGTTTCCCTCTTGGCAATTTGAAATCCAATCCGAACCCACTAGCTCTCATTAAAGCATCAAGCAAAGACCATTTCCTCCGTGACGATGACAGGACGAGTCCTCGGCTCACCCTTCAAGACAAGCAAATAATTAGCCGATAATTCAACGGAAGGGGAGATGCATGGGAGGAGGGAACTCTACCAAGGAGGATGGTGGTACAGTGGAAAGTGGGGTTGGTATAAACTCCTACCTAGGAACACTCGGAGATATAATTAAAGCACACCAGAAGTCTTGTAGCCTTGGGGCTAGTACACACTTCTACCCGGAGGTACTTGATCAACTTCAAGTATATGAACCAGCTAAGCTCATCATCACATCAACATGTAACAAGCTTCAAGGGGAGTCAGCCGTATAACTTTCATTTATTATCTTATTTTAAAAATATATCAAACAAAAGTACATATATTAATTATTTAAACAATATATTTGTTTAGTTTAATCAATAACAAATTATTTTGTTGGTTTGTGGCTGCTCTTTTTTAAAAAAAAAAGAAAGCCATCGCCCATTTACAACCTGTAAAAAAGAGGTCCCCTGTGGATAACCCGTTCTAAAAATCTAATTATTTTATAAAAATATATTAAAATTAAATTAAATAAATTATCGCCTTTTAGATAATAGACTTCCAGAATTCCAGAGTCTAAAGTTTTTTTTAAGTAAATTTTTAGTTTGGCTTTAACTTAACCAGCCTTATTTTGGGCGCCTTTAAATATTCCAAAATCAACCATAAAAGTCTTATTTATTTTATGGCAGATCTACTACTAAGGCCGTTCGTGTCGGTTTGGACTGTTGGAGCAGGTTGCCAAAAAAATTCAACTGCTAGAAGCGTGGCTCAAACATCCATCTCCTTGCGGGGAAATCGGATACGTTAACAGCCCTCCACGGCAAGACAATGTTAAGCCACGAAGAAGCCATTTTTGCCTAAGATATTCAGACAATATTCTTAGCACCTGAAGAGGCGTCGTAACGTCGCGAAATTATTAGTGTTATGCAACCTTTATTATTGAACGACTATCTGCCTAGTTAATTATTGGATATGATCCTTTGTTGATGTGGCTCAAAAATCTCATTTGAAGACCTTTGGTTCAAATAAATCAGACTTGTCTTACTCATTTATCCTGCTCAACATTGTTGAGGAAGATTATTGATTGTCAAGGGCATCTAGGAGACGGTCCAATTTGCCAAAATGTGCACCGGCTCGCGACAGAACGTCAAATACACGAATCCGGTCGGTGGCGCACGCGTGCACGTCCGTTAACGCGACGCTTGTTCGTTGCCATAGCGATAAGGCAAATAGGACGCATCAAACGTGCCTACTTGTTGATTGACGTCACAAAAGGACCGACGCTGATATTGGTAGGAGATCCGCGATAAAAGCGGACAAACCGAGGATTTAAAAGCCCCGCCAACAAGTGGATATGCCCCTATGGTTTGAAGGCCCCCCCCCGATGAGGGGGCAACACCGATGGGGATCGACCCGACGGCAAAATTGCCTTGTCTAGAGTGTTTGTTTTACCCGTGTCGGCTCTGTTTGGGATGTGCTCTCAGTATACAAGTCTACTGGCTAACATTGGGGACATTGGTCTAGCAGAACCACTAAACTTGGAAGCATATATATATATATATATATATATATATATATATATATATATATTATATTATTTTATTTTATTTCATTTTTATTTATACTAGAGATGGTGTATATTATTAAAAAAAATAATATTTAGATTTTTTTAAATTTATTTATTTATGTGTTGCTGTTCCGCGTGATGACTATGTCCACCTTACAAAATATAATATTCTGAATTAAATACAAGTTAAATAATAAGGTTTTATAATCAGGTTTATCTCATAATCACAGACCAATGATTGTCACCATGTAGTAATGGTAAATAAATAATAGGGTCGATTTTCACTATTGGGTGGTGGCTTTTCTTTAGAAAAAAGTAAAGGCATCAGCCCTATCCTGGCTAGAAAAGGGTGGTAACCTATAGATAACCCGTCCTAAAATTCTTAGTAAATAATAATGGACATTAAAACTAAAAATGTACGGAAAACTCTTGAATCTTACTTCACTCTATTAAAGGAAAATTCTTCCACTACCAAAAGGTCAAATCTGCCGAATATGTGACTGTCCAAAAAAAAGTTATGAATAAATGCTTTTCCACTCTGAAAAGTGGTAATTTTCACATTCCATACTTTGCATTTGTAGCGACGATATATACAATATTAGTCCGATCAACTTAAAATTTTAACTGCAGATTCCTAATGATTTTTATAACACAAGGTAGTATTACTTCTTAAGATCTATTCCTCAGAAAGACATTGCCAACTTCGCTCTGATTTCCAAAGACAACTTTGCCTGACTGATTGATGTCTAAAGCGAGTTTAAGTCGAGGAATGCAATCAGGCTGACTAGTTACAGGGAGGAGATTCGTGAATTCTATTTACATCCTCTTAATTGTCGAGAGACGTTCTACAAATCGGAAGCATTTTTCAACGGCCCCCGTCAGGGCCACAGGAAGACTTAGCGGGAGGGTAAAACTTGGAGCGAATTCTCCGCAACGAATCGCCCAGAAAATCAAAGAATAATTTCTCAAATTGCCCTCAACTCCCTTCCTTCGACTATCACGGGGCGACTTCACCCTTCTGGAGTTCCTTGGGTTAACAAATCACCATCCAACCAACCAAACTAGTTCCTATCAATGATGCAAATGATTAATTAAATGACTCTAATAAACGCCTCTAAATCATTAATGACCTAACAAAGTATTACGTTTCCATGTATATTTTCTCTGAATGTTCAAAGGGAAACAATAAAAAAAAAAAACTCTGCATCAATAAATCACTTTCCAAATAAATTTATATATTTAAAAATTGTAACGAACGGTATAAAAGAGATTCAAATGAAATAAAGTTCTATTTATAAAAACATCTTTTAAAGTGAAAAAAATGAACATTTTCAAATTATTTAAGATATTCCTGTATCAATTTCCACGAAATCAGCATAACAAATTGAATTTTGTGGGAAAAGACCTTGTAAGTTTCCCTTAAATATATTAGTAAACTAAAAAAAAAATAAAAAATAAATTACTTCTATAAATGTTTCTGGAAATAAGTCGTATGTTTACCCCCTAAGAATTACTATTCCATTTCTGTATGACTCATTTTTTTATTAATTAAGCGCTGAAAAGAAAAGGTTGAAATATGTATTTACATACAAATATATGTAAATACATATTTTTTTTAAATCAAGGAAAAGAAAAGGTTACAGTAAATTCAACAAAAAATAAACAAACAAAAACATTCTTTTAAACGTTGATAAATAAAAATGTTTTTATAACATTCCCCTTTTATGAGAAGAAAAAAGTATGTGTTGGCTGTCATTCATATTAATTTAATTTTCAAAAATCTTTCTTGTTTACTATAAAAATCTAAAAGTGTAGCAGGAATAGGGAAAACAGAACTTGATGTTATATATATGTATGTATATATATATATATATATATATATATATATATATATATATATATATATATATATACATATATACTTTTTTTTACAAAATCCTTCAATAATATATATATATATATATATATATATTGAAGGATTTTGTAAAAAAAAACAACAACTATTTCTTAGAAATAAATAAGAATATATTGTATATAAATGGGTTGATTTTATAGAATACTTCACGGTTGCTATTGTATTTCAATGAGGTGGTTGATAAGTAGTTTTGATTAATGGGGCGTGTAGAATTGTTAGCGATTGCGTGATTGTAATGCATTTAGTCCATGGCTACAATAGACAATACACCCCCCCCCTCCATCAATATGACAAACCCCCTAACATTTTTCACAATACGATTCGTTTCATTGTCACTAAAAAACACAATATGAGACAGTACTAATAAAGAAAAGTCCCCCACAAAAGTTGCTGATAGCTACCGGATCCATTGTAAGACTGTATCGACTGATTCAAGCACCTCTGAAAAGGTCTTCTTGATCCAGCTGTCTTGAGAAAACTAATTCTCTCAGCAGATGGAAATGTTCCCAGACACCTTTTCATTTCGTCTTTAAGGCCTTTTGTCGAAGGAGGCGCTATCTTATTTACATTTCTTCACGTACTTCTGACAGACCTCACAAGGAACACAAGCTTTACACTTTGTAATTCGATGTTGTCAAGATGTCAACGAATCGATAAATCGAAATCCTTCAGAATATTTCCTTTCGCTTGAATATTCAAAGTTAAGTTTAATATAAGTTCAAGACAATAGGTTTTGGCGAATGGGCCTTTTTCCCTATCGGTCTTTCAAGACATGTAATCAAGAACAAAATAATTATAAAAAATACTTGATGTATTGTGTAATTGTCGAATAAAGATATATATATATATATATATATATATATATATATATATATATATATATATATAAAACGTAATTAAAAAAAAAAAAAGAAAGTTTAATATCTAGCAACAAAATCTAAAAATCAGTTTAGTGCATAAAATGTCCGCACTTATATCAGGTCATCCCATAAGTAATGTCTGTTTATGTTCCCTCATTTTCAATTTATTTTAGTTTATTATAGCATTAAATACAATTCTATTTATCATGTTTTGGTTGGTGAAACTTATTTAATCTGTGCTAAAATTTCATGTGAAATGGATCTCCCAAGACACCACTTACGCCATGTTATGCCTTGGGAATTCGATAAAGGAGAAAATCCTGCTTCAACGCATCGAAAACATGTAGAAATACATGGGGAAAATGTCATTAGTGAGCGACAAGTGGAGCGGTGGTTTGAACGATTTCGAGCGGGAAACCGCAAGCTAGAAGACGAGCCTTGTACAGGTCTAGCAACAGAGCTTGACGACCAACTCCTGCAGGTTACTGTAGAAGAAAATCCTGTTGTAACAGTAGAAGAGCTAGCAGAAAAACTTGGATCGACACATTCTACTGTCCACCGACATAAACCCACATTACTTATAGGATGACCTGATATATGCTTATTAATGGTACAATGGCCAGATTCTACAGTCCACCGACATAAACCCACATTACTTATGGGATGACCTGATATATGCTTATTAATGGTACAATGGCCAGATTCTACATTCCACCGACATAAACCCACATTACTTATGGGATGACCTGATATATGCTTATTAATGGTACAATTGCCAGATTCTACAGTCCGCCGACATAAACCGGCATTACTTATGGGATGACCTGATATATGCTTATTAATGGTACAATGGCCAGATTCTACAGTCCACCGACATAAACCCACATTACTTATGGGATGACCTGATATATGCTTATTAATGGTACACTAGCCAGATTCTACAGTCCACCGACATAAACCCACATTACTTATGGGATGACCTGATATATGCTTATTAATGGTACAATGGCCAGATTCTACAGTCCACAGACATAAACCGGCATTACTTATGGGATGACCTGATATATGCTTATTAATGGTACAATGGCCAGATTCTACAGTCCACAGACATAAACCCACATTACTTATGGGATGATCTGATATATGCTTATTAATGGTACAATGGCCAGATTCTACAGTCCACAGACATAAACCGGCATTACTTATGGGATGACCTGATATATGCTTATTAATGGTACAATGGCCAGATTCTACAGTCCACAGACATAAACCCACATTACTTATGGGATGATCTGATATATGCTTATTAATGGTACAATGGCCAGATTCTACAGTCCACAGACATAAACCCATATTACTTATGGGATGACCTGATATATGCTTATTAATGGTACAATGGCCAGATTCTACAGTCCACAGACATAAACCCACATTACTTATGGGATGACCTGATATATGCTTATTAATGGTACAATGGCCAGATTCTACAGTCCACAGACATAAACCCACATTACTTATGGGATGACCTGATATATGCTTATTAATGGTACAATGGCCAGATTCTACAGTCCACAGACATAAACCCACATTACTTATGGGATGACCTGATATATGCTTATTAATGGTACAATGGCCAGATTCTACAGTCCACAGACATAAACCCACATTACTTATGGGATGACCTGATATATGCTTATTAATCGTACAACGGCCAGATTCTACAGTCCACAGACATAAACCGGCATTACTTATGGGATGACCTGATATATGCTTATTAATGGTACAATGGCCAGATTCTACAGTCCATCGACATAAACCGGCATTACTTATGGGATGACCTGATATATGCTTATTAATGGTACAATGGCCAGATTCTACAGTCCACAGACATAAACCCACATTACTTATGGGATGACCTGATATATACTTATTAATGGTACAATGGCCAGATTCTACAGTCCACAGACATAAACCGGCATTACTTATGGGATGACCTGATATATGCTTATTAATGGTACAATGGCCAGATTCTACAGTCCACAGACATAAACCGGCATTACTTATGGGATGACCTGATATATGCTTATTAATGGTACAATGGCCAGATTCTACAGTCCATCGACATAAACCGGCATTACTTATGGGATGACCTGATATATGCTTATTAATGGTACAATGGCCAGATTCTACAGTCCATCGACATAAATCGGCATTACTTATGGGATGACCTGATATATGCTTATTAATGGTACAATGGCCAGATTCTACAGTCCACAGACATAAACCCACATTACTTATGGGATGACCTGATATATGCTTATTAATGGTACAATGGCCAGATTCTACAGTCCACAGACATAAACCGGCATTACTTATGGGATGACCTGATATATGCTTATTAATGGTACAATGGCCAGATTCTACAGTCCACAGACATAAACCCACATTACTTATGGGATGACCTGATATATGCTTATTAATGGTACAATGGCCAGATTCTACAGTCCACAGACATAAATCGGCATTACTTATGGGATGACCTGATATATGCTTATTAATGGTACAATGGCCAGATTCTACAGTCCACAGACATAAACCCACATTACTTATGGGATGACCTGATATATGCTTATTAATGGTACAATGGCCAGATTCTACCGTCCACAGACATAAACCGGCATTACTTATGGGATGACCTGATATATGCTTATTAATGGTACAATGGCCAGATTCTACAGTCCACAGACATAAACCCACATTACTTATGGGATGATCTGATATATGCTTATTAATGGTACAATGGCCAGATTCTACAGTCCACAGACATAAACCCATATTACTTATGGGATGACCTGATATATGCTTATTAATGGTACAATGGCCAGATTCTACAGTCCACAGACATAAACCCACATTACTTATGGGATGACCTGATATATGCTTATTAATGGTACAATGGCCAGATTCTACAGTCCACAGACATAAACCCACATTACTTATGGGATGACCTGATATATGCTTATTAATGGTACAATGGCCAGATTCTACAGTCCACAGACATAAACCCACATTACTTATGGGATGACCTGATATATGCTTATTAATGGTACAACGGCCAGATTCTACAGTCCACAGACATAAACCGGCATTACTTATGGGATGACCTGATATATGCTTATTAATGGTACAATGGCCAGATTCTACAGTCCATCGACATAAACCGGCATTACTTATGGGATGACCTGATATATGCTTATTAATGGTACAATGGCCAGATTCTACAGTCCACAGACATAAACCCACATTACTTATGGGATGACCTGATATATGCTTATTAATGGTACAATGGCCAGATTCTACAGTCCACAGACATAAACCCACATTACTTATGGGATGACCTGATATATGCTTATTAATGGTACAATGGCCAGATTCTACAGTCCACAGACATAAACCGGCATTACTTATGGGATGACCTGATATATGCTTATTAATGGTACAATGGCCAGATTCTACAGTCCATCGACATAAACCGGCATTACTTATGGGATGACCTGATATATGCTTATTAATGGTACAATGGCCAGATTCTACAGTCCATCGACATAAACCGGCATTACTTATGGGATGACCTGATATATGCTTATTAATGGTACAATGGCCAGATTCTACAGTCCACAGACATAAACCCACATTACTTATGGGATGACCTGATATATGCTTATTAATGGTACAATGGCCAGATTCTACAGTCCACAGACATAAACCCACATTACTTATGGGATGACCTGATATATGCTTATTAATGGTACAATGGCCAGATTCTACAGTCCACAGACATAAACCGGCATTACTTATGGGATGACAAGTGATCAAATCATTTATTTAAATTTTATTTATTTATTTTTATTGGTGGACCGCAACGGAGGCGAGAAATACTTTTTCATTATACTGCATCAAAAACATGTGTTTTCAATACTCGGTTTGAGTCCGTAAAATAGTACTTTTCGGGCCTAGGCCCGAAAAATCTTTTTGGTGCGCTAACCTTACCTGCTACTAATAAACATGTGTTTGAAGGAGGTTACTTTTAGATACTGTGATTCATTCTAATATTTGTTTACTTATAATAAGTAGTGTGTTTAAAGTGCAATACAACATGGATATACCAGAAGATGTTTTAGAAGAAGACCAAGAAGCTTTAAACGGACTACTTCCAGCTAAATCCCGTGCTTTATATGAAAACGAATACAACAGATTTCGTAAATGTATAAGTACTTTTCTTCTATTATAGGTTAATAAACAGATTTTTTTTTTCAAATAAAAAAAAGGTGTCAATTTAATTTCTTTTACTGTATCTTTAAGTTATTAATGAAATATAAAAGGGTTTTAATGTACTCAAGTATGAGCAGTATAATGAAAAGTATTGTTCATAACACGTACCAAAAGTGTGTTTTCGGCGCTTGGTCTAATTTCCGCGCTCGGCTACGCCTCGCGCGTTAAACTCGACCGCGCACCGAAAACAACCACTTTTGGTACTAGTGATGAAAATAACTATTTTTGATCTATATGGAAACATCTGGTTTGAAAAAAATAGTAATGAATAAATTATAGATAATCATAACAGGAAGAAAATAAACATAATTGGGAAATAGTATGAATAAAGATAAACAAACTGGCAAAAAATGAAATAATTAATTAATTTATGTGTAGTTTGTATGTGTTTAAATAGCTGTTTCAAAAAATGGTTAAAATTGATCAAAAAATGGTTTTGTGAACTTGTTTACTTGGGTCCTCTGTTAATTGTTTTACTTACTCTTGACCAAATTCTCTCAAAAACTGTTTAATTTGTTTAAAACTAAATAAAACTTTTTTTTACTTATTATAGACGTAAACAAATGTAGGTAAAAATGCAGTTTCCAACCCTCAAAACCGATTTCTTTCAAACTTTGCACAATAAATTATGAGAATTAAGAAAAGTAAGACATTACAGCTCTAAGTGGATATAAATAAATAACTTTTTAAATATGATATTAAGGAAGCAATTAATTATTTTATTTATTAAATTATCAATTAAATCAATATTTCCCTGACAAAATTGTTTATATTTATAAGCTTTAAATTTATTAACCCACTTTATGTTAAGAAGTCCATATTTTTTAAAATATATAGGTTTGAAAATTAATTTTTAATCATTATTGGTAAAAATGCAGTTTCCAGCCCTCAAAACCGATTTCTTTCAAACTTTGCACAATAACGTATTTTGATGCACTAAACACGAATACGATAAAAAAAAACGTCGGATTTAACTAGGAAAGAAGTTATTAAGCACTTAAGTTCACTGTTGTGCAGGTTATGAGAGCTAATGTAAACAACTAAATTTGTCAACATACGCATGCGCGGGTATGGAAAAGTTCGTAATAAGGAAGTTTAATTGAAATTTACCATAAATTATCGAAATTCATCAGCAGTTATTTATTTACAATCATTTTTTTAAATAATTAAACACTCCTCACATTTCTTGTTTCGTTCATGAAAAGTATTATATATCAGAAATCCCTTAATAATTTGCTAATGCCTTTATAATTATCGTTCTAATTCGCGCCTATCGAACTTCAATTGTCAACAAGTCAATTGTCAAACAAATATTTTGATGCTAAACAGAAGAACATTTAGATGGATATTTAGCCGAATTTCTCTTCAAACGCGCTCATAAATATGAAGAGCGTTTAAAGGCATTTTTCAGTGCGATTGGGGATTTGTATCCACCGAACATCCAGTCTCAAGAAGAAGAAGAAGAAGAAGAAGAAAAAAGCTAAAAGAGATGTCTTGGAGGATTAGAGGAATGTCTAGGAAGACTTTAAGGGCATACGTGCTATGCGTTTCCGCTCGCTCCGCTACGCTCCGCTCGCTCAAGAAAATAACAAAACCCCAGTCAATCCAACTCGCTAAAATTAATAGAATTCTATTAATTTTAGCGAGTTGGATTGACTGGGGTTTTGTTATTTTCTTGAGCGAGCGGAGCGTAGCGGAGCGAGCGGAAACGCATAGCACGTATGCCCTTAAGCGACAGGTGACGACGGGTGAGGATGCCCTTAAAATTAACAATATCTTTGAATAAATGGTTTCTGAACATTTCAAATGAGAGTTCTCTGTTTCCCAATGTTACATATCTGCGCATGCGCGTGTTTACAAATACGCTGATGCCTAGTTTTATAACCTTCCTAACTTTAGTGCTTAATATTATAGTCTATTAATTTTAGCGAGTTGGATTGACTGGGGTTTTGTTATCTTTTTGAGCGAGCGGAGCGAGCGGAAACGCACAGCACGTATGCCTTAAAGTCGTAATTTATGCCTTAAAGTCATCACAAATTTAGTTGTTTACATTAGCTCTCATAACCTGCACAACAGTGAACTTAAGTGCTTAATAACTTCTTTCCTAGTTAAATCCGACGTTTTTTTTTATCGTATTCGTGTTTAGTGCATCAAAATACGTTATTGTGCAAAGTTTGAAAGAAATCGGTTTTGAGGGCTGGAAACTGCATTTTTACCCAAATGTATTATAGCCTATTTTAACGATTTAAAATTGTGTTTACCATTTTGATTATTGTCTTTTGAAATTGTGTATATTTATGTTTTTCTGAAGAAGGCTGTCAAAGGGCATGCTGAAATGATTGAAATATACAAGTAGGTTTTCGGAAAACCTGACGCCTTTTCTTTGACTTATTATAAGTCTTATAGTTAGTAGTCTGTTACAAGATTTAATAATTAATTTAATTTATTGATATATTTTTCCAAATTTTATTCTAATAAATAATCTTAGATATATTTTTCAACAAATAAATATTTTATTCTCACTCTCTATTTTTTCGAATGAGCCTTTTCTATGCAGAACTCAGTATTAGAGGTTAAGAATTAGGGAAGAGAGAGATACTCGCCGGGCGCCCCCCACGAAAGTTAAACGAAATTCCGAAAAAGTAGTAAGCAGTGTTGTCACTAATCCGACCCAGCAGTTTTGCCAACAGTAATATTTAAGCATGAACCTAATGAAGACGGTATATCGTCCAATATCCTGCCGTTTAGAACATCTCCATGCAAATAGAGCTAGGAACAATGAAGAAGCAGATGTGATCAGCTGGCTCTTTCCTCGTCCTTTCATTAGCTCACTCCTCCATCCCCGGGGAAGATGTAATCGGATCTCCCACCTCCGGAGGCTCCTTATAGAATGGGAGGGATTTCAGGACTTATCTAAACACATTCAGATTAAGTCCTTTAATCGTTCTTAGTGCGCGAAGTTGTTAAACTGTACGAATCGAACCTTACTCCAAGCCCTAGAGACCTCCAGAAAATAGAAGCCTCCTCCAGAAAATATGAAGGATACAAAAAAAAATAATAATAATTTAAAAAAGAAAAAATAAATGAAAAGTAAAATAAAAAATGGCTTAATATAAAGATAATATTAAAAATAAATAAATAAAAAATAGATTATTAAAATCTCATTCTAAGTTTAAGACAAGATTATACTTAGCCTTAATTTAAATTACAATTGCCATTTTTGGTTTTAAGACAATAATTATAATAATCTGTAACCAAGTATTTTATTCAATAGTATACTAGCTGTAATACAGTAGCGATGTATAATAGTATAAAGAACATAACATTATTACACAGAGCCAAAGAATTACAGCTATCCCACAAACTCATAGAAATCAAAAATTTGTAAGACAGAACCCAAATCTTTTCTAACAGATATATCCAAGCCCTGGATATGTTGGAAGGCGCAAATAACCTAGCAGTAGGGCGCCAAACTCCATATCTATCTATCTATCCAAGCCCTGGATATGGTTATGATTTTCTGGATATGGCCAATTATCAAGCACTTTTAGATCAAGAGTTGAAATCGTGCAGCTTGGTACAATGAGATGGACGTTAGCGAGAAACCAACCACATTACTCTAGAAACAAGATGGTAACCATTGAAACCACATTATTTTAACAAAGCAAATATTTTATCTGGTTCTGATAATATGAATCTTCAGGCGAGCTAGTTTGAAAGCAGGCTTTGTTGGGTTGACTATTTTTAAGCAAATTATTCGTTAGAAGATATTCTTAAAGGTCCACGCCCGTATAACAATAAATTTCGACCAATAGACAACCAGATGTTTAGACCTTTGGCAATACATAAGTTATGAAAACAAAAGCAAAAAATATTGATAACCATTCGAGTAACATTTTTTTTATTTTTTATTTTTTTATTTTTAAAGGCAATTCAACCACACAGGTCATTGTTGCCAATTTAATTTTATTGGAAAGTAATAATTACCCAAAATTAAAATTCAAGACAGCAATCAGATCATAAAAATATTTATATACATAGACACACACACACAAACATTTATATATACACACACATACATATATATCTCATCCCCATTTCGTTTCGAGGGGCTTCGTAGGCTCTACATTCGGTGAAAATATGTTTAATAGACATATCCTCACGACAAACAGAACATTCAGGCCTGGACTCTCTTTTAAATAAGTAAGCATGGGTAAGATTGGTGTGTCCAATTCTTATTCTCGACAGAACCACCTCATCTCGCCTTGTGTTTTGAGATGAGGTTTTCCATGCCGAGATTGTGGATTTAATCTCCCTTAGCTTATTATCTCTGTCTCGAAACCATTCTTATTGCCATTTTGAGAGCATTAGATATTTTAGTTGTGCTAATCTATCTGATGGTAGGATATGCGAGTATGGGATACCTACATTAATGGCTTGTTTTGCAGCCAAATCCGCTTTATCGCTGCCTTTTATACCGTTGTGGCTAGGAATCCAGAAGAATATAACTTGTTGGCTTATTTTGCAATGCAAATCTATTCCAATAATGAGGTCAGAGAGAGTAACATTTTGTCTTAACCTATCATACTTCGCAAATTCTCTATATTTAAAATTGGAACTCAGCGCGTAATAACAGAGTTTATTCAATGAATTTTCACTGGAATTGCACCTTGTAGTACACTGCATACCTCATAAAGGCTGTGATATTACCACAACAATTTTTATGACAACTACAAGAAAGAAGCAAAATTTCCTTATCAATGTAGGTTTTCTTCAGTCTAATCAAAAAAAGATATTTTGATATTTTTTTATAATTACAGGAGAAGCCTCTAAAAACACTAAACATTGATCTTTAGACAATTATAGACCCATTTATACAAAAGCCTTTTTTGCACATATTATAGACCCATTTACACAAAAGCCTTTTTTGCATATATTATAGACCTATGTATAGAATATCCTTTTTTGCACATATTATAGACCTATGTATACAAAAGCCTTTTTTGTACATATTATAGACCTATGTATACAAAAGCCTTTTTTCCACATATTATAGACCTATGTATACAAAAGCCTTTTTTGCACATATTTTTTGAGAAATAGACTAATATCACATACAGTACTTTATTTACTTTTAAAAGTTGGATGGTTACTTAACAATTCTATCAGGCTGTACCGTATGAAATGTCAGTTTTGTTTACTTCGTGATTTAATCCTTTCCCTTTTTTATTTCATTATTTACAAACATCATTGTTATTGATATATAGAATTAAAGCTCCTTTATTCCTATTATTTAATCAGTAACTTGCGTACTGTGTTGTAAGAACGATCCTCTGAGAAAAAAATAAAACTTAAATTATGACTTCAACGGAAATCCGTATTATTTTTCGTTATGAATTTAAGCTCGGTCATAGCGCTGCCGAGGCGTGTATGAACATTAACATGGCGTTCGGGGAGGGAACGGCGAATGAACGAACTGTTTACCGGTGGTTTTCTAGGTTTCCAAGGGGAAATGTTGTCCTTGACAACGAGGATCGAGGATGGCCAGAAACCAAGCTTGACAATGACCACCTGAAAGAAAGGGTTGAAGCTTGTCCCTCAAAAAGCACTATGGAATATGCCAAAGAACTCGGAGTAGGAGCCACGACAGTTTCAAGACATTTGAAGGAAATCGGCAAGTCCAAAACTGACATTTCATACGGTACAGTCTGATACTAATGATTTTTGTAATTAATAGATCTATAAGATCATAATGCTTTGTAATTAAAAACTTAGATTATATTACAATAGACCAATACGAATACGGCCTGAAATGTGTCCCGACTGCAAGGTGAAGATGACAGCACTCGTTAATAAAAACTAGTGAATTTCATTGCTGATCTGTTGACAGTTACCCACCAAACTTTCAGCCACTTTGGACGCCCAGTTTTTATCTAGCAGTTGTTTGAGTGAGTTGATGTGAGTTTTTTTGTGAAAATGACAGTATTGAGTTTCGAGCTGTCATTAAATATTTGTTTTTGAAAGGCAATAAGACTACACAGATCAAATATGAGTTGGATTCTGTGCATGAGGACTCTGCACCATCATTTACCAGGGTAAAATTTTGGGCTGCTGAATTTAAATGTGGTCGTAAGAGCTTGGGAGTCGATTTCCAATATTTTCTCTATATACACAGTTTTTGTAGGTAATTTATTTTTTCTTGTACACAATTTTGCCTCTTATCTCAAGCTTAATTTTCTGATACCCTTCCCCTATCATATCCCAAATCGTTTCTCGGAAAAATTTTACGGAAGTCAGTTTGTTGTAATGGGAAGTGATAACGTCGCCGTTTTTCATCCTTTAACCATATACATATCCTGTATAACCGAGATGTATATAAATAACCAAATTTCACAACCGCGTAAGTCCATTTTTAGCGAAATTGACTTATTGGTATGTTTAGAATCCTTACTATCTCCCGGACATGATAGTAATAGATTTAAAAAAAAAAAAAATAGAACGCGCTAAAATTGACTATTACTTCCGCGTATCTCTCTCATTTATTTTAGGCTATTCAGACAGGGTTTTACGTTTAAATGTTACAGAAAATATGTTCTAAGTGGGAAATCTTCATAACTGGCAAGTTATTATTATTATTGATTTTATGCATCGCATCTTTGGTGAATTGCATTTTTCCAAGTTACAGATCATTACAGTTTTATTGCTCCCCAGAAAAGTTAGGAAAATTGACTTACGCGGTTGTGAAATTTGAGTGACGATATCTATCAGCACTCTGGATGTAACTTTTTGGGAATGGTTGACCGAATATACCTGCCCATTCCTTCCTTGTTAATCGAATCATACCCTTACTTTGATACAATTTAATCCGAAAAGAGCAGAAAGGCCGAGAGTTGTTCCAGCCCGCCGCTTGTAACAGCAATAAATAGACACAAGAAGGGAGAGATAGAATTACCCCAAGAAGCATCGCCATAGAACAATAAGCCTTGGAGTTTGTGAATTACTGTGTGTGGGGTAGTTGTTCCCGCATGAAATAAGATGTGCAGGGAAGAGAAACGCTGAGGGGGGCTAACATTTTAATAAGACAACCTTACTAAAGCATAACTCAGGGACTTTGCTTTCCCTACAACCTGAGCTTTATGTCTTAACTCTACCGGGTGACTTATGTTTTAATAAGTTCCTCTTTTCTCTCTAAGGGTTCGGCTCCACCCCCACAGCCAGGCCTTTTCAGATCTCTCCGCTCAGTTTGTTACTTTTAATAGCACCCCCCCCCCTTTCTCTATCGGGTTCTCTCTAACTTACATATACTTGCTTCGTTTGTACAGGGCGGGGCTAAGTTTGTACGCTTTGTTCTCATTCAAAGTCCCTAACTAATCTCGAATGAGCTGAACAAGCCCAATGATAAAAGTCCTGATTTCTAAGCAAAGGCTTGATTATAGGGATACCGAGTTTTTCGTAAAAAAAAGTTATATATTCGACGTTTCGGCATATTTTTTGCTTAAGAAATAAATAAACGAAATTTCTGGGGTACGGACCCAGAGAGCAGACCATGTCTACTATATGTTTTTGGGGTCGCTGAATCCGAATCCGGGGTCAGAAAACCCCCTGCACTTTTTTTTCAAGCCCCACCCCCCAAAACTCAAAATTTAGGATATTTTACACTATAATATGTCTATTCAAGTCGTTAACCAAAATAAACGACTATTTCCTGTATACTCCTTTTAAGTGCTTAAAAATACAAATTTTTTGCGATCCCAACAAACTCGATTGGTCCACTTGGAGTGAAGTATACCGCCCTTTAAATATATGACTTTTCTACAAAATTCGGATTTTTGCTTATATTTTAGTATGTAGTATGTTTTCAAATGCATAAAATCTTTGAGTTTTTATACAAAAATTGACCCAACGCCTTCGGAGGGGATTCGTGAACTCTTGCAATCCTTAAAATCCCAAAATACAACCCTTAAAAATTCTCCCCATAATTTATTTGAGCAATGTATCAGTTGAGGTAAATTAAATAAACGACCTAAAATAAATGAATAAAGCTTCCATTTTCGTACTATTTTTTTTTTTTTTTTTTTTTTTTTTTTTTTTTTTTTTTTTTATAAATTTGCCTAAATGTTAATTAAAGTGTCCTCAATTAAATTAGCCCTTATTATTATATTAAATTATTTAATAATCACTGATTTTTAAACAAAAGTCCAGCCAATCTTCCTTCCTCTGGTTTTTTCTTTCAATTTTAACTGTTTATTTTAATAGTCTGTGTTTCTGATTTTGTTATATTTATTTATTTTGAATGTGTTTTTTCCTTAATTTTAAATGATATTTTTTTTTTATTTAAATAATATTTAAAATATTGTTAAATGAAAATGTTAACATCCCATTAAAAAATTATTTATTGATTTACATTAGGGCATATCGTTAGAAGGGCCAAGCTTTTTAATGTAATAAATAAATAAACGCAGGAAAAGACGTTTTTACCTAGCTGCAAGTGATATCATGTTCCCAATACAAACTTATCAATTTCTAGATTCATTGCGATAATATAATCAATTTGTTCACAGCCCTATCAGCGCCTCTATAAATCTTGTAATAAATAGGCTGTATTTAGCTTGGCTAGGCGATGAGTTGTGAGTATTGGTCGGTAGTTACAGGGGCTGCAACCCTGTACCATCAAAGAAACCGGTTCGGTAACACTTTATCCAGACCTAGTCAGCGATAGCTTCGCCTTTTACGGTTTCTTAAATACTAGGCAATGTCCTTAGGCCTTTTAACGCTCTTCAAACTCAGGGAAATATATTTCTAAGGGAAATTTCTTAAAATAATAGACATTTACGTTTACGCCCTGTGTTAAGTGGTTGAGGTAAAATATACAATTATATGTAATGTATGTACGGCAATAGTAATACATATTATTGAAATTTTACGGGTTTTTTTCAAACGGTGAGTCTTTCAAGTAGATTAATAATACAGGAAAAAGAGACTTTCGTTCCATCCTAGGCCGATTTACAACAAAGTGTTCTGTTACAATAGTATCTTTATGTTATAATAATAATATAATAATTTGTATCCAGAAGAAGAAAGAAACACATTATCATTCACCCTCGACCAAGTACCATTTTTTTTTTTTTTTTTGTTTTGTAATTTCTTCTGTATATATATTAGTATTAACTCTGTCCTCCTTGTTTGGCAGCCCTGATGATGGCTTCAATTTCAAGCCGAAACGTCACCAATAAATAAAACACTTTTTCTTATAAAAAACGTAGTTCTATTAAGATACCCTGAACGAACTCTGACAAATTTCACCTTCTCAGACACTTCTTAAGTATCTGGTCCTCTGCCAGTGAAGAATGCTTTTTTTCTTTTTTTTTTTTATTTAATAAATAATTACAGAGCAGTTGTTAATTATTTTATCATTCGATACAAAGTATAAGATTGGTAGACGAAGCTGTAAAATGGGCCTTGGAATTTTGGTGCGTTTGCATTCTTTTTTTTTTTTATAACGGCGTGTCAACCCTTAAGGTCATTAAAGTCATTCCTTTAGGTGGTCATTTTATTTTAAGTTTGGAATAAATATTAATCTGTGCCAATTCTGATTGAGTTGCTATTAAATAATTAATGAGCATTTCAATTTTGTATGTAGATTTTGTCTACCAACTTGGAGTCCCTTAAAAAGTCAAAAAGCCGCTCCACTTGGTTGGTATGATCACCTCGAGTTTGATCTGAGGAGTCAGACAGTTGGTTTTTTTTTTTTTTTTTTTTTTTTTTGGGTGCATCGACTGCTGCGGCCTTGAGCACCATCTGTTATTGTTTCTTTCAGACAGTTGGTGTTGCTCTTTCAGTTGCTCATAGGCCCGGCAATTAGTCAAGATGTGCTTCACAGTTAGCAGCACATTGCATGAGCTACAAATTGATGGGGGGTCCTTAGACATTAGGAAGGAATGCGTGAGGTTTGTATGGTTGATTCTAATTCGGGTTAAGACTACTTCTTTTCTCCCTGTATCATTTGTTGATGTTTTCCATGCCTTAACGTTTCTTTTCATCTCTCGGAGCTTGTTATCTCGCATTTCGTGCCAGACAGTTTCCCATCTCATCCATATAGAGTCTTTTCCATGAGCTATTAGATCATTTTTCGGATCTTTATGGAATTGCATGCCTTCTCTAATTGCTTTCCTTGCCAAGGTGTCGACTTTCTCGTTTTGATATATTCCACAATGTCCAGGTATCCATATAAAAGTCACCCTCCGTTTCTGCAGACGTAATTCATATATTCTTTTAAATATATTTACTATTAGAGGATGAGTTGAATATGGATAATGAGCATCTGTAAACATTTTTAAATCGGGTTTCGTTGGAGAATTGATGTTCAGAGCTTCATCAATAGCGTTTGGATTGTCAGTCCACCTCCAAGATTCTGTTCTTCTTTCTTGTCATTTTTGGGCATATGTCATTAAAATAATTACACTTTCAATCGGTCATATTTGAAGTAAAGTGTTAACTGAACGGTTGAACTGTACGAAACATACAGAGGATGAACTAAAGGTTTAGAATCCCCCCTTGTGTTGAATCCGTGTTTAAAGATAGAGATTTCAGAGGGAGCAAGTCTGGGCTGCAGTGACTGCTTCCTTCATAACACCACCTCCTCTAACTTATGTATAGACCATTAGAGTAGGGACCAGCTCTCCTATAACAAGCCCACAAATATGCCTACATAACCAACCCTTCTGGATTACCCCGTACAATATCTATAAATTACCAATAAAGGACTTAGTTTTGGCAATTAGGAACCGAGAGAGAGTGAGAGTGAGAGAGAGAGAGAGAGAGGCCCCTTCTCTCTAATATAGAGAGTCTTACCCAGCTATTCCATACCGTAATCTTTCTCCCTTCGGGTCCAAAAACGAAGTGACACCAAGAGAGAGAGAGAGGAAATTTCATTAACGTCATTTCGGGGTGAATTTATACCCTGCAATTTCGTGAGGGCGGAGTCTTAGCTCTGGGGAGAAGGGGGGATTTGGGGGTAATTGTTAACAATTTAATTCTCTCCTTGTTTCTAGAGACATCTGTAATTGTCGGCAGTTTGTAACCATTACACGGGCTTAAAGCCGCTGGACAGAGGTCGTTTTGATTGGATGAGAAATGGGTCACGGGATAAATTGAATTGTTGGAAAAATAAAGCGGTATTCGAAGTCACGCTTGCAACATTTGGGCGAACCAGCTGATTCCATGCTAAAAAAAAATATATAATTTACTTGTATAGTTTTACTAAATATATATGTATAGTTTTACCAAAAAATGTACCGTTGTCTTGTGCTAGAATTTCCTTCAAGTGCCGCAAAAGAAACTCTTATTGTACACACATTTCTCTTTTATAACGGTTTTCTATTTATGTTCAGAAATATATTAAACAGATATTGATTCAGGACTAAAAATGAGACCGTTCTGGTCTGACTACGGAGGACGTTAAAAAATGTTAGACTTGCCACACCACGCGGTATACTAAGGCACGCCTGTAAGATGTGGGAACATGAACGGTCATGCTGATTAAATTTGTAAAAAAATCAGTGGCCTTTTCGGTTTTAATAAATACAATGAAACCAAACAAATTACCGTTGTCTTCCGCTAGAATTTGCGTAGAGTACACGTTTCCCACAAAACGTGTATACAAACATTTATCCCGATTTTTCGAATTATCTTCAGAAATTTATTATATACAAATTAATGCAGGACTAAAAAAAAAATAATTAATTAGTTTTGGTCTGACAATGGATTGTTCAAATGAAGACCAAATATAGTCAATGGCCAGAGCCACGTTGAACACACCGATTCCCATAGATCACCGAAGTTAAGAATTGTTCTGCTTTGTCAGAGCATGGATGGGTGACCGCTTGGGTGTACAATGTGCCATTGGCATTATTAAAGGATGCCAACCTACAGCCCGTCGCCAATAGCCCAGAAGTTGAGACGTCCTAAAAAAAATAACCATATGCGATATAAGAAATTTCTTACCTCAAGAATACAGGACTCTTTTAACATACTTAATTTTTTTTCTTGTAGCATCTTGTCTGCAAATACCACTATGAACGGGCTTTGGAAATACCCATGATGGATTAGAGAATTATTTCAGCGGCCCCCAAACTGAAAAAATTCAACTTGCCAAGAACGGAACTCGAAAGCGCAACTCACACGTCCTATTCACTGCAGACCCGGAATCTAAATGTTATTTTGCCTATTATATTTATAATTTAGTTAATATTATTCATGTCGCGTCCCAAGATTGACAAATTTCAGAAGATAATGTTATTTGTGTGATCCGCCAACGGAGCTGATCACGCGACTAATAAAGAAATAAAAATTTATTATAATTTCCATCGAGCGACAATGTGTCAAGCGGGAATTGCATTTTAATTTGATCAAACGTTAATTTATTTTTGATTGTATATTATTTTTTTGTCATTGGTGATATAAAGGCAATCGCGTGAGCTTATGTAATTATTTGACCACAAGATTGTAATTAACATTCCATATTATATTTAAAAGGTATACTTAATCAAATAGATCATTGTCACCATTGATAGAGCACTGTCAATTTTATAATTATCTTAGCCTTAGTAATAGACATTCATTTTGTATTGTATTCAATGGAAATTATTAATTTATGATATAGAAAATATCAATAGTTCGATATAAAATTTTAGAGAAGACAAACATTAAATTCTTCTAAAAAGGTTTCCAGTATTATAAAACACGTTAAAATACATACAGGTTTTATTACAGTTAAAATAAGATATTTATAACTAAAGCAAACAGCAAAGCTTAATTAATTGATTCAATATTTAGATTAGAATTAAAAATAAATTTTCCTATTTATTTTTGTATAAGTTGTCATCCTAACAAATCTTCAACTTGTACTATGTGTAAAAGTACTGTGGGCTTGTGAATGCTCCTTGTGGGACTCCAAAATTATCTTCAATATTTTGATGGCAGAATGAATTGTGAAGAATGTTCAGATTTATAAGTGGTATATAAAAAAGAAAACCATCTAAATAAATGAAATTAAATAACATAGAACAGTAGAACCTTCCAAGTTTTATATTTAATTTTAGGTTCATATTTACAAAAGTTATAATAAATTTTAAAAGATTCATTGAATGTACTACACTCTTCTCCCATCTTCATAGCTTTTATAAAATTAGCATTTATTAATTTTGTTAATTTTTTTCTATTGCAAGAACAATAAATAAATAAACAGTGAGGAACAATGTAAGCAGGTTTTATGCATACAGGTAGTTGTCCACAGATCAACTGTAGAATGTTTTGAAATTCGAAAAATGAAACGGCGTCTTAGCAGAAAACACTATGGTCACATGATCTTATTAATGAAGTGTTTGGACCTGGTAAACACTGTCTTAGTTTTATTCCCAATCAGACATTCCACCATAATTGCCTTTGGGTCATATCAAACGTTTAGAAACATTATCCGTTGCCAATTGGCAGTTTTCTTAATTGTTTTAAAATTAAACTTGAAAATCCTAAGATCCTGAGGAATTTCTAAAGAATTACAGTTGTATGATGTGTACATAATAGGGCTTTAATCAACTCCTTGTGGGACTCCTGAAAGGTATTTGTGTCAGTGAATGATGGAGAATGTTTTGTTACAAAAGATTCATTGAAAGTACTACAAGCGCAATACCGGTGGTAACAGAATCTCAAGGAACCGTGAGAAAACGCGCTCACCGACTGGCACTCGAGCGCGTAACGAACCCCCATAAGGGCTGCCAATGTTTCACGGCGCTTTCTTCCGTACGACCATTGTCTCGCGCGTCTAGAACGTACGTGCGTCCGACGAGAATCCCTTTGTCTTAAAACATGTGGGTACCTTTATACTACCACAATACCATCTGAAGGACCCTCAGAGTCATGAAAGCCGATACCGGGGAGATAAGATTTCGGTACTCCATCCACCCTTAGCTACTAGAAGACGGTGTCTACAAACACTACACTAGTCCTATCCGAGTGGATCATCCTCTCGATGCTTGCGGATCCTCTACAATATACTACCAAGACCCACATCAGCAGAATTGAAGGTCTCAGTGCCAAAGGTGACTAACCCACAATTAGAAATAGCAGAGAAAATTCAACTTAAAGTTCAGAAGAATGTGAAAAAATTAGTGTTGGTGACAGGAATTATTTTAATTGGACCAATTAAAACCATTTCTGTCATTAACAATAATTTTGTTCACATTTTTCTTAAATTTAAGTCCAATTTTCTATGTTATTTCTAATTGTGGGTTAGTCACCTTTTGCACTGAGCCCTTCAATTCTATGTTATTTCTAATTGTGGGTTAGTCACCTTTGGCACTGAGCCCTTCAATTCTATGTTATTTCTAATTGTGGGTTAGTCACCTTTGGCACTGAGCCCTTCAATTCTATGTTATTTCTAATTGTGGGTTAGTCACCTTTTGCACTGAGCCCTTCAATTCTATGTTATTTCTAATTGTGGGTTGGTCACCTTTGGCACTGAGCCCTTCAATTTTATGTTATTTCTAATTGTGGGTTACTCACCTTTTGCACTGAGCCCTTCAATTCTATGTTATTTCTAATTGTGGGTTAGTCACCTTTTGCACTGAGCCCTTTAATTATCCTGTCGAATCAACACGATTCTCTCAAATTTAAACAATTTTTTTTTTTTTTTAATTGGACCAATACATACGCTTTATGCACAAACATGATTTTTATCAGGTTAAATTTAAATATTTAAATTATCCTTGTAAAGATTGTTTTTTATTCCAGATGATTTTATTTGTCTGAGGTGTTAAAACACAGCACTTCTGGAGTCTGGAAGAGTTTGATGGCATTTTTGCACTAGCTTTTCCATGAGAGTCATAAATTGATCAACCTCCAATTCTCTGTGGATCTGGCGGTTCCGTACGAACCAAGGACACTTTTGGGGGTACCTTGTTTTGAAAAGTTTGTAGACGTTTTAAGTGTGTGGTTCTGGTACCAAGCCAGAGCGGGCATTTTAGGGGAGTTTTTCTATTTATTAATGGATAAATTTGTAACTGTCGTGTGTAAGGTTCTTGTAGTTTTCTGTGAATTTGATGTCGCCAAGTTAGTTTTGTGTCTAGATATACTCCGAGATAGCATTTACTCTGGTCTTTTCTGAAATTTCAGAAAGTTGTACTGAGAAAAATACGGATCGATCATACTGCTATTATATTCACATTAGTTCATTGGAGAGAAAGAAATCACCTATTAACTACATATACTCGAACACCTAACCACGCTCTGAAAATACTTATGAACCCACAAGAGGTAGTCCCTAAGACCTAAAAATTCTCAATTATATTTTTGAATTTATTTAACGAAATATAAATTATTGTTTAACGATTGTATTTTTTCTTTAATCTACTCTATAAAACAAATGAATTGATGAAAGAATCATGTCGACATCATTTTCTAAACTCGGTAAATAAAATAAAGCACTTTCAACCTATTTTATTTTATTTCTCGGCTCTTAAGGCGCATTGGACGGAACGCTCGGACATGTGTCGACTATTTTTCGACGCAGAAACACCAAAAAAAATTGGACCAGTTATTCTAGAAACTTATTTATTCTGCGTGTGAAATTTCATTTGAAATGAACTTCCCAAGACAACACTTAATCCATGTTATGCTTTGGGAATTTGATAAAGGTGCTGCTTCAACTTATCGACAACATGTGGAAATATATGGGGAAAATGTCATTAGTGAGCGACAAGTGCAGCGGTGGTTGTGAACGATTTTGAGCGACAAACCACAAGCTTGAAGACGAGCCTCGTACAGGTCTAGCAACAGAGCTTGACGACCAACTCCTGCAGGCTACTGTAGAAGAAAATCCTTTTGTAACAGTCGAAGAGCTAGCAGAAAAACTTGGATCGACACATTCTACAGTCCTCCGATATAAACAGCAAGCTTGAAGACGAGCCTCGTACAGGTCTAGCAACAGAGCTTGACGACCAACTCCTGCAGGCTACTGTAGAAGAAAATCCTTTTGTAACAGTCGAAGAGCTAGCAGAAAAACTTGGATCGACACATTCTACAGTCCACCGACATAAACAGCAAGCTTGAAGACGAGCCTCGTACAGGTCTAGCAACAGAGCTTGACGACCAACTCCTGCAGGCTACTGTAGAAGAAAATCCTTTTGTAACAGTCGAAGAGCTAGCAGAAAAACTTGGATCGACACATTCTACAGTCCTCCGATATTACTTACTAAAGAACTAAAAATTTCTTAATTTGCCTTGTTGAGAACTTTTTAAATAGGTATTTAATCGATTTCCATTGGAATATTTTCTGTTAGAAATAATGAATGTTTAAATTCATCTGCTTAAAGATTTACCGTAATTAATTATCAAAAACGACCAAACGAAAAAACGCCCAACTCCGAAGAAGGAGTCAAAGGAAGGAAAGGGATCCTCTTACGAAAATAAATAATGTAATTATGAAAAGGAAACCTTTAAAATTAATTATATCGGTAAAGGAGGGGAGAGGAAGGAGCTAAAACACAAGGAGGATTAATTAGAAGGGATATTTTTTAAGGAATTAAAGCCGAAATGAGGGAGAAGATGGAGGGAGAAAGAGTGAATCAGAAAGGGATTTGGGAGAGTGAGAAATGGTCGGATCTCCAAGATGGCAGTGTAATACCTGTCTTCTACAATTCCTATAATTAACAAACCGCAATTAGGAACTGGGTTTGTTTTTTTTTACAAGGAAACCTTAGAAATTATATTTTCTTTTTCTTTATTAATTTTTTCAGTTTTCCTGTCACTCCTGTAAATAATTATTGGGGGAAGAGAGGGATGAATTCTAAAAGTTTTTGGATATCTAATGAATGCTTTTATTTACCAGTATTTTTTTTTTTTTTTTTTTTATTTGTTTGGTTCATCTACTGCTAAGGTCATTAGCACCATACACAATTGTATTTAACAGTAATATTACAATATTTACAATTTAATTTAATTTTTTTAATTGCTTTTAAGTGACAACTTATAGCATCCCAATTGAATATAAAACTATATCTTATTTTTCATCTAACTTAATATCAGCACTGAAATTAAACATTCAAGTCCTGATTAGAGACGGAAAAAATTAAAATCTATTTTCAAATCATTCAAAAATCATATTATTTCAAATAATCTCATTGTTGAATTAATATAAATTTACTTTTTGAAGCTGTATCAGTCTCATTTTGGATTCAAATCAAGATTTTCAGTTATGTTAAAATTCAGTGCTGATATTAAGTTAGATGAAAAATAAAATTTTATTTTATTTTATAAATATTTTATGTTCAATTGTAAAAGTTTGTGAATTATTTACAAATAATTTTATAAACTTGGGAAATTAAAAAACAAAAATCTAGCTAGACAAAGTTGTTCTAAATTTTATTAGCTTTTATTAAAAAAAAAAAAAAAAATTATCAAAATCGGTTAAGATTTGGAGGTTGTAGCCTTTTTAGAAACACTAAATGTAGTTTTGCCCCACTGTGCGACGCCGGGCCCGAAAGTGCTAAATAGCAAAATAAAACAATAAAACAAGATAAATTATTTATTTCATGTTTTGATTACAAAATGTATATTTATTCTAGTATTTTATTGACATTAACTGTTATGGATATTTATATATTATAGCTGCCTGAACTCAGTTCATCCAGCATATTATTCCAGTGCTCCATGACTGATCTATTTCGTATACATATTGTATAAAAAATCAAGCATAATTTTCTTGAAAAAACTCAGATTGTACAGACGATTAAAATAGTGTACCTTATGTAAGGTCAATACACGTTCAACGCAGGAAATATCTGTCAACCTCAACTGGAATCAATTCGAACAATACCAAGTAGAAACGATAGTGAAGTTTGACTGTTGAAGTTGTCATTGAGTGCGCCTATTGAGAACTGTAAGTGTTTACAGGTTCACTGCTCTGTTTACAATATCAATTATGTAACGGGGCCAATATTGAACTAGTGACCGGTAGATGGAGCCAACGGACGACCGGGCAAATACAAGCTCTGCAAATGAGCAGACGGAAATTCAATAAGCAAACTAGTATGGTCGGTTTGGTTCGAGCGAGTCGGGTTCGTTTACTCGATCGGGTTGGAAGCTATGATGTCATAACTCAATGATTTAGTCATCGAAATCGGGTTTATTTCGGAAACGATTCAACGCACAGTTCCCAGATCTGTGAATAATTTTGTAGAAGGAATTGGTCAATGTTCTATGAATAATTGGCATACAAAAAATATCCTGGTAAGATTTCTGGAGGCTGGATGGCTCAAATTAGGGTGGTTGTATGTAATATATAAATATAAGATTCCTCTCACTATTAATTGATTTTTATAAATAACAACACTAGGATAGTTTTCTTTAAAAAAATGTTGCGTTTGAAATATATTTGAATGTCATTGACAAAAATTATCTTGTTGAGTTGATTTGTGTCAACAGAATACACATATCATTGTGGGAAGCTAAAGTATAAACGCTTAAAAGCATTACATCTTTGCCTAAAAATAACAATTCTCTCGACTGTTTCATAAATGCACTATTTCATAATAGTTCTTGATCATTTAATCATTCCAATACAATATTAAATATAGCGCTAAAATTATCGTGTCCATCTGAAATACCGGTTCCTGAAATCACAGAACTTAAGCAACGTCTGTCGCGACTAACGGGTAACAGAAAAATGTTTATACATAAAAGAATTTAAAAAAAAAAAACTCGAACGCACCACGTTGAATGCACCGGTCCCGTTGATCACCGAAGTTAGGCAATGTCGGGCGTGTACCTGAATGGGTGTCCGACCACGAGCTGTTGGCTTTATAAAAAGGTGGGAACCTGTAGATCCCCCGGTTTTAATAGCCCAAATGTTTATACGCCGTTAAAAAATAAAATAAAAACTATGAAAGATACAAGTATACAATCAGCCAGCGCAATATATTGGAGACTGTTAGGTGTATAGAGTTGTTATTACAGATATTGATAAAAAATCTTCATATATCTATTTAAATGGTGGTTTAGCCTATATTTGCTGAAATTATAAGTAAGTCTATATTTTTCTAACTTCTGAACGAATGATGAGAGATATTGGTAGAAAATTCTGTCTATAGTTGTGAAACTTACTGACATTAGTCGATGGTGGAATTGGTCTATAGTTGTATGTTTGATCTAGTACTAACCACTATAATTAGCAGTATAGTAGTAAGTGTAGCCCCCCTGTTCCGGTACTACCTAATGGAGTCCTGACCACGATGGCTTCTCGTCAGCTAAAGTTGTGGACCTTACTGACAATAGTCGTCGGTGGAAGTGGTCTATAGTTGTATGTTTGATCTAGTACTAACCACTATAATTAGCAGAGTAGTAGTAAGTGTAGCCTCACTGCCTATGGACTACCTAATAGAGTTCTGTCCACGATTGCTTCTCGTCAGCTAAAGTTGTGGACCTTACTGACAATAGTCGCAATAGTTGTTTGTTTGATCTTGTACTAACCACTATAATTAGTAAGCGTAGCCCCACTGTTCCAGTGCTAGCTAGTGGAGTTCTGACGATGATGGCTTCTCATCAGCTAAAGTTGTGAAACTCACTGACAATTGTCCCTAGTGGAATTGGTCTATAGTTGTATGTTTGATCTAGTACTAACCACTATAATTAGCAGTGTAGTAGTAAGTGTAGCCCCACTGTTCCTGTACTACCTAATGGAGTCCTGACCACGATGGCTTCTTGTCAGCTAAAAGGGTGACCAGCCCCTTACAGATTTCATTACACCATCAACTCTGTTAGGAATGGTAAATTCATTACGATTCACCATCCGCTGCTCCTATATCTGTCCATTTGCTTCCCGACGACTCTAAAAGCCCCCAGCTCCGTTCCATTAGAATACAAAGCGAGCGTTTCAAGAGATTTTTTTATCCGGCACTTTGTGGAACTGCTTCATCTCCCCGGCTTGCTAGCTTTGTGGTAAAGGAGAATAATTCATGGACTCCTCTTGGTTCTAATGGAAGGAAACCCCTCCCCCAGAAAGCAGGAACCCCTCGGCCGACCGTAATAACCGCAAACTAATTGCACTTTCCGCAATAATTGAGTCGGCTTTCCGTACATTACTCGCTAATTCTAAGACGGGTAATTAAGATAGATCTGGATAATTGCGCATGTGCAGTTCCTAAGGTAGCCCAGGCGGGTTATCAGGTGTGAAAAACTGCCCCGTGTCTATTGTTGTCATTCAATTTGTACAACGCCTTTCATCGGAAATATTCAATTGTCTGCTTGGCTATTATTCCATCTTGACGATTGTCTTGGGATCTATTGTATTTATTGCTCGGTTGTGATAATAATCTCGAATAATCAGCTAGTTCAATAATACAACAATTGACAGGTTAGGCATCTGCTTTGGACGCAATGACCAATCCGATGAGTCGTTTTGGGCTTATTTAGGTCGGCAAATTGAACGAAATACTCTAGAAAAATGAATTTTCGTGACCACAGGCTGTCATGTGCCGTGGCCTGATTGCCACTTTCGTGACAAGGCCATTTCTTTGCTTAGGGACTGAAAGCCGCTGTTGTGCCACCTTTTTGAGGCATATAATTGTAAGTTTTTTACTCTAGGCGCTTTATTATCTGCTAGTATTCATAAAAATCCATTTTGAGCCTATTAAATAGAGTTGTCCTTCAGCAATCTGGTCCTTTTGCGTATTTCCGATCCCTCTGAAGGGCCTTATTGAGGTTTTAGCAGTTGATATGTATATAGAGATTATGTTCTGTGGACATTATACATCGCAGAAATATCTGACTTGATATTATTGTTAGAAAAAATCCTTAGCCAAGAATGGGAAAATGGTGACGGTTACCTTTGTAAAGAAAGAACTAAAGTCTATTAGGAAAAATGCGAAGAGATGACCGATGAAGACTCAGCTATGGTAATACCGTTGATATTTTTCTCTTTCATTATTTAATTAATATTTTCTCTTTTATTAAAAATTAAAAAAAAGATTAATTAATGAATAATATTTTTAAAAAAATAGATAAATAAAAAAAAATAGATTAATTTATTAAGTTTAAGACAATATTGTATTTAGTCTTACTATATTATAATTGTCTTAGTGTATTGTATTAGTAATATAGTTGCAATATACAATAATATAAAGAACATAACAACATAAAGAACATAGCACAGCCAAAGAACTACACCTATCCCTGGAACTTATAGGCGTCTCAAAACATAATTAAATGAATAACAAATTTGTAAAACACAACCGAAAACTTTTTAACCGATATAAATTTATATAACGTAGGATTTGAGCGTCGAAATCCATATCCTGTATTTTATTAATTTGATTTAGTTCAGATTTTCTGCTGTATAAAGACATTCTGGCCTGATAACCATACAAAATTGGGTGACTTTTGCATCCTTGCAATAAATGTTGTGAGTTAATCTGAAGGTTGTCACCATTTTTTGACAAACTACTTTATGACAAACGTTTCTAAGCCCAAATTTATGATCCGTTAAGTATTCTGTTTTTGTTTTTGTTTTTTTTGTTTTTTTAAACGAAATCTCCAAATAAAAGACAGGATTCATGGATAAGGGTCAGGAACTCCTAGCAATTTGCCCCCTTGGACCGGAACAGATTGTAGCTCATTAAGACAATAGGCAGCCATTAATGAAGTATTACTCAACAATAATCAGCTGATTAGAATTCCGAAAAGCCCCTTGGTCTCTAAAGGCCCGTGAAATTGTCTCATGTCGAGGGGGGGCTAGGTGCCTCAATCCCCCCCCCTTGTTTCCTTGGGGACCGCTGACCCATTAAAGGAATAATGCCCAGATAGGGAGCGTACTTCCTTGTAAAAACTCCTACGCCATTGTTTTACAATAGAAATTAATTTCCTGTCACCCCTTCCCGACTCCCCGATATTGAATATGATATTTCTTTTGAAGTTTCCGCTCCGCCGGGCCGGGACCAAGGTTTCTGAATTACCCCCAACTCTTGGAGTCCAATGCATATCAAACTGGAACGAACCCAGGAAAAAACATTACATTTCCTTCTTTCGAAAAATAAAACATCTTCTTCATTCTTTTATGGATAATTCGACATGAGCTTGATCAATCTGTCATCCGTATTTATTTTTTAATATCTCCAAGCCCGATGACAATAGCAGACCTTTTTGCGTATTATTTTCATGGATGACTTAATAGTTGTGTTTATCAAGATTGTATAAGCCTCTTTATCAATGACAACAATATTTAAATAGATTTCAAGAACTATTATAGACCTATATCCTCGATTTATAACAATTATTTATTTTTAAGATAGGCAAGAAAGGTCAATTGATAAAATAAAAAAACTTTTACATAGGTATTACCTATTTTGATGCACCTTCAGGGACAATACTACACAGCCTAACTCCAGAAAGGCGTACCGTCTGCTAGAAGGTCATATACAAACTGGTAACAACGACCAAGAGAGCATCAACTCTTTACTATAGGCTCTTGACTTTGGAAAAAATTGGTGTTGGTGATAGAATAGATTTTAATTGGTCTTTATTCATTAGATACACAAAATTCTTATGAATATACCATAATAATAAAAAGTATTTGAGCGTCAATCTTATATTTTAATTATTTGATTATGTGCGTGTGTGTATATTTATATGTGTATAATGTTTGTATATATATATATATATATATATATGTATATATCTTATTTAAGTATAAATGTAAATTGTATCAAAGTGTAAAAAAATTGTATATATTTTATAATCTGTATTAGGGCTCATAGCCATATTTGCGGAGCTCTTATAATCTGTATTAGGGCTCATAGCCATAGTTGCGGAGCTCTTATAATCTGTATTAGGGCTCATAGCCATAGTTGCGGAGCTCTTATAATCTGTATTAGGGCTCATAGCCATAGTTGCGGAGCTCTTATAATCTGTATTAGGGCTCATAGCCATAGTTGCGGAGCTCTTATAATCTGTATTAGGGCTCATAGCCATAGTTGCGGAGCTCTTATAATCTGTATTAGGGCTCATAGCCATAGTTGCGGAGCTCTTATAATCTGTATTAGGGCTCATAGCCATAGTTGCGGAGCTCTTATAATCTGTATTAGGGCTCATAGCCATAGTTGCGGAGCTCTTATAATCTGTATTAGGGCTCATAGCCATAGTTGCGGAGCTCTTATAATCTGTATTAGGGCTCATAGCCATAGTTGCGGAGCTCTTATAATCTGTATTAGGGCTCATAGCCATAGTTGCGGAGCTCTTATAATCTGTATTAGGGCTCATAGCCATAGTTGCGGAGCTCTTATAATCTGTATTTGGGCTCATAGCCATAGTTGCGGAGCTCTTATAATCTGTATTAGGGCTCATAGCCATAGTTGCGGAGCTCTTATAATCTGTATTAGGGCTCATAGCCATAGTTGCGGAGCTCTTATAATCTGTATTAGGGCTCATAGCCATAGTTGCGGAGCTCTTATAATCTGTATTAGGGCTCATAGCCATAGTTGCGGAGCTCTTATAATGAAATAAATAAAAAAAAATAATAAAATAATTATTTGATGTAAGTCAGTATTTTTGCTGCATAAAGACATTCTGGTTTGATAACCGTACTGTATTGTATGACTTTTGCATAATTATAATAAATGTTGTTTGTTGATCTGAAGGTTGTCAACATTTTTTGACAAAATGCTTCTTGTACGAACGTTTCTGAACCCAAATTTATGATTCGTCAAGTATTCCGTATTTTTTGTGTAACGAAATCTCCATAATAATAATAAGTTTATAGTTAGACATGATAATGAAAAACAAAAAGTATAGTCATGTTTGGCTCTTACATGAATAAAAAATAACGTACACTTAAACAATAGTGGTCACATCCGGAGATTAATAATTAATGAAAAATTATTTTTCTTTAGATTTCTATGATTATGTATCAATAATTTAGCAAAACAATGATTTCCAGATTAGGTGAGTTCTGTATTATGTGGAAAAGGAGCAATCTTAATGTTGCGGTTTTGTCCTCCCCAAACGTGGTTTATGAACATTCTTTGTTGGTTCATAGACAGGATCTGCCACAGAGTCATCAGAAGCTTCAACTATATCACTCATGTTGCTGCTTACCATTAACAAAGCCATACCTAGTGTGGGTTGGTCATGTCTGCCTCTCACATGATTTAGCTTTGAAGTAAGTTCCAAAACAAACATACAGAAGTCAGGTCTAATCAATGAGGTGTAAAGGCTGGTCATTTCTATCAATTATAAAACTTAAAATTCTCTATCAGGAAAAGTGAATAACTCAAATTTGTTAAAAATGTGGGTTAGTCACCTTTAGCACTGAGCCCTTCAATTAGGCTATTGGGCTTCGATATACCCGTGTTTTTTTGCGGCACTTTCTCATTGGGAGCCATGATACTTCTGAACGTTCCCCTAAAGCGAATCAGAAGATTTACAGAAATATCGAGCGAATGTTTTAAATCGATATAGACATCTCATCGAGGATCGAAGCAAGGCGTGTGGTTGTTAGAAACATGGCAAGGCCCTGATTTATAGAATTTATCTTGGAAATTGCTCCAATAAAGGTAATAATAGACTAGAGAGAGGTAATGGATTGAATGGGATAACCGGATGAAGGAGGATGCCGATAACAATGGATACCTAGGGAGTAGCACGCGATCGGAACACTGTTGGTTCTATGTTCCCAGTTACGTTCAGTACGTTCCGGTGACATATTTATGAAGGAACCAGGAGAACGTATCCAGAGATGATAGTATAGCAACATTCGTGAACATTGTTCTTGATGAAATCGAGTCCGACACATTGGGACAATGGTTGGGAGGTTTAGAGGACTCTAGGGTTGCATTGTCTGCGGCAAGAAGGGGCATTGCAAGAATGTGTGTTGTAACATTAGAACTGGAATAATTTTACATTAAACAAAAGTTTTGATCCCAAGCTGGAGGCCAGTAGCCGTGCGTGTTAAGGCCTGAGCACTGAAAAGGTCGTGGTTTCGATTCCCACTATGGGATCGTGGCTTTTCTTGAGAAAAATGAAAAGGCATCAGGCCTATCCTGGCTGGAAAAGGGTGGTAGAGATAACCCGACCCAAAATTTGTAGTTAATAATAATGGACGTTAAAATTTAAATAAATAACCCCAAGCGGGGTCTCCCGTGGTCTAATGGCTAGCGCCTTGGATTCATAAGCGGGAGATGGTGGGTTCGATTCCCAACCTCCAGCAGGAATTTTATCATCCCACGGCTCGCTGGTAAAATTCCTCGCTGCACCCTGGATGTCGGCGCTAATGACCTAGATGTGGATGCGCCGTAAAAGACAAAAAAAAAATAACCCCAAGCTTGTCAATCAGCGTCACATTTATAGCGACCGTATCATAAATCTTAAGCTTCAAGCCCCATTAAAATGGTCCATTTTAATAAAATTTACCTCTTTCGGCACTTATTTCAGAATTTTAATTGCCTTACAGGCAGTAGTACGCTATAATGCTTCTGTCTTATTACGGCTTCCCAATTTCTCTGCAAAATCTACCTCTAAAGTTGGTGTCCCCTTGCGACGGCAGCTCGGGTCCTGATATTTATATTACAATTTGAAATGGCTGTAGTTCATTATTCAAGAAAAGTGAAAATACAATTAATTTATCTTATGTTGTCCATTTACAATGGGTTTCTAAAAGATAGCATACCGATGGTGTGTTTGATATATATATATATATATATATATATATATATATATATATATATATATATATATATATATATATGTTTGTTTGGAACGGCTTCTTTCTCCAGCGGTGTCGCTCCTCTCTCCATCGCAATATTTCGTCGGGTTCATTTCCGACTTCTTCAGGCTGCTATGTGTCGTCCTCGGTGGTTATCAAGGGAATGATATTGATAACCACCGAGGACGACACATAGCAGCCTGAAGAAGTCGGAGATGAACCCGACGAAATATTGCGATAGAGAGAGGAGCGACACCGCTGGAGAAAGAAGCCGTTCCAAACAAACATGTGATACCCAGCGATGCAATTTAAAACAGCATATATATATATATATATATATATATATATATATATATATATATATTATTATTATTATTATTAAAAAATTATTTAAAGGCTAGGTTGGCCCAGGGACGGTCAAGGAGGCCGAATCCAACCCCTGAACGAAGACACTAGAAGAAAAAATTGTTAGTGCTTCTCTTAACTTTTGACTTTTATGTCCAACTATTGAAAACAAATAGTGATGAAATCGTGAACTTACCATCTAGACAGATAGTGAACGAATGACATATTGAAGGAACGTCGGATTATGTACGAAGGGTGGCGACCGAAAACAAGCTTGCCGGACGCCCCTCCCTCCGAATTGAACTATAAAAAAGGTTAAATTCAGTTGGTATAGCAATCAAGAGGAGAGTTGACAAGGCCCGGGGTAATAAAGCTGTATAATTATTGTAACAAGCCGCCAATAAAAGGAGCAATAAACCGAAGGGCGTAAGAGCCATAAAGTGAAAACCCCGCATCGGTCCGGCACAGATTGGCGGTGTTAGTACCGCAGGACAACAGTTAAACAGGCTTTAGTCCGAATAGGGCACAGCTGAGGAAAGGCAGATAAAGCTAGGAGGTAGTTTAGCTGAGTCTAATAGATGGAGTAGAGTCAATGAAGGTAAAACATGTCTAACAATAAGTCTAACTATACATAACAGATGATAAAGAATAGGACAACATTATTGCTTATTGGACAGCTTATTGGTCTAACAGATCTATGATAGGAATAGTCAAATAGGCAAATACATTATGACAACATTATAGGCCAAAGTCTCTGACAGACTATGTTGCTGAAGGCAATGTAAAACTGGCGTGACAATAAGTCCGTATTAATAACTGGTCATAACAACGAGGGCAACATAAATTATTAGTGTAACAGATTTATGATAAGAAATAATGGGGCGTATATAGGAAATATTTTTTTTGGGGGGGGGGGGGCTGGGTGAATTTCGTGGGAGGGGCTGAAAGAATTTGCGATGCACAGAACATTAACAATCTAGAACTTGGAATACTACAAAAAAAAAAAAACCATAAAAATTAAATTAAATAAGACCACGCGTAATAGTGTTTTAGTTGGAAAACTATTTAGTTAGCCAACTAAAACACTATTACGCGTGGTCTCATTTAATTTACTTTTTAAGGTTTTTTTGACATATTCTTAACGATTAAATAATAATTTCGGGGGGCTGTAGCCCCTTTTATATACCCATGGGACCATATAACTTATTGGTCTAATAGATCTATGATTATCAGGCTGGATTTGGGATATGATAGGGGAAGGTTATCAGAAAATTAAGCTTGAGATAAGAGGCAAAATTGTGTACAAGAAAAAATAAATTACCTACAAAAACTGTGTATATAGAGAAAATATTGGAAATTGACTCCCAAGCTCTTACGACCACATTTAAATTCAGCAGCCCAAAATTTTACCCTGGTAAATGATGGTGCAGAGTCCTCATGCACAGAATCCAACTCATATTTGATCTGTGTAGTCTTATTGCCTTTCAAAAACAAATATTTACTGACAGCTCGAAACTCAATACTGTCATTTTCACAAAAAAACTCGCATCAACTCACTCAAACAACAGTTACATAAAAAGTGCGCCTCGGAAATGGCTGAAAGTTTGGTGGGTAACTGTCAGCAGATCAGCAATGAAATTCACTAGTTTTTATTAACGAGTGCTGTCATCTTCACCTTGCAGTCGGAAACTTTTCAGATCGTATTCGTATTGGACTATTGTAATATAATCTAAGTTTTTAATTACAAAGCATTATGATCTTATTGATCTATTAATTACAAAAATCATTAGTATCAGGCTGTACCGTATGAAATGTCAGTTTTGGACTTGCCGATTTCCTTCAAATGTCTTGAAACTGTCGAGGCTCCTACTCCGAGTTCTTTGGCATATTCCCTAGTGCTTTTTGAGGGACAAGCTTCAACCCTTTCTTTCAGGTGGTCATTGTCAAGCTTGGTTTCTGGCATTCCTCGCTCCTCGTTGTCAAGGTCAAAATTTCCACTTCGAAACCTGGAAAACCACCGGTAAACAGTTCGTTCATTCACCGTTCCCTCCCCGAACGCCGTGTTAATCTTCATACACGCCTCAGCAGCGCTATGACCGAGGTTAAATTAAAATCAGAAAACAGTCTAACCATTGATACAAAAATGAAATAATATTCTATATAGCAAACAATATAATAGTACTTAGAATCACAAAGATATGTGACAAGTTCGAATTACTGCGCGCTTATACAGATAAATCAGGCTGACCACGTGGGAAAACGAACCATAATATGCTAAGTAAAGATGGAATGGTTGGGATTCGGCTAAAGAAACCTCAATACGATTTTTTTAAGTAAAAAATCTATATTTTGGACGTTTCGGCTACTCATTGGTAGCCTTCGTCAGCTAAAATGACAAGAAAAACAGAAATTAATACAAAAAAAAAGTTTATAATTGACATAAATAACAGAACTCATTCTATGAATTTAAGACCAAATTGTTCTTTTATAATAAGTTAAGTGTATTTATATTTCTGTTACTTATGTCAATTATAAACCTTTTTTTGTATTAATTTCTGTTTTTCTTGTCATTTTAGCTGACGAAGGCTACCAATGAGTAGCCGAAACGTCCAAAATATAGATTTTTTACTTAAAAAAATCATATTGAGGTTTCTTTAGCCGAATCCCAACCATTCCATCTTTACTTATCACCTCGACGGCTAACTATCTAATCATCATCATAATATGCTAGTCATAAACATGTTTCGGACTAATGTAATACATGACATAGAAACGAAGAAACAAAATTCCTTCCCATGGAGGTCTTATCAAAATAGTCAAATTATTGCTGTCATTAAGTCCAAAATCATACAATGATCAAAAAGACAGTAAAAAGTCCGTCACGCAGGAGCTGCATAACTAAGCACTTTCCTGAGAATTTGGGTAGTGTAGACTGCTTTCCAGAATAATTTGCTTAAAATATCCTATAAAAATAAAATAAAAACATGAATAGTTCTCTATTAATTTTGTAATGAGTAACTGATCAATTTTTAATTTTGTAATTAATTTGCTTCCTGAGTTATGTTTACACATGGCACCTACTACACTACTTCATTAATACAAAAAACTTCATATTTTCGCCTTTTGATCTGACGCAGGAACAGGATACAGTCTCTTTAGTGGTAGAAAGCGCTCCTTGCGGCGGAACCTACGCCTGGCGGGCTATTCTATTGAAATATATTACAAAGTAAACCCCCCTTTCCGATAGACCGATTTAGATCATTTTTACAAAACGTCAGCAGAAATTACGACCGGTATAAGTATATTTGTCATTTGGGTACAGAGTAACCCCCCCCCTCCTAATGAACCGATTTTGTTTATTTTTACAACACATGTTTACCTGTAAATTTCCACTACGAATACCGAGTTTCGTCGAAATATAACAAAAATCACGGCTGGTAGTGGCGAATTGGTATTGTGGGTCCGGAGAAAACCCCCCTCCTAATGAACCGATTTAGTTTATTTTTACATCTCACTTTTCTCTCTAGATTACCACTACCAATACCAAGTTCCCTTGAAATATAACAAATATTACGGCTGGCATGGTCATATTAGTGTTTTGGGCTCGGGGTAAACCCCCCCCCCTTCCGGTGGACCGATTTTGGTGGTTAACGAACTCGTTCAATCATTTGCTAATTGAATGCTATATACCATGTTTCGCGAATAAAAAACAAAAACTCTGGCCGCTATCCTGTTAACAGACACACACATATATATATATATATATATATATAGATATATATATATATATATATGTATATAAATTTTAACGGGGGTCATTTTCGGTGTCTACTAGGTAGGATCGATAAAGATTCGAAGAAATTTTTTCAAAAATTCCGTCATGAGTGCAACCTCAATAGCTACTTTCCTTCGGAGGAAAGTGCTAAAAGCAGTTATTCACGCATTTAAAGCAGTAAAACAAATAAGATATTAAATTAAACTTAATCTTTATCAAATATTGGCCTAATATTTGATTAAACAAATTTTTAATCTTTAATTATATAGGTATATATATATATATATATATATATATATATATATATATACATTTTTAATGAAACCATTGTTATGGAGTTTTGGAAGATCTACATTATCAACGTTAGAGAAAGCTGGCTCTATTATATTTTTCCAAGATTTCCATCCTTTTATAAAAAAATAAATAAACACAATGACAATATAATCTATATTATAAACAGTGTATTCGTCATGCTTTTTCTTTTTGCCAACAAAACTATTCAGGCAAACTATTTCAAAAACAATACAAGTGTGAAATCACATTATTAAATGGAGGACGCTTTCTAGGTAATCTCTGATTAAGGAAACAATGCATTTTACAATCTGTAAGAATAATATTAAGAAGGTAATTATTATAAAATATTTTGTCTATTATTATGCCAAAGAAAAAAAATTAGTAAATCGAGTTATGGAGTTGCGGCTTCTTGAAAAGAAAACGTAAATGGGAAATAATTATATATGAAATTTTTCTTTTTCGGGGGAAGACCTAGTTTTTTTTTTTTTTTTGTAAATAAAAAAAACACAAAAATTAAATTTCTCCATTTTTACGGAGTCGGACCACAGTCTCCCGGCACACCTTTTATATTTATATTTATTGCGCCCGACATGTTTCGTGCGTCTTTTCTTCGCACCTCTTCAGGGGCAATTCTTGCTAGGAAGTCCTCTCATTATCATGTACTCGCACTGGAGTCCGGCTTAATACTCTTAATAGTATTAAGCCGGACTCCAGAGGGAGTACATGGTAATGAGAGGACTTCCTAGCAAGAAGTGCCCCTGAAGAGGTGCGAAGAAACGACGCACGAAACATGTCGGGCCGAATAAAAGGGAAGACTGCTTTAATGACCCCATGCCTCCTAGGATAAAAAAGAATTGAGATATTTTGGGTCATCTACAAGAATAAATAATATATATATATATATATATATATATATATATATATATATATATATATATATATATATATATAAGCACACACTTTTTTATACTGAAGATAGTATGAGAAAAAATTCGATGAAGCCCCCAAAAACATATTAATATTTATATAAACATAACGAGTTAATATATTAGAATGTTAAATTCATATTATAGTATTACATCTCATGTGTAAAACAGAAGTATGCTAAATATATAATACTGTACTATTTGAAATGTATTATATTATTTATGGAAGAAAGAGTAAAAAGAATAAGTCAAATCGTGATCGTTACATAACATAATATTGTTTACGGTTGAAATGGAGCAAGACTATAACTAGTTACGACAATTTGTTTGTAAATCTAATCATACAATTTAAAAATAACTTAGTAAAAAATTGAAAATCATATTAAAATAGTCTTACTAATGTAAGAATTGAGGTAGAAATGAAAAGGAGAGAGAGATCACGATTGTGACCTCCAACTCACGATTCTGTTATTCTGTCACATCACTAGACAACTAGTGATCGTCAATCAAGATGGCGGGCTTCTATGTGAATTCCCACAGTTGTAGGGGTTTTTTGAAATCTCTCTTCAAAACGCCATCAATTTTATCTACCTTGGGACAGGAGTAACCAATATTTATATACATATATATATATATATATATATATATACTAAAGAATATATTTGATACACGTATATAAAAAAAAAAAATCAGTCCCGTAACAGGCCTAGTGTGGTCAGTACTAAGCTCCGGCCTATGATTCTCCCCTTGGCTACTTCGACTGCTGGAGTCATTAGCACCCAAGGTACCCATTATTAAATTTATTAAAGGCTGAGTTGGCCTAGGGACGGTCCGGGAGGCCGAATTCAAACCCATGAACGAAGACACTACAAGAAAAAATCTTTAGTGATTGCTCGGGATTTGAACTCAGGCCTCCAGCTTATTAGTCCAGTGCCCTGCCAATGAGCTGACCTCACCCCTGATACACGCATATATTTGGTCCAAATGTGTGTTTGATGTTAATTGTTTGCAACGTTTTTCACAACTCATTCCATTATCAAGGGTTGCTAAGCTTATCAATTTTAATACGTGTTCTCACTCTTCTTATGGAGAAGAGTCCACTAATAACAATCCGGAAGTCCTCACGAGAATTGTCGACATTTCAGAGCACAGAAATCTCGGCAACTGGGTTTTCAAGGTTATATATCTATTTGTCTGTTCGCACACTAACATATACAAAAATAGTCCGATTTTGATGAAATTTGGTGCCAAAATACATTGTCTAAAAGGAAATGAAAAGTCCGCCAATCAGCAATATGCGTCAACAGGAACGCTACTTTTTCGGTGATCACTTATGGTTTTAAGTAAATTTCCTATAGGAACTCGACAAACACATTTATCAAAATCCTTTGATTCCATGTTCATCAAATTTTCCAGTAGTAAATGAAAAACATTCAATTTTTGAGAAAATCAAATACCAAAGAAAATTTCACAATTACTCTGTACAAAAAGTATTTCCAACTTATTTTGATATTAAGCTTAAATATATTGGAATTATTACCAGTATAGTAATTATTGGGTTGTATTTTCCCTACTTTGAACTAAAAAATTATTAAAACCAGTCAAAAATTCTTGTGGTATTCCCAAAAAATCTCTTAGACTAAAGAGAAGAATAAAACACAAAACAGAGAATGAGCTAATAATGTGGTCCCCTAACTTTAAGTAAGTCCTAAAGTAAAAAAGCTGCTGTCCTTTCCCTTGTTAAATGAGAGCCATTCCCCGTTGGGATACCCTTTCATTTGTCTCTTTCTTCTTAATTAATCATAGAAATCGCGAGGGGGGAGTGAAGGAATGCTACGCCCCCCCCCCCTTCATCAGATTTCTTGAATCCTTAAGCCTCCAGTCCTTGAAGACGAGATCAGGATCGGGTGTCGAGTACCCTTCCAAGATCTCCTTTCTGGGAGCTTCATCATCATCTGAAGAAGGGATTTTTAAGTCCAAGATCAACCCTAATGGAAGAAGATGTACTTTGGATTTTTTTTTGTTGCAAAAATTAAAGAAGAACAATCTAAAAAAAACTTGATCAAAGTAACCAGGAGAGGTTATATTTTAAAAAAAAGTCGTCACAGGACAATGGTCAGAGATTCCGGTCTAAAGGTTCAATGTATACCTATCTGATTTTTAAATTTTAAAATTGTTATGTGGAAGAGCTTTATTGTATTAATTAAGTTAATTTATTAATAATTTACAAAAACATTGACATCATTTTGTAAATATTTGACTCAATTTATATATGTATATATCTGTATCTCGGAAGTAAAGGATACCATGTCACATATTTGTAATTTTTCAGGAGAGCCAATTTTTGAAACGGTTTCAAGAAAACGTTTCACATTGTTATCGGCATTGCTAGGTAATTGTAAGTATTGATCATAGTGAAACAAAACCAAGACCTCCACATGGTGTCTTTTACCTCTAATGAAAACAAACATGATTTTATTTTTAACTGTCTTATCTTGGTTATTTATGGGAACAAGACATAGTGCACTATACCATTATATGGATCGAAAAATCCACAATAAGAATATGTTGTTAAGTCATTTTAATAAAAAAAAATGGAAGTAGTACCCTATGCCTCCGGGGTGTAGATTTATTTTGGACGTTTTAATATATTATGTTGTGTTGATGTTCTATCATGTATTATAACACTGAAGATGGCTTGAACAATTTTTTCATATATGGGATTAGAAACTGGATTTTATGATAGTGAAAATAGAAAATGGTGGAATTTTGTGGCCACATGGTCTGGTGTAGCTTAAGTGTTAGAAAAATGTAAACAATGTTAGTTATAAAAGATATGATGAACTAAGTCAAATGGGCTAATTTAAATGTAACTAAAATTTAAAGGTTAGCAGTTTTAAGATTAAAAGTGATGACAAGCCCTTGTTGAAATAGGGTTAATATGTGGGCATATGAATGAAGGTAATATTAGTTAAGGATAATTTTAAGAAATTTTACATTTTATAAATAAAGGGGGTAATTTAATGCATGAAATGTGTTTTTTTTAGCACTTTCCTCCGAAGGAAAGTAGCTATTGAGGTTGCACTCATGACGGAATTTTTGGAAAATTTCTTCAAATCTTTATCGATCCTACCTAGTAGACACCGAAAATGACCCCCGTTAAAATTTATATATATCTATATATATATATATACATATATATATATATATATATATGTATATATATATATATATGTATATATATATATATATATATATATATATATATATATATATATATATATATATGAATGAATGAAAAGTTTTATTCTTATTCCGGGACAGAAGTCCCATAGGAATAATTTTGAAATTACAAAATAATTTTGAATTTTACGTATAAACTTGAAAACTTATAAGTGCTATCAGTATCAATATATAGTGTACAGCTTCAATATAGACTAGGTGTTGAGTAAAACTTGGAGGGATAGAAGGTGGTGGAAGAGTCGGGATTTAAAGGTTTCTAGGTTGGTAGAATGGCGGACATACGAAGGCAAGGAATTCCACAGCGAGGTGGCACGGGTGAAGAATGATTTTTCGAATATTGCTGTTCGGTGGGAAGGAATATAAAGATCGGAAGGACGAGATCGGGTGTTACGGGAGTGAACCGAGGATTTAAATTTAAGAAGTTGAAAAATATAAGAAGGTCTACGGGATTGAATTACTTGGTAAAGGACTGAGCCGAGGAAGTACTGACGACGATAAAGAGGGAATAGCCAATTTAGCTCCTGGTAGAAATGTGATATGTGGGAGTGTCTGGGGATCCCTAGGATAAAACGAATGAAACAGTTCATGAGGCGTTTGAGTTTTGCCTCGAGATCGCCAGAAAGTCCACCGTACACCAAACAACCATAGTCAAACTGGGGGAATAATAGGGAAGTTGCGAGGAGTTGACGGGTCTTTGTTGGCAGGAGATGGCGGGAGAGGTTGAGCTGTCTCAGGATAAATATGGACCGACGGGAAATTTGGGAAATATGATTTTTCCAGGAAAGGTTCTGATCAAATATGATCCCAAGATTTTTAACTGATTTAAAATATTTTATAGGGATGCTGTTGAGGTAAAGGGCTGGAAAAGGGGAAGTGGAACTTATGAGGGATTAGGAGCCTATAACAATGGCTTTGGATTTGTCGGGATTCAGGGAAAGCTTATTAGCTGCGGCCCAAGCTTTGATGTTAGCATATATGTGTCTGTTAACACGATAGCGGCCAGAGTTTTTGTTTTTTCGTCACGAAACTTGGTATATAGCATTCAATTAGCAAACGATTGAACGAGTTCGTTAACCACCAAAATCGGTCCACCGGAAGGGGGGGATAACCCCAATCCAAAACACTAATTTGACCATGCCAGCCGTAATATTTGTTATGTTTCAACGAAACTTGGTATTCGAAGTGTTAATCTAGAGTGAAAAGTAATATGTAAAAATAAACTAAATCGGTTCATTAAAAGGGGGGGTTTACTTCGGACCCACAATACCAATTCGCCACTACCAGCCGTGATTTTTGTTATATTTCGACGAAACTCAGTATTCGTAGTGGTAATCTTGAGAGGAAAATGGGGTGTAAAAATAAACTAAATCGGTTCATTAGGAGGGGGGTTTACTCCGGACCCAAATTAGTAATATACTCATACCGGGCGTAATTTTTCATATATTGCAACGAAACGCGGTATACGTCGTGGGTAAGTCATGAGAAAGAAGTGTTGTAAAAATGAGCTAAATCAGTCAATCGGAAAGGGGGGTTTACTTTGTAATATATTTCAATCGAATAGCCCGCCAGAAGTAGGTTCGCAAGGCCGCCGCAAGGGGCGCTTTCTACCACTAGTGGGACTGTATCCTGTTCCTGCGTCAAAAATATAAAGTTTTTTGTATTTATTAAGTAGTGTAGTAAATGTCATGTGTAAACATAACTCTGGAAGCAAATTAATTACAAAATTGAACACTTACTCATTACAAAATTAAAAGAGAACTATCCATGTTTTATTTTATTTATGTAGAATATTTTAAGCAAATTGTTCTGGAAAGCTACCCACATTCTGAGGAAAGTGCTTAGTTATGCAGCTTCTGCGTGACGGACTTTTAGTTTTATGAGGGTGGCCCTGAGGCCGAAACGTCAAGTTAAAAAATTTAATTAGCTGATAAATAAAAATTGCTGAGGTGAGGATCAAATGTAAATTATAGTGTAAATAATTTATACCTCGGAAATTCCTGAGGATAATCCTTAACATAACACTGAAGATGTTAGTTTTCCTTAGAAATTTTAGGTGGCAGAAGTTGAAAACCCCATTTTAAAACAATATCCTTCTTAATCTTCTTCGTTGCTCTACATCAAGCCCACATGACGCCTCTTCAAAAGCACTTAAAATTGAGCACTCCTGCTATGTTGAACTAGGCAAATTAAGTTATTTTATCTATAAGGAAGCAGCTTTAAAAAATAATGTTGCTTGACCTTAAAAACATTTACTGTCAATTCAAATAATTATTATAATTTTCTATAAAACATTGTTTTTACTGGTTCGATTTAATTCATTTTTTAACACACTTTTTCTTTGAGTGTTCAGTTATTTCCTGGAGTTTTGTTGGAAGACAACAAAACAAAATTACACTCATCAAGGTGGAATTTTATATATTTCACAAGCACACAAAATAAAAAAAAATGTCTAAAGACACCATACATATTTTCTTATGTATTTCACCACGCTGAATCCGAATCCGGAGTCCGTTTCACGCCAACAAACCAGGTTGAAGAGCATTTGAAGGTAACATTTTGTATGCAGTCGTTAAAGAAGATATGATGAGAGCTTCCGTGGTTTTTAGGGTCTCTTGGTGAATCGGAGATCCGTTTCACGCCTTTTGCGCAAAATCAAGGTTACTTCAAGGAAAAATATGTCTATTTAGCAAAAAATAACAAATTTGACCTTGAAATGGCCTTGGTTTTGCGCAGATGGGGTGGAACGGATCTCGGATTCGAATTCAGCGACCCTCAAAACCATGAAAGCTCTAAATCCTTCTTCTTTAACGACCTCAAACGAAATTTAACCTTCAAATGGCCTTAAACCTGACGTGTGGGATGAAACGGACTCCGGATTCGGATTCAGGTTGTCGAAATACATAACAATATATGTATAGTGTCTTTGGAAAAGACCAATTTCTTTTACTTTGTGTGCCTGTGTTATTCTAAAAAAAAAAAAAAATCAGTCCCGTAACAGGCCAAGAGGGGCAGATATTATAGAGGTATTTGATTAATGACCATACGGCACTCTAGGGAGATAGTGTGGTCAGTACCCCTTGATTTTCCCCTTGGCTGCATCGACTCCTAAAGTCGTTAGCACCAACCAAGGTACCCATTATTAAATTAATTAAATTAAAGGCTGGGTTGGCCTAGGGACGGTCAGGGAGGCCGAATTCAACCCATGAACGAAGACACTACAAGAAAAAACCTTTAGTACTATGCTCGGGATTTGAACTCAGGCCTCCAGCTTATTAGTCCAGTGCTTTACCACTGAGCTAACCTCGCCCGCTGTGTTATTATAGCCCCTACAAAAAATGGATAGGTTTGACTGATTTTGAGATTAGCTGTGCTTTTACTATTCCGAGATCAGTTGCAGGAATAAAGAAATTAAGGACTCTAGTGCCGAATTAAAATTTTCTTTTAATTTTGGCAAGTAGATAAACACCCACACCTAATGGCAGGGTTTCGCTGAGTATCGACCACGTCCTTTCTTCTGCTAATCAAATCTTTATCTTATTTTCATTTCAACATAGTTCCATTTGTAAATGTCGCGCTTTATTGTTACAAGACAATAATCCTTCATGTTTATTATGAATGGCCGGATTCAAACGGCCGAATGATTTTTCTCTTCTACCTATGAGGGGGGGGCCAATTTCTAATTGACTTGTGACTAATTTCATAAAAATCTTCGCTCCCAATTCACAAGAGCGATTTCCCAGGATCGATGTGAAAGCTCTCAATTACAGCTGACTCTAATAACAACCAATTATGGGTTGAGGAATTGTTTGATAACCATAAAGAGTTTGAAGCCTCTCCGGGCTCAGGTGTGAAAATGTCTAATTAAAAATAGAACAGAACCATTTTGTGTAATTGGCTGGCTTCAATAGCTATTAGATATTTTATTAATGAAATAATTATACAGAATCATCATGTGAGGAGTTTAGGAACCGTTCGGCGGCTAAACAGCAACGAGATTAGCTCATTTACAACACAATAGTGCAGGAGCCCTCATTTTCTTCATAAATACCAAATATCTAAAGCAAAAAATTATATATATATATATATATATATATATATATATATTATATATATATATATATATATACAGGGTATAACGTAAATTTTTAGTCATATTGTGGTAGGTGATAGGGACCCCTTGAACAAAACATGTTTTGTGACGATTTCTCACACATAAGCGACAAAACGTCGTTTCATGGGTTTTTTTAGAGACAAACGTGGTTTTTGGAAGAATAATTGTTGTAGCTCCGACCCAAGTAATTCTAATAGTACGGGAGTGGGACCATTCGAATGCTGAGTAAATTTACTGTAAGACTAGTAGGGAGTAAACGTAAAAATGAATGAATTGAAGTATGTCTAATTTACCTAAAGAAAGCTATTCTAAATTTCCTGACATTTTCTTGATATTTCTTACCAGCGTTACTCTTCAATGGGCAGGATCTGAGATTTCCGGTTTCCAGAAAAACTTTCTCATTTAACCGGCTTTCCATTCATGTATCGCGACCCTGTGTTGTTGAAGTATGTGAAAGATTTAAGAGCAAAATTTAAAAAAAAAAAACATGGATATGTAAAAAGAAAATTAAAATTTCTTCATTAGTTTATTTAAAAATCTTATAAAACATATTAATTTTTGTAAATATTTACTTAAATATTAAGTAAATATTTTCATAAAACAATAAAAAAAATTACTTCCGCGAAAATTAACAAAAAATCCTCAAACAGTAAATAAATAAAATACACATTTATTTTGAATTTATTAATTCAGGTAACTAATACTGGGTCCAGGAGGTGGTCATTAATGAACCCCAACCACATATTAACCTGAAAAATTATTATTTTTCCCTAGAAAACGCATTTGAACACATTTTTACTCAACCTAACTGAACATAAATTTACAAATGCTGTACTGGGATTCTCGTGAGCCCATGTGTGTTTGTTGTGGTGATTGATATCCCATCCCTAATAAATAAGATGTAGATAATCCTGTAAAAAATGTGTTCAAATGCGTTATCTAGGTAAAAATAATATTTTTTGAATATTTTTACCGATTAGGGGGGATTTTCGAAGCCCCCCTTATATACGCCCATGGTTTGGCACTCTCTCTATCCTTCCATGGTGAGGAATCCAGATACACCCATGCTTCCATGTATCCTCACACACAAATCACTGAATCGCCGCGATGACGGGCTGTATGTCCCCGCACATTCTGTTAATACTTGAATGTCATATATTCGAGTTGTAACGGCAACTTAAAATGTGGTTAGGGTCGTCATTAAAAAACACCGCCGCCCATGGGGCGTTATGAATAGATAATTCGAAGAGAAGAGGAACCATTGGCCTGTGTGGCTTGGGAGCCATTCAAAGAGTATTAGTAAAGCTTTGATCATGGTCCGTGGCCATGTTGTACTTCACTTATGTATCTTTTGTCACGAGTTTGAACTAATGGGGTGTACGAAGGCAGGTGCTGCTCCCCGTGTCTGCGGCCGACACCATCTGCCCCACGCCTACCCTAAATACAATGAGACACTCCATCGTGTCACAATGTCCTGGGCGGATCCCGCGGTCCGCTTCGTTTCACATGCTCGTTATTCTACAATATCCCCCCTCCCCCCTGAACCAAATCCCCAAAGTGTTTATCTCATAACGGAACTCATCGGTGAGTACTCCAAAACTCGACAAGGGATAAGCTTTATCCGAGCTCTGTCGTCCCGTGTAATCTCCTATATATCTTTCAAATCTAAGCACAATCAAGGAACGAAATTGGTTTCATGATAATCAAGCCTGTTTCCATGATAATTTGGTGCTACAAAGATACCTTAGAATGGACGGAGACCAACTCTTCCAAAACATCAAGCATCCGTTCCTCAAATTGAGCTTATTTTATAGAAACGTTATTTGGATCCCACGGGAAGAAGAAGAAATTCTTTATTTAAAACGACAAAATTATCAATCTTTCGAAAATTCATTTATATTGGTTAAAAATGGTTTATTTTAAAATTAATTAGGAGTTTTGCCGAGAAAATACATTTTGGTGACGAAATAATAAAAAATAAAATAATAAATAAAATCAATTTGAATGAAATTTTAAATTTATACAATTACTTTTATAGATCTGGACGTAAATTTTGTGAAATGAATTCCGAAAGATTGCTAAGCAGCTGTTTAGCTCCCTTGTATGTGGTAGCTGAGTATCCCCAGGGAATCTATCAAGATTGATTCCGCAAGGATACAGAGTATGTTGGGATCCACGCCCAGTTCTTGTAGGAATAATACAATTTTCAAGCGGAGTCCACGTATAAACCGCCTGCAGTAAGGAACTAGAAGCACTGATGATGGAGCTGTAGACTCCGAAAGTATGCTATTACAATAAAATAAATCATTTGTGGTGGAGACCTGGAGCTTTTAGTGTTCCTATTTGAATTTTTAATAAATTTAATAAAATAATGGCGCTTTAGCACCCATGCCACGGCGATGGGGTATATTTAGGTTGTCACCATTCCTAACCATCCACCACTCCCCGCAGCACTACGATTTTGCAAAGCACTAATTTCCTGCAAATAAAAGTCGGAAATGTTTCTGTCGGAAAAAGTGCCATGTTGTTATTTATTTCAAAGATAATGTGAGAATTATAATTACTTCAAATAATAAAAATGTTAACCGCCGAGAGTACAATACTGCCACATAGATCACACGTTTGATACATTTTGGCTACAAAGGCACGAAGTAACATGAGTCTGTTATGTTTTTGCACTGATGTCACGCAAGGTGTTTCCCTTAGTTTCTATTGATTTTAAATATATTTTAGGTAAACACATAACTCTTCTCTTATCGGAATTACTTGAAATAATTATAATGTTTACTGCCACATCGATCACACATTGTTGACAAGATCTGAAATAACATGGGAGAGTTCAGTAACTTCCACTGGTGTCATCCAAGGTGTATACCACAGCGCCTTGTTGTTTTAAATGTATCGCACTAGTATTTCTAAAGTGACACAACGCAACTGAAAATGTGTCACTTTTGCCTATGTAGGGAGTGTAGGATTAAGACAGGAAGGGTCTTAGGAAGTATAGGATTAAGGGGGGAACTGGAAAACACCGAATTTTGAATTGTGCCACTTTAGAAAAATTAGTGCGATATTTTCGATACACAAATAACTCTTCCGTTAACGCAATTACTTTAAATAATAACTCTGCTTACTGTCGAGTGTAAAATGCTGTTACATGAATCAGTTTTGGCTAAAAATTCCTGAAAAAACATGAAACATTTAAGCAGGCAGGGAATGGTTGGGATTCGGCTACAAAAACATCAACAAAGATTTTTGTAAAAATCTATATTCAGGATGTTTCGAGTGCCCTTTGGAAGCAATTAGAATAATTAAACCTATAAAAATACCTGATTTATATTAAAAAAATCTTTATTGCTGTTTTCCTAGCCGAATTCGAACTATTCCTCTGTCTGCTTATCACTTCGACTGCTATCTACACCTAATTATTAGAGAGTTATGTTTTTCCTTCTGGTTCCATACAAGGTGTATTCCTAGTCCTGTCTTATTTTATATATATTTTAGATAAATAAAAATGCATAGAAAAGATCATTACAACTGGATTTTTGTAGCTCATAAAGCCAAAAGGAACTTTACAATAAGTTGAGGTATAATTCATAAGGTTTTTCTGCAAGTTAAGAATGATTGCAGGTCGAATTAATATTCATAACCACCCTGAAATATTGGCAGCGAAGTTGAGGGGATCTTGGAGAAGTAACTTCACAACTTCATTTAAATGGAAATGCTTTTACGTTTGACGTCCCCTCAACCTGCCCCCCACCAAAAATGGCCTTTGTGTCTTCATTACATTTTTCTACCCCTAACCACTCTCTACCATTGGGTCGAGACTTTAGACTTCGAAGCCCTTTACGCCTCCAGATATTGCAATTTATAAGGTGATGGGGGACGGGGGGGGGGTGTTCATCCCTTACGCCATCATAAAATTCACCCGAGGATAATTTATTTCTTTTGTTTCTCATATTGAAATGAATTGCTTTTTAGGGGTTCTTTCGAATTTTCTTTTCGGGTTCTAAAGCCATTTCCCTAAAAGATGAGGCTTTGGACATTACAACTTCAATTTGCATTTCATTAATTTATGTTTCCTTCTCTCTTTGAAATAATTATTACTTGAAGTTATTGATTAGATAATAATTTGTATTTTTCAAAGAAAGCATAGTGTTACGTCTCACGCTTCGGCAATTCTAGCCAGTGGGCCTCTCTTTGCAAACTAACATGTCCTCGGGCATTTTGCAGTATGAGACGGTGTACAGTAGCTGTGGTTTAAGATTTTGATTTCTTTCGTTTCTCACCTCCAAAAGAAAATAAATTAAGCGTAGACAAAGGGGGAAAAGAGGATGAGACAGATTTTGTGAACATTTAAATGATGTGCTGATGGGAGAGAGCTGGGTTGAAAGAAAGAGTGGAAATATTATCGAGGATAGAGATAGAGAGAACGTTAGAGTGGGGTTGATAGAGAAGGGGTAGGAGAGCTGAACCAGGTGGAGAGATGGCTGTAGGAATAAAAAGAAAGGGGGCGATGAGAAGGAAGAAAAAGAAAATAGAAAGTGAGTGAGAGAGAGAGAGAAACCGGAATTATGGGGGGGGGGGTGGAGAGAATATAAAAGATAGAGGAGATGTTGTAATGACAGTACTAGAGAGTATGAAGGAATGAGATAAGTGAGGATGTGTGAAAGAAAAAGAGAATGTTGAGCGAGAGAGAAAGAGAGAGAGAGAGAGAGAGAGAGAGAGAGAGAGAGAGAGAGAGAGAGAGAGAGAGAGAGAGAGAGAGAGAGAGAGAGAGAGAGAGAGAGAGAGAGAGAGAGAGAGAGAGAGAGAGAGAGAGAGAACTTTGGAAGGACAAAATGGTAGAGAGAAATGAGTGGATGAGAAGAGAGGATGACAGAGAAGAAGACAGAGTGAGGGGGAGAGGGGCGGAATAGAGGGTAGAATGAGGTAGATGCACAAAGTACAGGATGAGAGAGAGAGATAAAGAGATGATAGAGAGATGGATAGACAGAGGAAAGAGCCAGATGAAAAGATGAGAGATAGATATAGAGACGAGAGAGATGAAGGGATGAGCGATATATAGAAAGATATGAGAGAGAGAGAGAGAGAGAGAGAGAGAGAGAGGGAGAAATGGGAGAGAGAGAGATAAATGCTAGAGTGATAGTAGGGGATATGAATTGACTCCCGGGGGATATGTACTCCGCTAGAAGGCTATCTGTTAGCAGATCCATTTGTTAACGCCTTTTTCACTTTGTTACATCTTCACTCTTTCAACCAGTCAAATTGATTTACCACTCAATTCTCTCATTTTTCCCCTGCTTCTAGCAAAATATGAACAAATTCTAAAAATTGGTTGTTTAACAAGCCTAATGTAGTAACTGCCTGCTAAATAACAAGAATCTCATACCAATGGACGAAATTCACCGGCATTTCTGGTCATTACTGTTCTGGGTAATTATGAAAATATAAATAAACGGTATAATAGATTTTCATCCCGTAAATCTTGATCGATCAACAAAGACATTAAAAAGATATGAACATTGAGTTCTTCGACCGTGTCACTATTTTCTTCAGCGGAAATTCGCCAATTTTGCTACTGGCTCCTCGAGGTTATGCCTGAGAATCCAAACACCATCAACCTAAAGTTTGATTACACTGTTCTGCACGAAAATCCTCCTTCAAACCAAAACATGCTTTCTTACTGTTTTCAAATGTGCTGAACACGAATTTGAAGTCAGATTCTGTCTATCACGCACAGTTTCTTGAGAAATTCTAGTTTTTTATCCAAAAATGTGAGTTTTTTGTAAATTTGACGAATTTTTTTTTTTTGGCATCAAAACATAGTGAAAAAAATTCAAAAGCCCGATGATTTTGAGCGCAATGAAGTATATTTGAACGAAAAAAAATTTGATGGGAATATTACAAGTGGTTGAAGAAATATGGCTAAAAGTGTAGGACCCCAAATTCGACATCTACTCAAGGACCTCACTTTTGAAGCAAAGTTAAATACTAATGAGAAAAAGGCTGAAACTGCATTTCGAGAGGTATGTGCTAAGTTTTTGGGAAACGAAAAATCTAGAGACTACTGAAAAATAGTCCAAGAACTGCTTACTTCATATAAAACATTGGGATGCAATATGTCCTTAAAAATTCATTTCCTGCATAGTCACCTAGACTTTTTCGCCCCAAATTTGGGTGCAGTTTCGGACGAACATGGAGAACGATTCCACCAAGACATATCCATAATGGAAAAAAGATATACTGGCAAATGGAATGAGAAGATGCTGGCGGATTACTGCTGGACACTGCAGCGGGAGACAGAGGAGGAAGAGTACAAAAGAAAAAAAAAATACTCATTGACGATGTGTGTATATTTTTTGAGTTGTGTCATATCTAGTATTATACCTGATAGCATGCAGGATTCAATTAATTATATTTTACCGTTGAAAAAGAAAAAAAAATCTGTTATAATAAAGACAATAATTTTCAAATACAATTTTTCCAAGTTTCTCCTCTTTTCTCTCAAAATCAGTGGGTGATAGAATTTTTCTGAGTTCAGATTCGGACTCAGCACCCCTGAAAACACGAGAAACAGGCAAAATTGTTCAAGGGAGGGGAGAAAAGTTTTTTTTTTGCAGAACAGTGCTATTAAACTTAACCCTGTGAAAGTCACCAGCATTACAAGAATAACGTCCGCAAAGAAGATGGTGACACGCTTGAAACCCGAAGACCATCATACTTGTAATGTCTTTGGCCGTGAATGTCTACGATTAAAAAAAGAAATAATGAAAATAAACGGAATGAAACCGAACTATGGCAACCCCAGAATTATTTTTAATAATTATCACGTTTTATTGTGATTCTGGAGCCTTATAACATTTTAAAAAACTATAAATTCACATGCGGAGGACTTTTCCACTTTCCCGATTGTGTCACAATTCTTCGATTATACAGTCTCGAGACAGAAAAATATGAAGATAGTCCCAGACCTTCCACTGACTGTTCATAATTTCAACATACGACCAATTATATACTTTCATTTATAAGCCTCTGATGAAACGACAAATTGACATGAAACGTGTAGAATCCCATTAACGGTAATCAACGGTAAAGTTCCATTTTGTCAATTGCCGACTTTCAAAATGTTTACAGAAAATTATTTAGAAGAAGCTGACAACATACCTCATAAGTAAATGCGCTTAGAAAATTCGTTATTGAGTTTTTTTTATAATTTATCTACATAACCGGCGTTAGTACTAGACGTCCAAACGGTTACCGAATTTTCTAAACCATCAATCGTGAGAAAAGTCATTTACTGAAAATAATTTCTTTTAGAGCCTTCTGCTCCAATTCAGGAACAAAAATAAGCTTTGGGTCCACCCGACAAACCAATTTAAGGTACTGTATAACATACAGTCTTCTTTTTCGTACATGGCCATTGCGCATGCGCGAACGCCAGCGGACACTTTTTTGTGACAAATTTATGTAACTTTTTTTTTCAGTTTGGTCATCACTAAAGCATATTTATGCTAAAAATCTACCACAGGAAAGATTCGAAATACCGTCTCTAAGATATCAGTCCAGTGTGCTAAACACTCAGCTATCACGAGAGTAATTAGGTAATATATATATATATATATATATATATATATATATATATATATATATATTATAGTAGGCAGGCAGGAGAGAAATACGAAGCAGTGCGAAGAATATTTCCAATTTCTATCCGTTACTTTTTATGTCTTTCATATCAGAGTAAAACATGAGAAATGTAGAAAATATCTCGAATGCATAAAACGTCTTACACCATGAATCCTAATATAAAACATATCCTAGTTGACGTTCGTACGCAGAAGTAAAACTAAAACTTTTTTTTTTTATGATATTGAATCATTTTTAAATTGAGCCCGTTATTCTCGAATAACCGGGAACTATAGATGGAAATCCGTGTTTATTAGAAAGAAAGCCGTAAAATGTCGAATGCTACCAATTACCCGACGACATAGCTGCGCACCTGGTTTAATGGCGGACCGCTTGTCACGCCGGTACATAAAGCTCAAAAATACCAATTTACATAAATCATACAGAAACGGGTTATCATCCAGGCGAAAGGAATTAATATTTATCATATTAAAAGCGTTTAGATTATTCAGAAACCAAATCAACCGTTTATTAATAAAAACCATTCCAAGAAGAATTCGTCTTTCCGTTAGTGTCTGGCGGAGTCGGAATTATCAAAATATCGATTGCGACCAATAATTATTGCGAATAATAATTAAATAATGAGAAATACTGCTGTCAAACCAAAACTGGGCCTGGATAACTTCTGGTAACCCTGGCAGAGGCTTCTTAGTAATATATTTTCAGTACAAACGGCTCCGTGTGAGTTCCAGTTTAAATTCCACCACTCGGTGACCACAGATGTGGTCAGATAGATACTGCAACAGGCCCAGATGTTGTAGGATGAATGCTGCAACAAAGCCAGATGTGGTCGGATGGATACTGCAACAGACCCAGATGTGATCGGATGGATACTGCGACAGACCCACATGTGGTCCGATGGATGCTGCAACAGACTCAGATGTGGTCAGATGGATACTGCAACAGACCCACATGTGGTCTGATGGATACTGCAACAGACCCAGATGTGTCGGATAGATACTGCAAAAGATTCAAATGTTGTCGGATGGATACTGCACCAAACCCACATGTTGTCCGATGGATACTGCAACAGACCCAGATGTGGTCCGATGGATCCTGTAACAGACCCAGATGTGTCGGATGGATATTGCAACAGACCTGGTTGTGGACGGATGGATACTGCAACAGGCCCAGATATGTCGGATGGATACTGCAACAGACCCAGATGTGTCGGATGGATACTGCAACAGACCCAAATGTGGTCGGATGTATACTGCAACAGACCCAGATGTTGTCGGATGAATACTGCCACATACCCAGATGTGGTCGGATGGATACTGCAACAGACCCAGATGTGTCGGATGGATACTGCAACAGACCCAGATGTTGTCGGATGGATACTGCAACCCTAGCATGTTCGGATGGATACAGAAACATACCACGTATGGTCGAATGGAAACGGCAACGTACACACGCAGTAGAATGGATTCAAGTCAAACAACATACTTCCCTTGAGATCAGATGATTAAAACAACATAACCCCCGCAGTATAATGCATTCACCATAATACATCTATCATTGTTATATGGATAACCTTCGTTATCCATATAACAATGATATAACCGCCGTAGTTGAATAGATTCACCAACGTCCTCCTCACGACATGAAATAGATATGTCATCACATACCCGCTAGCCAACAATACATACCGCATTCTTCCAACAAGTCGAATACAGTAACAAACATCGCGTGTGGTTGCATAGATACTGAAATATACATGCAGCGGGGCCCCATACGTCCAATTAACCATTTACGCCCCACGTTATAACGAATAGAACAAAACCCACATGAGGCATTATTGTTACAAAATCACATTTTTACAACGACATCGGCCCAATTACTAAGATGTTTACCGCCTGGTCAACTAGGTGCACCTGCGTGTTCAGATAGCAACACACCCAAACGTTTGGACAGTTACAGCAACATCATGCCGAGGTTGAATCGATTCACCAACATACTCCCCACGTTTTGAAATGGATATTGCAACACATACCCGAGACGTCACATATAACGACGGAACATGCCCACATAGTCGGATGGTTAGAACTGCAATATCGTCCAACATGCCCGGTTGGAAATATAGATACCGGAATATACTTCCACGGTGGAACATTGACAGCAACGTACCCCGTATGTGCTCGGATATATGCACCAACTTGCCTCTCCGTGTAGTCAGAAAGACACAGAAACCTAGAAACCAATACCTCCAGCCTAGTCGAATACAGAACAAACAGTCCATCATGGCAACCACGAGAGAATAAATTTCCCATGGTGGAATGGATATACCAACCACTCCAAGATACATGCCCCCCGCGATGGGATGCAGCTGTATGCACGACCCAAGATGAAAGGGTAAGCTCCAGCAACCATGATGGTGATCAAGCAGCCGCACTAATCTGACCAGCAGATGTAGGAGCATAGTGGAAACACAAAGGCTCTAGTCCGGGCTTTTCACGCCTTGGCCACCGCCTACCTTTTAGACTGTATTACCGCACATGAGGGCAACTCAACACCCCAACATTACCCGACAAAGTCATTAGCAAAATAAACTCCTCGGAAAGCTTCAAGGTCCTTTGTAATCCTTTGTTGGTCATTATTTTTTGTATTTTAGGACGGAAGCTGCGGCCCTTTTTGCCAGCAAGTACAACGAAAAGCAGACATTTTCAGAAATAATGAGTTATCATATCCATTAAGTCTGACTTAATGGATATGTTACAATTACTGTCATCGAGGGGTCAAACCGATGCATTTGTGTGTGCATATATGTACATTTCTTGAACTTTTAGTTAATTGACAAAAAATAATTATGTTCATTCATTTTCCAACATCAAGAAATAAAACTTCTATAGAGCAATTATGCTAAACCATTAACATAAGACAAAAATATTTCATCAGCAAAACAACGTTGTTGAGGAATAAAAAAAATTAATAAACAAAATTAAAGTATAATAAATATTTTAATTTTTGGGAACGATTTAGAGATTTTCAGATTAAAATTTTACTTTAATTTTCTGAACTTATGCAAAGGCTATTTTTGTTTATAGATCTTTAATATAATAACTGCATGAATGGTATATAAACACAAATAGCCTTCGTATTAATTAGTTTCATAATTCATAAGTTGAAAGAATTAAGATAAAATCTTATTTTCGAAATCTGTTCAAACGTTCCGAGCAACCCATTATCTCATTGATTAGTAATAATAATAAAGAACTCAAATATATCCAAGACTACAAAAAATGACTATTTAGTCCGTTTGCGAAATCTTTGCATTATTTGACGATCCGTTTCTATGTTATATATATATATATATATATATATATATATATATATATATATATATATATATATTATTATTTTTTTTTTTTTTTTTTTTTTTTTTTTTTTTACGGCGCATCTACACCTAGGTCATTAGCGCCGACGTCCAGGGTGCAGCGAGGAATTTTACCAACGAGCCGTGGGATGATAAAATTCCTGCCGGAGGTTGGGAATCGAACCCACCATCTCCCGCTTATGAATCCAAGGCGCTAGCCATTAGACCACGGGAGACCCCATATATTATTATTATTATTATTATTAAAACTGATCCTCAAAAAAAACAATGCACCTTCCATCAAATTCAAAGATAATTGAAAGTATGTATATATGAAATAGACAAGATCTTAACAGTACACCTTGCGGAGCTCAGTTTCGAGAAGCTTTAGAGAAAATGAAGCTGAACTAAAAAGAAGTTTAGTTATTTTATTTCTGACGTTAAATGACTGATTATATATATATATATATATATATATATATATATATATATATATATATATATATATATATATATAAATGGAGAGAGATCAATCTTCCTCCTTACCCGACAACAAATGCTTGATTGGGAGTACTCGAAACGGATACCCCTATATTTTCCCCTCGAGTAGAAGTGGCCTCAGGAAATCAAACAATAAGATGACTCTGTGTATTTTTTCCTCTTTTTAAAAAGATTATCAATCACTAGTACTGTAAGTGAGGGGAGCAATAAAAAACACCTCTACAATAGAGTCGTAGAGTTGTACAATATAGATGGGGGGCGGGGGGTTACTGACACTGCAGTGACTTGCACTTATATCCACCATCTGCTCTCCTGATGACGGATCCCCATACAACCGAAACATACTTTCAATTTATTCGAAAAAAAAATGTTTTAATTATTTAATATGTATGTCTTTGCAAAAGGTCTCGCAGGAGGCCTCTTCAGGAGCCTAAAACGTAAGTAAAGCCTAATGGAACCCAACAAATCTTCCGTTTTAACGGCCACGTCAAAATTATGGATAATCTAAAAATCAACAATCAGCTGGTTTGTTATCAGCTGTTAAAAATATAGGGTCCAGAGCTAAAATTAGATTTTTCGGAGTTAAAATATTATCTTTAGCAATTTTAATTCCGGTTTTTATTTACCATTTTTTTAAAATATGTATAATTTCATGAGTTTATATTTTATTAGGTATTTTTCTGTATCTACTCGTATGCTCTTTACGCCCGCCTATGAATGAAAAAACTGTTTATTTTAATTAATATTTTTATCTTTTGAATGTAAATCGCAATCTTATACATATATATATATATATATATATATATATATATATATATATATATATATATATATATATAGTCCTGTAACAGGCCACAAGAGCCCATAGGGGCAGATAATGTAGAGGTATCTGATTCTTACCATGCCATGACCGTACGGCAAACTAGGAAGATAGTATGATCAATACTATGCTCAGGCCGCCTCGTTATCCTTTTTTTCAGGTAACCATTAATAAATTAATTAAAGGCTGGGTTGGCCTAGGGGCGGTCAGGGAAGTCGAATCCAACCCACGAACGAAAACACTAGAAGATAGTGCTTGCTCAGGTTTTAGCTCAGGTCCTCCAGCATATTTTTCTATGTATGCCTTTCTTCCTCGAACTTGGAGCATAGAAGTAAATAGAAAAATATTTCATTAACTTTTTGAATGATTTTATTTATTTTTTTCATGCCACTTCTGAAATTTTTTATCGTATATAATTTGTAGAATAAAAACATTGTACATTTTAATATGGGGGCGAGGTTAGCTCAGTGGTAGAGCACTGGACTAATAAGCTGGAGGCCTGAGTTCAAATCCCGAGCAAGCACTAAAGATTTTTTCTTCTAGTGTCTTCGTTCATGGGTTGAATTCGGCCTCCCTGACCGTCCCTAGGCCAACCCAGCCTTTAATTAATTTAATTAATAATGGGTACCTTGGGTGCTAATGACTCTAGGAGTCGAAGCGGCCAAGGGGAAAATCAGGCGGTCGGAGCATAGTGCTGACCACACTATCTCCCTAGTGTGCCGTATGGTCATGAATCAGGTACCTCTATAGTATCTGCCCCTCAGGGCCTTCCTGGCCTGTTACGGGACTGATTTTATTTTTTTATTTTTTTTTTTTTTTTGTACATGTTAATATAAAATATGCTACTAGCTCTACTAATACATACATCGAGCGGCTACATGCTAGGATGCAAAATTTTATAAAATAAAATAAAAATACAAACAAAGACTTGGATAATACAAACAACGCATTAGGGTTTAGAATGCCATGCTCTATTTGGGGTTTTTAGCAGCCACAGTCATCTGGACAATTTTACAACGGGGTAAGAGGTTTTTATAAAATGATTCTTGTTTTGACATACCGCCATGCTTGGGAGAGGGTTTAAGGGCCTACCTTTCTGTGGCTTTGTTACTCATCAGACACCTGTGAACAAGAACAATAAAACAAGGCTAACTAACACTACTTAGAATTCGAATAGGCCAACGGATGGGGTGCACTCAAAAAGTACAGGTATTTTTTAATTTTTGGTTCACTTTTTGTAAATTACGGATTTTATTAATGATAAAAATAAAATTTATTACAGAAATGTGGATCATAGTAACTTTTCTAAGTTGTAACTTTGCCAGGAAGCATTTTAATTTGATAGTCATTAAAATATTTGCAGGTAGAGAGACATTTTTTACAAAACAATATTTAAACATCAACAATTTTAATTAGAAAATTACACCGTAATTATTTTTAAAAATTAGGTAAAATACTACTAACACCAATAATTTTGTATAACATTTTTTCTTTATGTTTTACCAAATAATTACTGTAAAGAAATATTTAAATTTTATTTTGTTTGCAAAGCTACATCTTAAATACATAAAAATATGTTTAATAAAAATTACAATTGAAGAAATATTTTTAAAATGATGTGCACCCCTCCGAAGGACCTTTTTTTTATTTTTAAAAAACCCTTTATTTTAATTTGAACAAAAAATTATACTAAGGTTATAATTTATGTTAATTAATATAAAAGAATAATATAATTAAAAGAACGTTAATTTTTGATTATATATTAATTAGTTAAACCTATTTTGTTGACTTGTTCACCCCTTCTGTTAATCATCACCATGCACCAAGATTGCAATAATACCAAACCCGGTGCTAATGACCTAGGTAGTAGAAGCACCTTAATAATAAAAAAAAAAAAAAAAAAAAAAAAAAAAAAAATACCAAACCTTCACTCATCAGCCAGGCAAGCTTTGGTCATCACAGGCATTCATAATCAGCTAAATTAATAGTTAAATACAAAATAATAATAAACAATAAAAATAAAACATCATTCCTAAAGTTTTATTTTTTACTGTACCTCTAGATCCAAGTCGGTTCGATATTATAATCACAATTCAGTGCATGCTGCAAAAATAATTCTATATAATTGTATTTTTATTAAATTATTTTGGTAACGGAGACATTTCTTCCCATCATCATCGATTTACTAGACTTGGAACCACAATTAAATTTCCCTAACCATCATATTTAAATCCAACCACAATTAACAACACCTAACCAATCATCTTATCTACTAGGAGCAACAATTGACAATCATGCTTTCTAATAACCACACTCAACCATCCTATTCCATCTTATACTAGAAACCACAATTAAACATTCTACACACTAGGAACCACGATTAAACATTCTACACACTAGGAACCACAATTAAGCATCTTATACTAGGAACCACAATTAACCACCTTATGCTAGAAATCACAATTAACCATCTTATTCTATGAACCACAATTAACCACCTTATGCTAGGAACCACAATTAACCATCTTATACAAGGAACCACAATTAACCATCTTGTTCTTGGAACCACACTTAAATTTCCCTAACCATCCTATTTAAATGAAACACAATTAACAACTCATAACCATCGTATATACTAATAACAATAATTAATAATCATGCTCAATAGTAACCACAAGTAACTATCCTAACTACCAGTAACCGCAATTAACCATATTACACACTGTGATATGTAATTAACCATCTTATACCATAAACCACAATTAACCCTTCTGAATCATCCTATTTAATTAGGAAAATAATTGATCGTCTCCAAACTCCAAGAAATCAGAATTAATCACCCTATCTACTAGTAAACACAATTAACTATCTTATACGAAAAACCGAAATTAAACATTCTTACCCATCCTATCACAAAAATAATTGACCGTCCCTAGACCCTAAAATCCATAAATTCCTAAAGAAACCAGAATTTATCAACCTGTATACTAGTAACCATAATTAACCGGTTCTAAAAATCCTATTTTTGAACATTGTACTCGCTCATAATAATTCAAATTTAACATCGTCCCGAACAAAATAATATATAACGTAGGTTATGAATTGTCCCTTGACCACCATTTTTTGGCGAATGCAAAATTTTAGAAAATTAAAAGGGGAAAAATTTAAAATGTCTTGCAAAATGAGAGTTTGTATATAATAAATATAATTTGATTTATTTTGAATGTTTCTACGATTAACTAAAAATAAGGTACAACCACAAACTTTCTTTCCTATCCATTCCTCACCAGAATTATTTGAACTAATATAATATAACCCCTAAACGATTACCTAAGAGAACATTACACCAGAAGTTGTGTAGCTAATGTATCCTTTATATAGGATTTCTATCTCTATCTCTACCTCTATCTATATAGATACCTCCTTGTCTACATCTGTGTATTATTTCGCAGACTAATGCCCCCCCCCCTTGAAAAAAAGCCCATTTTTTCGCATCGGACGAGGCAGCCAGGGTCCGTTAGTTCTCTGAGAACGCTGGCATTGTCCGACGCCTCCTGTCTTCTGCGCATGTCATCTACATGGGGCATATCCCCAATCCTAAACACATCTTCACAACTTCATCACTAAAATCAAGAACATAATAAGGACAATTTAATAACTATAAACCAAATGTTTTGCAATAAACAAATTATTGGCAAGAATAGAAACGCCTATCCCGCAGGAGCCGGAAAAACATGTTTTACTACAAGTTAAGTAAAATTTCTCACTAACAGACTCAAATGATATTTCCCTGTGGTAAATAACTTGTATCATGGATACATCTAAAGGGGGAATAATGACTTATCTACACAATTTCTTATTCATTCCTATTATTTATTGCCCATTAGTAATGCTAAATATTACCCTGTAACTAACTCCACAGATTTAATCTACAATGATTTTACCTCATAACCTATGAAAATTTGACGGTTTCCATAGTAATGTAACCAAGTGGGTTAGTCACCATAGTAACGGAACCCTCGTGTACAATCATCCGGAAGTAGCCGAACAGTTACAGTTTTAGCGTCGCACTCGGCCATAGCTAAGATATATCCATGTAAAAAAAATAACAACACATTTCTCAACAAGATAACCACCACAAAAATTTAAAACCTTTTCCACAAGAAATTTCAACCATTTATTTTCTATGAGCTAATATTAACAGTTGTAACAATATTTGTTGGACTCTGCTTTTATTAGCCTATTTTAAAAGTTAGGAAAAAAAATCTGAGCTTGAAATAGATATTCGAATTTTCAAAATGATTTTAAAACATTCGAAAGAACAGGTGATTAAAATTTTACACATTGTCTAATTAAACAGTATACGAAGATTCAAGAAATCTCGTTCTCTATTTGTTCAGGAAACGCATTTCTCACGTAGAAATTCATGAAAGTCCTTAAAATTAGTAGCAAAAGAATAAAAATAAAATAGAGTACCAATATCAAAATAACAAATTCATTGTCTTAAATGCTGAATTTAAGAACACAATACTATCCTAAATACAAAATTACAAACCCTTTCAACCAGTATACACAAGACACTACTCTCTAACATTTTACTTCGTGGCTTAGACGTTCTCTGCCCTTAAACACCCAACCAAACCCTTAAAATAAATGTTTTATTTTTTATTTTTATCTGATAATATTAACTGTGATAAAATTAAAAACGTATTATAAATACTAATCAGGTTTTTCTATTTATATCCAGAAAATGAACTTGCCCCAAAATTAAAAATGTACCAGAGAAGTTCTTAAGATGTATTGGTCTGTAGTTAGTAATAACCTTATTGAAAATACAATGCAAGTAATAAACATGTCTCTTCTTGCACACATATTTACACAGATATATATATATATATATATATATATATACATATATATATATATATATATATATATATATATATATATATATATATAGGTGTTTTATATTCGAGAAAGATAGCAATCCTGACTGTCAAAAGAAGGGTAGCTATAAGCATGAATGGGTGTGTAAGGAGGAACGAGAAAATAATGAGAGCTGGATAGGGGAATTCCCCTAATAGCTGCATCACTGCCTTGTTTCCCCATCCGACACCCCTAAATGCTGTTTGGCTTGTATATTACCCGACTTAGGATAGGCCACTTCCAGCAATCCAAGCTTGTTTCATTGTGATTCTACTAGTTCTGATAACGTTATATTGTTTTGTAAATATACAACATTTTCAGCTGATGGTGTTAAAGGACAAGTGAATGCTCCAGCTGTTGCGATTATTAATATAAATGGACATTATACATATATTGATATAATTAGTGCATTTTATTGCTTTATGTATTGTAAAGAATTTAGGGCAAGATCCTGGATGAAACTAACTAGGGCAAATATTAAAATAATTTATAAAAATACCTACAATTTCTAACATTAATATAAAAAAAAGTATTTTATATTTTTGGTTAATATGTTTTCTTTATAGACATGTTAGGAATTATCCACAAAGATTTTCTGAGGTATAAATTATTTCCATATATACTTTATTTATTGATCCTCAACCTCAGCCAAATATATTGATGAACTAGTTACAATTCCTCATTTTTAAACGTTTCGGCCTCAGGGCCATCCTCATTAACTTCCTTTCTTAATCCACATATAATCACCCTATTTCCACAAGGGCTTGTCAGCACTTTAAATCTATAGGCTTGTCCATCTTCTATCACTAAAACTTATTTATATTTTTAAACATTTGAGTTACCCCAGACCATGTGGCCACAACTTTCCACCATTTTCAGGAAAATGGTGGAAAGTTGTGGCCACATGGTCTGGTGGAAATTTCAAATGTTTAAAAAAAAGTAAAAAAGTGTTATTTATAGAAGATGAAAAATCCTATAGTTTTAAAGTTTTAGATGTAATGTGATGACAAGCCCTTGTGGAAATAGGGTGATTATATGTGGATTAAGAAAGGAAGTTAATGAGGATGGCCCTGAGGCCGAAACGTTTAAAAATGAGGAATTGTAACTAGTTCATCAATATATTTGGCTGAGTTTGAGGATGAATAAATAAAGTATAAATGGAAATGTTTTCTTTAATTTAGCACATTAAGGAATAAGTGTGGTGGGTATAAATCTTCGTTCCATAATTATCGTGAGGAGGCACGATGGCCGTGAGCGTTAAGGCGTGAGCATTTAACACTCCGTGGGTTCGATTCCCACTAGGGTTGGTAGCTTTTCTTCCGAAAGAAGAAAAGGCATCAGCCCTATCCTGGCCAGAAAATGGTGGTAACCTATAGATAACCCGTCCTAAAATTCGTAGTTAAAAATAATGGACGTTAAAATTTAATAAATAATTCCCATGTGTATTGAAGGCTCGGTAAGTCTAAGGCCTGGGACGAAATCAATCACTTTTAACCCCTCATTCAATAATAAAATATTTGTCCATAAATTGTGAGGATTCCCGCTACTAAAAAATGCAATGTGGCGTGGCTACTTACCTATCTCCTCCAATATTCTACAAATTTACGATTATAAGCCTACGGTATTGAATAACTACGCACACACAATGGCTCTTGTAGTCCGGAGGGAGGCATCTGCTCTGGAAACGCATTGTTAGACGTGAAATATGAAATAACACGAGAAAACATTTAGACCTTTCTGGCTTTTTCATGTAAATGCTCGTCCGAGACCAAAGGTCGAAGGACCACGCCCTAAGGGCTTTCGCCAATATTACATATATCTTCTTCCCTTTTATGCTCCCTTCATAGATAGCTATTCTCTACCCCGCCCACCGGGAAGAGGGGCAGACTCCCCCCTGGGAGCAGATCATAAAGGCAGAAAGTCTTGCTTGGCGAATCATACGCATCGTTGCTTATTATTTCTCCTAAGGCTTAAAGTGCATTCCTGCACTCGGAATCAGGAGTAAGGCAATGCAGGAGGGTGAGGTTTGGGGGCATATTCCACCCTACGAGCAATGATATGGTTGGATATTTCAGAAGGCATCCGATCGATAGGACAATAACCTTCTTGGCTTCATTGGGCAAAATAATCGAAATCCAGAAAGGAAATTGTCGTTTATGCTTCATATTCAGCAACCGATGATGCAGAAGAACTCTTGCAACTCAACAACTTTAACAAATTTCAGAGAATAATAACTGATGACATTTATGAAAATACATCTCCATCCTCTGATTTTGGCTGGACGAGCTACTACCTCCAATTTACAATTTAAGAAAAAATCGTTCAATGCGCTCCATTCTCTCAAACTCATTAAAAAATCATTATTATTATTATCTCATATGTTAATAATATCCAAGTGTAGAAAAAGATGGAGAGGAGAATAGATCAGTAGTAGAGTGCTAGAGAGCATGAGTTCGAAACAAGAGCAAGCACTAAAGATTTTATTACTTTGTGTCGTCGTTCAAAGGTCGGAGTTGGGATACCGAATTGCCCAGAGCATATTACTGACCTCATTATCTCCCTACTGTTCTGAGCGGTCAAGAATTAGATATATCTACAGCATCTGTACTTTTCGTCCCTCAAGGTCTGTTATTTTAACGTCAAAGATAGATAAAGTCAAGAAACCCGTCCTATGAGAGGAGCTAAAATTAACATAGGGATAAAGAGTAGTGAATAAATGGTGGAGAATTTATGTCTGTTTATATATAATTAATATAATTGAATTTTTATAAAGTAATTAATAATATGTCCATTATTATCCTAGAAATGGTATAAGCCTTAAGTTTTAAGGCATACATAGGGTTTGAGTTCGATTACCACAAGGGGTAGTGGCTTTTAGCATTAAAACAGCATTAGCGATGACTAAACTTTAAAAAAAACGCTACAAAAAAGTGTCCGCTGGTGGCCATGTACGAAAAAGAAGACTATATGTTACACAGTACATTATATAGGTTTGTCGGGTGGACCTAAAGCACGTTTATGTTCCTGATTTTGAGCAGAAGGCTCTAAACGAATTTTTCTTCAAAACTTAATCGACATTCTTTATAAAGGGAAATTACTTTAATCATACAAATATCATTGGGGAAGTAAATAAAAACCAGTTATAGATGCAATAAATAGTATTTCTATTAAGAAATTAATTTCCTACCAATATACATCAATTCGACGACAATATTTCCTAGGTTCCTTCCTTTACCAAACCATTTCTTCCAAATCTCCTTCCTATATTTACAACCTCCTGCAGTTTAAATCTGCTGTCCATTCCCGTGGTACCCGCTCCCGTCCCTCCGATCTCTATCCTCCAACTCATAAAACAGCCTTCTTCGACCGTTCCTTCATCTCCCGAGCCTCCTCCTTCTGGAACTCTATCCCTCTTTCCATTCGACACTCTCCTTCCTTACCTGTCTTTAAATCCCGCCTCTTTGCTTTTCTCCTATCCTCCCAGGAAGACGCTTCTTAAAATTTCACCACCAGGAAGACCTGATTACCTTTGTAAATTATATTGCTGTTTTTTTCTCGTGTTTATGCATTTTCCTAGTTTATATCTTTTTATAGCCCCCATTCCTTTAATATTTATTCAACTTTTTAACATTTATTTGTTTATTTAAACTCTTTAATTTTATTCCCATCCCCCTCTGAACATTGTATCATCATTGCCCCATTCCAATGAATGTACATATTTACTTATATTTCATTTTATTATTTAAGGCTTCACATATAATATTTGTATTAGTTGCTTTCTTTGTTTTGTTCTTTTATACTTTTGTTTTTCTTTATTCATATTTATATTTTTAGGTTAATTTCTTTATTGTTTATTTTGTACTTATTTTTATTCTTATGGGACGAAGTCCCAGAATAAAGTTTTTTTTTCATTCATTCATTCATTCATACATTTCCGGCCAAATAACGTCACATCCGTTACGGTTTTTAGTCATCAGTGATGTAAAATTTCGAGACACCCAGCTACATATCAGAATAAGCTTTTTGAATCATTCAATGGCCTATGAATTTGCTTAAATTAACAGTATTAGGCGTAAGATTGCTTAGTGAAATTCACTTAGTGCGGAGAACAGTGCTTGCAGATTCGGAAGTGTTGGTTTCCTTTCATTGTAAGCACAATATTATGAGTTTCATTCTGAATATTCCACATCACTGTAGGAATTATACCCGTTCAGTAAGATAAAAATATGACTTCAATTTTTACTCAATTGCATATAAGACAATACTGCAATCGTTTCACAGTTACTCACGTTTAGATTCATTTCTCAAGAGAGAGATATATACAGAGTAAGACTTCGAAGCAGGTGTTGCTGTAAGTACCCACCATGTAGAGGTAATGCTTTCTTCCGGCAGATAGCTGGGTTTATGATTAACCGAGAAGATGTTCGGGTCATGAAGCCCGTGTTTATGATAATACAGACATTCAATTACATTCATTCGAATTACAGGCTCAAACATTCAATCCTACATTCAGCAGATCTTCGTGTTAAGAACCAATGTACAATTTCTCTTAATCTTCTTTATAGTTACTAACTACAAAACATGGGCTTATAGTCCATCACGTTAGCTATTCATGTTATATATATATATATATATATATATATATATATATATATATACACACATATATGTATATGTTCATAGGGAAAATCCTATTTTCAATAAATTGATTGTTAACTACAGACCAACTGCTACAGGTAACGTCTTTTATTTAATTTAGAATCCAGTCAGTTCATTTTTTCACTATATACAGAAAAACAGGCCTGTATTTCTAATTTATTTTTCATATATATATATATATATATATATATATATATATATATATATATATATATATTGAATAAGTAGATTACTAACTATGGACATAATAAACCTTATGAACTGCTTTGGTAATTTATTTCCGTTTTCATTTTGGATCCAGCTCATTTTTCACCATAAACAGAATAGGCCAGAGATTTTTTTTTGTTCTGATAATTTTTTTTTTTTTAAGTTTAGTGCCAGTTAATATTTCGCTATACAAAGAAATATATTCAAGAGTATAATATATGTTTTACACATCATCACGTTAATTTCTTCTAACGCCTTGGTTGGAAGGAGGAGGCGCGTACATTTCAACGGCAAGTAGCTCGCGGGATTTCAAGAAACTTCTTATAATGTTTAATTACATTGTGTATAATATTTTTAAAAAAATTATCTACCTATTCAAAGTAACCAATAACATGATTCAAATTTTTATGCTATCCTTATGTACATCTTGCAATATTAATTAAGGTTTGCAAGATTTCTTTTTATTCTGATAATTATTTGAGATATTTTCTGTTAAAAATACAAATTAAAAGATCCATTTTAACTGCAGTAGGCAATTACTGAACTGATTTTTTTATAACTTTGTTTTTCTTGCCAGCCAAATTCCAGACGGTCGAATGTACGCTACGAAATGTACAGCTTTGCGAGAGTAGATATAGAGTGTAGTCCTAACGCGGTGCAGCATAAGGCATAATTGTCGGATCGATCCCCGTAACCTATTGACACAGAGAACTACAACAAAGGCTCCGATCCCAGGAGAGAACCGAGCATAATTAACGCTGACATTCTGTAATTATCGCCAACGGAAGATAATTAACCAGCTAATTCTACGGAGGTGTTGGGAGGGGAGCGAGGCATTTGTGTATATATATATATATATATATATATATATATATATATATATATATATATATATATACATATATATTGGCCTCGAGGGCCCTGAGGAGCAGATACTATAAGGGTATCTGATTCATGACCATAGGGCACATTAGGGAGATATTGTGGTCAGTACTATGCTCCGGACGCCTGATTTTTTTTTTTTTTTTTTTTTTTTTTTTTTTTTACGGCGCATCTACATCTTGGTCATTAGCGCCGACATCCAGGGTGTAGCGAGGAATTTTACCAGCGAGCCGTGGGATGATAAAATTCCTGCCGGAGGTTGGGAATCGAACCCACCATCTCCCGCTTATGAATCCAAGGCGCTAGCCATTAGACCACGGGAGACCCCAGCACCAAGGTAACATTAATAAATTAATTAATGACTGGATGGGACAATCAGGGAGGCCGAATCCAACCCACGGACGAAGACATAAGAAGATAAAAATACTACTATGTGCGGGATTTGAACTCAGGTCCTCCAGGTTATTAGTCCAGTGCTCTACCACTGAGCTAACCTCGCCTCCATATATAAGCGGGTATTTGACATAATATAAGGCAGAATTTTATATATTAAAAAAAAGTCTAGCACACAGAACCTCTGGAAGGTCAGAATACTAGGTACATAAAAATTGTACATTTTTATTCTGAAAACATTTCCAGCGTATAATAAACATTTAGTTAGCAACTATAACTTTTTAATACAAGACCTTCTACGTTTTTAAAATTAATTATATATTATATGTAAACGATAGTTAATTTCTCGTATGTTTTAAGTAACTTGATCAATGATTTTATTGGGAAAACGAGACTTTTATGGTTTATAGTGAATGATTAATAAGTATATATATATATATATATATATATATATATATATATATATATATATATATATATGATGATCTCTTGTTTACATTTTTTTCTTTTTTAGCTTTCAAAAATGCTGTTTGTACTTTCGGCTTCTATTTGAAGGTCTCATAATTATCAAAATAACACTAAGCAACAATTTTTTGAAAAATTAATAAGAAATTTTGTGCTAATGGCCTCAGTATCAGATGCACAACCAAAAAAAAAATTAAAAAAAATTAATAAAAAATAAGGTATTTTATGCACATAAGCTGGTTTACAATGTAAACATTTTTTTTTAAATCTAATCGGAACAAATTAATAGAAACAAATTTAGAAAATGTTGATGTATTGCATAGTTTTAATGATTGAGATGATTTTTTTTTTTTTTTTTTTTTTTTTTATTAGAATAATAAAATCTAACATTGACATATTGTATTTGTGTGTATGAATGCGGATATTAATCCTCTCTTCCCTCTGTTCAGATTCCTTTCTGCCATTGACCTAGGAGCTGAACCCATAAATTACTGTAAACAAAAAAAAACAAAAATACGAGTAAAGCCCCACGGAGTGTACAAACTGCGGTTTGATGCAAAGGGGGGCGTGTTGTCGGGGGCAAATCGTTTCAAAACACACCCATCTGTCCGCTTCAGGTACCCCTAACTTTTTATATTGCAACAGCGAGCATCCGAACAGACAATGCTCGTATACTGTTACAATGGAAACACACAATGGGAGAGGACTATATTAATGTTGGACTGCTTGTGGGATTTCTGGGGCTCCTTTTGACGCTTGGGTGGTTTTTCACTTTGTGTTAGGTCTGGGAGCTTATTGTTTATGACAGGAGTGCTGCCCTCTATATCCAGCAACAGATTCATATCCCAGACACGAGTGGTTAGGCATTGGGAGATTAAAAAGCCTCTTCAGAGAATCCTATATTTTTTTTCTATTAGCTTCACAAGAATAGAATAAAAAAAAAATCCACATCTTTCTATTACAATTTTTTGTTACCTCCATAAGTCAGTCAAATATTATTCCTTTGATATTTATCAATAACCAAACACGGAATATAGAAATTTACCTAAACAAAGTAAAGAGAAAATTATTATAGGAAATATTTAATTAAAATCAAATACGCGATATGCCAAATTTATATCTGTGATATACTGACTATAACTTGAAAAAAGGACCTTGACCAAACATGAACGAAACAACTAGTGATAGCAGTCAACAATTTGATATAATATTCCGAGAGCCGGCAACACACTTTTCATGAAGTGTTTTATGCATCTTGAAATTTTGCTACTTAGGTAGATAAGAAGGTATGTACGTGTTTCCTGGACATACCTTGGAACACCAGATACTGCGCATAGGGGAAAGGTACAAAAAAATATTTCCCAAAAATAGAGTTTTATTGAGAAGCCAACTATCTTTAATGTAAAATTAAGACAATTTTACAATGATTAATAAATATGGCAGGCACTTTTAAGGTGTATAACACGTAAAAAAAAAAAAACTTAATTCTTTTTATTCTCATATTAAATGAGAGTTTTATTCGCGCTGCCATTAAAACCGGAACAGCTGTACAAGATCATGTGAGCAAGAACCAATGAGAGCACCGAAAACAACCAACATTGCGCAGTCGTGTCATACACTCTTACGGTTACGCGCAGTGTATTCCAGTCTATCAGAAGCAACATTTATTTTCATGTTTTCTGATAATTATACCCCACAAAAGTGTCTGCCCTTTTGAAATTATTTTCAAATATGTTTACTGAAGACACTGTTTAAATCGCAGTGTGAATAAAGCACTTCATTTAATATTAAAAATAAAAATTAGGTACTTAGTTTTTTGTTATTATAATCATTTTAACCCCCTTATAAGTGCCTGCCTTGTTTATTATTAATTTGAAAATTGCCTTAATTTGCCATTTTTTTCATTAATAATAGTTGGCTTCTGAATAAAACTCTACTTTTAGGCAATATTGTTTTGCACCTTTCCCCTATGTGCAGTACCTGGCGTTCCAAGGTGTGTCCAGGAAACACATATTTACCTTCTTATCTACCCAAGAGGTATATTATAGCAAAATTTCAGGGTGCATAAAACACTTCATGAAAAGTGTGTTGCCAGCTCTCGGTCTATAATATTAAATTATTTAAAAAATAACAATATTTAAAACATAATTTAATATACCTCAGAAGCTTTTTCAAATAATGATATGGGTCATTCCATGTCAAATCTACCCAAAAAAATATGATTTCACTCAGATTTTAATACATGTTTGTGCCTTTCGTGGATATAAAAAAGAAAAAAATAGTTTTGCTCTATCTCAAATGGTTTCTTTTTTACGAGCTGCTAATGTTTTTTTTGAAATTTTGCAGTTTTCAACGATTGGACAAACAAAGTGCATTTTGTTCTTGCATAGAAAATAAATCATAACTTTTTTTTTTTATCGACCAAGATTGATGAAATTTTTTATTACAATATTCCAATAGATAATTAAGCTAGAAAAAGTAATATAACCGTAAAGTAATAACAAATGGCCTTAAAAAGTCCTAAAATGTTAAGATAATACGTTTTTTAATGAAATATGGCGTTATACACTACTAAGTGGAATATCATCAAAAGGGAAAATACATTCACAAAAGGTTTTTTTATTATTATTCTAAAGGTTATCCAATATCATAAGAAAAAATATAATTTATGTTTTTTTCACTCTTTTATTTATTTTTTTTCGTCAAAGACAAAAATTGTTCGATGAAAATGTTAGCTGACAATATATGATTTTTTTTTTTTTTTTTAAATACAGCGATTTCATTTTAAAAACTACAATCCACACAGCTTTCAAATACACACAGCTTCAGCCTCAACTCAGAGAAGAACCTATCACTACTAGGACTAAGTGGAGACTGGTCATTGATTGAATGAACCCAATATGGTGGAAAGTAGTCAGCTGATCGATAATTTCCCTTTATTTCGAGAATTCACTAGATTTTTATAAAGGTTCAGGATTATTTATGGCTTAATAATACTCACTCAAATGAAACAATATTAAAACTCGACAAAACGGTCTATATAAAAATACATTGATACTTAGATTTATTTCTAAATTTTATATTTGGAGAACAAGGTATATTTTATACTATACAGTATAATAGTTAAACATATATACAATTCAAAAATATCAAAGTAGTACATGAACGATAAAACAAAATAAATGTCTTAATAAAACTCAAGAACAATGGAAGTGAAACTTTGGTATTTCGAGAAAAAAAAAACGCTACAGAACTATAGGAAACGCCGGAAAGGAAGAGACGAGCAGGTGTACCAACACAAAACTACTAATTAACATTCTACCAATGAGAATATCGATTTAAAATACAAATTACAACCTCTAATGACTAGTTTCTCATTATGTTTTTTTTTTTTTCTTTGGATCGTTTGTTCGTTTCTCATCAGGAGCTCAAGGAGCCGAACTACATTATCTAAATATACTAACACACACACAAATATATATATAAATGAAATATAATAACAAGGGTGGTACTTTTGTTAAATAGACGTTCCGTTAACTGTTCTGTCCAAGATGGATTACCTCTTCCCCTAACAATAACACATAACCTTCGACTTGTATACCTTCCTTCTGCCCATGTCCTTTCTCACGCTTTCCGTGATATATATATATATATATATATATATATATATATATATATATATATATATATATAAGACGATTTGAATAAGTAGGTTACCAGCTACAGACCAATATACCTTATGAACTGGGTTTCTGGATCCAGTTCATTTTTCACTATATACAGAAAAACAGGCCAGTGTTTTTTATTTTAACTTCCCTTGCTGCTTTAAACATATTGTGTATAATTTTAAAATTATGTTTTTTTTTTGTTTTTTTTCAAAATTGTATTTAGAATCGGTTCAATAACTTATTTGGGGCGAGGTTAGCTCAGTGGTAGAGCACTGGACTAATATGCTGGAGGACCTGAGTTCAAATCCCGAGCATAGTACTAAAGATTTTTATCTTCTAGTGTCTTCCTTCATGGGTTGAATTCGGCCTCTCTGACCGTCCCTAGGCCAACCCAGCCTTTAATTAATTTCTCCATGAGTACCTTGGTGCTAATGTCCGTCGAAGGAACAAAGGGCAAAAAACAGGCGCACTGAGCATAGTAGTGACCACACTATCTCCCTAGTGTGCCGTGTGGCCATGAATCTGATACCTCTATATGTATCTGCCCCTTATGGCTCTCGTGGCCTGTTACGGGACTAATTTTTTGTTTTCAATAACATATTTGGAATTTCCGGGAAAAAAATTTAACTCAAGTTTTTTTTTCACGAATATATTATAATATAATCAACTTTTACGACACTTTTTAACAGATTTTTATTAACTTATAAAACAAATAATATGAATTGGTTAATTAGTTTTGGATAAAAATTAAATAAGAACATAATTTTTCTAGAGAGGTGATTTTCTGAAAGTAATCTTATACTTCCATATTAGTTCTATTGTTGTGCTTGTCGATTATTTTTTCTTCATTTTCGTTTCGATGTATTTCTATTTATTTTATTTTCCTTGCATAGTTATTATTAATTCGGTAAGAAGGACACTTTTCTGGATATGACCAGAAGAGATCTGAGGGAGACGGTCGTAACGGTCATTGTACGATGAATGAGCATATGTATGTTATGAAGATGAAGTCCTCTCCCGTATGTAGGTGGTGTAAGGACAAGGAGGAGACACCCATGCATGTTACATCTGAGATGTAACATTGGAAAGGAGGCGATTCATGCATTTTTGCAGCCTTGGAGAGGATGAAATCAGGAGGTCGGCTGAAGTCTGGCATTATCTGAGATTCATCAGGAGCTTAAAAGAAGCCTAAGCAGGCACACAGGACTCGCACAATAGGACAACGGCCGAGGTGCACCTCGCGCTTCCGGGGGTTTTTGAGTCATGCTTAATCTTATCTAGTTATTATTATTTAATCTAATCTTATCTAGTTATTATTATTTAATCTAATCTTATCTAGTTATTATTATTTAATCTAATCTTATCTAGTTATTATTATTTAATCTAATCTTATCTAGTTATTATTATTTAATCTAATCTTATCTAGTTATTATTATTTAATCTAATCTTATCTAGTTATTATTATTTAATCTAATCTTATCTAGTTATTATTATTTAATCTAATCTTATCTAGTTATTATTATTTGACACTGCCCCAACTTGACCGAACTCACAATATAGTCTTGGAGTGTTGTTGAAGACTATGCTTTAGTAGATAATAGCGTTTACTCGTCCTCCGAAGAATTTCCCTGAAAGACGTGACCCTCTCGGAAGATAGGGAAGACGGAGTGTCATGAGAAAAAAGGATTCGAAGGAAAGGGGTGGAACCGAGAAGGAGATAGATAGATTGAAAGCCATTGTATCGAGTCGCTCTCTGCCGGACGACAAAGAGACTAAAAGACGACTCTGTATGGTTAGCTTTAGTCTCGCTGGTGGAAAACTCTTTTGATTGAGGTGTCGAATCAGAGCTCTCCTTTCTTCTCGTAATAGTGTTTGGACAAGGATTCCCACAGCCATTCCATTAATCAACAAAACATTTTTTATCTGTTTTAATTTTGTATCTTATGTTTTTTTGTCGGAGGGGGGGGGGGGGTGGAGTTTGGGTTGTGTGTTTTCTCCGGCGATAATGGTCCAGCTATTCGACACGCCCGAGAAATCCATTCTGTATCTGACTAAGCACAGTTCGTACCGTCCGTTTTTTACCTCTGTTTGTCTTGTATCTCTTTGTCGATTACGAATCTACCGGAACAAAAAATGGAGGCGGACCATTGTTCATCTTTGATTGGTCTGCTTTGCTAATTGCTTTATGACAACCTGTTGGGTTAATGAGGTTTCCAAATCGAGTTTTGGGGACTACCGAAAATAACGTACCAAGAAAAATGGTCATGAGTTTCTGGTCTTTTTGAAATGCTGAGAAGATGATGCTATCGCTTGGAGTAACCAACTTTGCGCAACAATAGTTCTCTAAGGGTCCCCCGTGGTCCAGTGGCTAACGCCTTAGATTCTCATGCAGGAGATGGGGACTCGGGTCCCACCTGCAGCAAGGATTTTTCTCATTTCCCTGAGAAAATTTCGCTGGTTGAGAAAATTCCCTACTGCACCTGCCTAGAGGAGACTAACGTACAATATACAAAACAATCATTAGACCCATATGGACATGCGGTATTGGAATCTGGGGTTCTGCAAAACCATCAAACATCTACAGAATACAGGAATTTCTGTCTAAAGTTCTTCATAAAATCTTCAACGCACCTTTCTATGTATCCCACAAAACCCTACTCAATGACCTTAACATCCCATTGGTCCTTGACCTTCCTAAAACCCGATTCCAATTGTTCCATTCCAAATTGTCTCACCATCCTAATCCTGAAGGTCTATCCCATCCAGACAATCCTCCCAGGCGGCTTAAGAGGCAGTGGCCCCGGGATAATCTTCTTCCAAATATTTTATTATTTTTATTTTATTTTACTTTTACTGTTTTAAACTTGTATATAATTATCTGTGTCAACAAACTTGACCATTTTGCTTATGATTTATGTATCTGTGTCAACAAACTTGACCATTTTGCTTATGATTTATGTATCTGTGTCAACAAACTTGACCATTTTGCTTATGATTTATGTATCTGTGTTAGCAAACTTGACCATTTTGCTTATGATTTATGTATCTGTGTCAACAAACTTGACCATTTTGCTTATGCTTTATGTACAGATTTACAATATACAAATAATAATAAAATAACTAAATAAAGAGGAGAATAAACTGAGATAGTTTCGTTTTTTTTTTTTTTTTTTTTTTTTTTTTAGCACATTTCCTCCCTCCCTCCAAAGGGCAGAAACCCCTCCCTCTTTTTTTTAATTAAAGTATTTACAGAATTAATGTTATATATACCTTTAAGAAAGTCCCTTGGCTCCTTCTAATACGCCCTTGAGTTATAGCATTACAATCTACGAATTATTGGAGTACATACACTAAAATATAGTTATTATACGGTCATAATCTATTATATGTTATTGTCATTCCTTATTAAATTGCTTGATATTACTATAAATAGTGCTTTCTGTATTGTACCAGTCTCATTTTGTCGTAAAATCGTCGCCCTTTCTCTGCTCAAAGTACTTCAAATTTCAACATAACATTATTACATTCCTCAGTTTATTACCTTCGGCAACAATCTTAGCCGAACGATTGTCAAAATGGATAATGTAGCCACTGAAAAAAAAATAAAATATTTAATAATATCGAATCGAGGAATATTGAGATCAAAAAGTCATATGCTTGAAGGACGCTAAATTTGTAAATGTTGCATAAGGGGTGATGGAAATATCATCATCCACGTGATCGGAAATAGATTTTGGCGGGGAAATTCAATTCCTTAATAATACCAACAAAGATGAGGAATAACCCTTCACAGCTCCACAACATACTTTTATTTCACCATTACAACGTTTCGGACTATTCGTCCATCTTCAGGAGATCTGTTTATATGTCCTGTCAATAATTAAAATTACATTTAAAACGTCATAAATTAACACAAATGACTCCTAAAAGGAACCAAGTCAAAATACACTTGAAGACAATTAAAAATGTTCATCATCTCACAGCCATATTAGAATATGTTATTAGCCATATATTATTTCTAATATGGCTGTGAGATGATGAACATTTTTAATGGTCTTCAAGTGTATTTTGACTTGGTTCCTTTTAGGAATCATTTGTGTTAATTTATGACGTTTTAAATGTAATTTTAATTATTGACAGGACATATAAACAGATCTCCTGAAGATGGACGAATAGTCCGAAACGTTGTAATGGTGAAATAGAAGTATGTTGTGGAGCTGTGAATGGTTATTCCTCATCTTTGTTGGTATTATTAATTAATACCCTTCATCTAGTCATCAAAAAAATTCAATTCCTTATTTGGTGGGGAATTGATGTTATAACATTGCCTATATTACAATTAGTTATTGAACTTTAGTGGTAATGCTTTAGTTAGTTTAAGCTGATTATTCTTACGTGTAATGTGTTTATATTTATTTTTAGCTGAAGAAGGCTGCCAAACTGCAGCCGAAACATCCAATATAGACTTCTGCCTGAAGATCTGACGTTTTTTTCTCCTAGCCGAATCCTAACCATCCCTTCATTTCGTACCATCGCAACGGCTACTATCTCCATCTCCTCCATTATATTTAGAACATTTTGGCATGGGCGTATATATAGGAAATAATTTCGGAGGGGCTAGGAAAATTTCGGGGGGGGGGGGGGGGGGTCGAGATCATTTACGGGTTATGGAATATGAAAAATTTATATCTTGGAACAGTTTTAGGCAACTAAAACGCTATTACACCTAAAATAAAATATTTTTTATTAACTAATTTGTCTTATTTAATTTATTTTTAAGGTTTTTTATGACACATTTTTATCATCAAATGAAAATTTCGGGAGGGGCTGCAGCCCCATGCATTTTGGCATGCTCTTGGGTAGGCTTTTTAGTAACAAATGCCTAGGGGATGGAGGAATCCCAGGATAACTTTTATGTCACCCAGGGATAAGAGTGGATAAATCTTATCGATCTTTTCCTTCATCCCTTAGAAATTCTTTGCTGAAAAATGCTGCCGAAGAAAGCCGAAACGCTCGGAATATAGATTTTCTAGAAGTCTGACGATTTCTCTTAGACGATTCCTAACCATTCCTTGACTTGTTAAAACTTGTTGTAATGCCCGATGTGTAACCATAATCGAAGGCATTGCCTTCAACTCTTCTAGTTTTTTTTTCTCTTAGGGCAATGATTGGCTTGCAGAAATAAATGTCGAGAAACCTTTACAAATTCTCTGAGCTGTGTTTTTATTTGATAATTCCTTTTGTTGAATATTCAAGGAATACATCGGCACGTTCTCATTTTTTCTATTATCTTTTTTAAGTTCAAGAACCCCGAAGTAGCCAAAAAAATAATAAGTTCTTTTCAATCTTAGCATGTAAGACTTCTTGAAAAAATACCTAGAGATAGAAAAGTGTGTAAAGAGCATTGAACTAAAGGGTATTGTTGTATAAATTATGGATGGATAAGGTTTTTTCAGAGGAGACATGAAGAAAATAAAGGCTATCAAATACAAAAGGTACGTTAAACGGTACAGGAGTATGGTAAAAACGGGGAGAGGGGGGTCGGTGACATCAAGGGACGATCATAGCTTTTCCTATTTCCATCTTAACCCCCCCACCTTTGGAAATTTTTTACATTCTCCTTATAAAGATTTATTTTTTCTCTTCTAGGAAAAACTCTCTCCTTTGTTGGAAGAGGACCAAGAAAACAATCTTACATAAAGCTCCTAGCCGGAATGCCGCCGTCGGGTGATCGGATTGGTAGGGAGGAGGAGGAGGGGGGGGGGGGGTAACAGTCAAGGGGCAGAACAGAATCGTGTTATCCAGGGAGACCTCTGGAACAGACGGTGGTAATGCGGTCACGCGCCTGCGCGACAATGGCGTCGATGTGGGTTTTAGATAAAACAGATCTATTCCTCGTCTCGCACGGTTTCGGATTAAAATATCTTCTTCAGGCTTCGAGGGAATCAGGTAGTTCCTCCCTTGTTCGGCTCTCGGCTCTGGCTACATCAACTCTCTCGAAGGGGAGGAGTCATCCAACCAATAGCGATTTTACAAGGGTTTTACTATATATATATATATATATATATATATATATATATATATATATATATATAAAACAGTCACGTAAGAGGGTTATGGCCCTATGGGGCAGATAATGTAGAGGTATCTGCTTGTTAGGAATAAGGTACACGAGGGAGATGGTGTGGTCAGTGACTAAGCTCGTTTAACAAATTAATGGCTGGGGTGGCCTAGGTTTGACGGAGTGTATTAAAACAGGCGAACCACTTGCAATCTGATCGTAGGCCTTAATCGAAAATATAGTCTATGGTCCAATTTCGTACAGGAAACCAGAAAATTTATGTTTTTTTAAGTCAATCACTTTTTAAATGACGATAAGTGATGTTGCATGCTAATACTAATTGTGAACTGTACAACCATAATGTGGTTTGCACATCGCATACCCATAAGAAGCAGTAGGAAAAATAAAATCATCAACGTAAAATTGTATTTGATTCACAGACCATCCATCTCCGGGAGAGCCGGGAATAAACATGAGCCACATTGGTATTCCATTTATAGAGTTATTATACTCTCCAAAAAATTTTAATTTACAATAATAGATTTGTAGACAACAGAAATAATTTTTATGTGTGAATGTCGTACATTTGTTGGCTATCTTTGAGGTCGAGTTTTTAGGAAGGCAAATAAAAAAACGGAAATACAGGCCCGGCTAGTGGAAGGTTCTATTCCTCAGGTTGAGGCTGAATTTAAGTTTTAAGTATGTTCCCCTGAAGAGGCACCAAAAAGGTGCGAAACATGTAGGGAAGATAAATAAAAAACACGTTGTTTTTTTGTTTTTTTCTATTCCTCCGTTTATATGCTCAGCGGCACAATGTTTTTTCAGTTTTCCATCACGGCGTCTTTAGGATCTTGGTCACCAATGGAGGGACAAAATTTGCATAATTGCCTCAGAATAATTGCAAAATAAATAATCTGGAAAATTCTGGTCTTCCCAAGATCCAATGATGATGGTGTTCCGTATGTAGAGCGAAGACTTCATCACCAAATCAAGCCAAACTTTGCCTACCTCCTTGGTGATCACCTTAGAGTGACCTCAAGGTTGCAGGTACAGAAGCTTCCTTCTAGAAGACGTCCTTTTCATGAACAGATGGCATCCATATCAACACGAAACTATATAATTGTATTAAAGACCTTCCAGCTAATTAAAACTCCAGCTGTTTGTTAGTTCTTGTTCATAAGTACGAAAGGGAAAAGTAGCCAACTGGCGTCGGAAGTGCAATACGAGAACAGAACAATGGTATACAATGCTTTCAGTTTCTGCCACTGCTTTCTGCCAAGTACAGGTATAACTCCATGGGTGTTCCGCGCACAATGCTATGTCTGCAAAACACGACGGCACGTTCCAAACCTCTGCCCGTCCAGGTAAACTCTAAAACCCAAACCGCAGTAGGTCAGTAGCTACAACAGATTAATCAACTACTCCAAACATTAACTACGCCCTGAACTGTATTATTTCTATTAACGCGTTGACTTCCAACGTTTTGTACAAATAGCTCGAATTTGAAGAAAGTGACCCTTCATATGGCATGCGCTCTAAGTTCCACCTTAATAAGAAGCCTTGGCGAATAGGAGAGAGGTCCCGCTGCTCTATGTGCAAGCTGAAAGAAGACGAAGACAACTTCCATTTCCTTGCAGTGTCTTCTGTTCTGAAGGAGTTTAGGCTCAAATATTATGACAAAACATCTTTAAGCATGGAATTAGTGAAATAACTAAATGGGTTAACTGGCGAATAAGGCGTAAGGTCAATAAAATTACGCCACACACTTTTTATTTCTCCTAATATTGATAATGGAGAGAGCAAAACGGCGTTGGCTTATCATGCTATAAAATATAGTCATGATTTTGATTTTGAAAACATCAGAATATTAGGGAAAGAAAGAAATAGATTGAAAAGAAAGATTAAAGAAAACAAACACATCATTAAAAACAGAAAAAAGTGATAAATAAAAAAACGGAAATACAGGCCCGGCTAGTGGAAGGTTCTATTCCTCAGGTTGAGGCTGAATTTAAGTTTTAAGTATGTTCCCCTGAAGAGGCACCAAAAAGGTGCGAAACATGTAGGGAAGAGAAATAAAAGTGTGAAAGTGTGTGGCGTAGTTTTATTGACGCCTTATTCGCCAGTTCTACATATTTGAGATAAGGGTCATTTATTGGATAATTATTAATGGGTTAAATTGGGAAGATATCTTGAAGAACCTTGACGTGATGTTATTTTATATATTTCTACCTATTAAACCAAATTTTGAGATTATTTTAATTTTAGTATTTTTAATAATTTACTTTCATTGGTCCATAAAGCTGATCCTTTTTGCTATTTTTATGTTTTGTATTTATCAATTTGTATGTACTCGAGTTATAACTTCAGCTCATGGGCCTAATCCAAAACTGGCAATGCAATACGAACCTATAAAATATTGTAAATAACCTTAAATGCATAGTGAGATATAGATAGTTTAGCCGTTGGGGTGATAAGAAGTAAGAGACGTTTTCTCTTAACCAATCCTTGACTTCCTAAAATGCCACGTCGTAAGCCCCCATACTTAATACTACAGAACACGCTACAAAAAATTGCAAACAGCAACAATGTAAAATAACTACTACTATTGCAAGCAGCCCCAAATGCAATATTGTCAAACATCCCATTCGAAATATTATTGATGCAACCACGTAAGTAATATTCTAAAATCCAATATTGCAAAGCCCTAACGAAATATTGTAACGAAATTTTCCCGGAATCCTTGGTACCACCAATATCATCCCCTGATATTACATATCAATCCGCCAGAACCTTCTAATTTCATCCCGTTAAACAAATTAAACCCGGTCGATAAAATAATTAGTAGAATGCCAAATAAACCCGATCCTTGTCGAGAATAAAGTTAGGTAATTGTTGAAGGGGGGGGGGGGGGGGGGTGGAACCACTCAAGACGTCACGATTTGATTGATGCAGATCGATAAGTTGGCGTGCTTACGCATCCAAAGAGAAACACATCAAGCTCGGCCTTTACCACCAATGGTTCTATCCGTTTTTACCTCTCTGCTTCTCCCTGTTTCTTCGACCTCGTTGTCGATAAGTTGGCGTACTTACGCATCCAAAGAGAAACACATCAAGCTCAGCCTTTTCCACCAATGGTACTATCCTTTTTTACCTCTTTGCTTCTCCCTGTTTTTCTGACCTCTTTGTCGATAAGTTGGTGTGCTTACGCATCCAAAGACAAACACATCAAGCTCGGCCTTTACCACCAATGGTTCTATCCGTTTTTACCTCTTTACTTCTCCCTGTTTCTCTGACCTCTTTGTCAATAAGTTGGTGTGCTTATACATCCAAAGACAAACACATCAAGCTCGGCCTTTACCACCAATGGTACTATCCTTTTTACCTCTTTGCTTCTCCCTGTTTCTCTGACCTCTTTGTCGATAAGTTGGCGTGCTTACGCAACCAAAGAGAAACTCATCAAGCTCAGCCTTTTCCACCAATGGTACTATCCTTTTTTACCTCTTTGCTTCTCCCTGTTTCTCAGACCTCTTTGTCGATAAGTTGGCGTGCTTACGCAACCAAAGAGAAACTCATCTAGCTCAGCCTTTTCTACCAATGGTTCTATCCTTTTTTACCTCTTTGCTTCTGCCTGTTTCTCCGACCTCTTTGTCGGCATATCGCGTTCATCCACCTTGCATCTCATGGGCTCTGACATCCTCTCAAAAGGAATGTTTTTCTATATCTTTTGCCCTTATTTCTCTTTCCTACTTTTTTTACCGCCTTGAGATGGAGTATCCAGATATATCACATTTCATATGACTTTACCCCGAAAATAAAGTATCATTTTACAGCCCAACCTTTTGAATAATCAATTATTGAATTCAATAATAGTATAATATTACTTAATATCCATAGGTGACATTCTATTTTTTTATTAATCCTAGGTAATAAATTAATTTATTTTGTATAGAAAAAAATATAAGTATTTCGCTATTATTACCGTAACCATCCACAATTACAATTGTGTCATATATATATATATATATATATAGTATATATATATATATATATATATATATTATTTGTGCCATATTTTATTTTTGATATCTTTGTGTAAATATGGAATACTACAGTTTTGAAAATCTCTAAATAAATGTTTAAATCTACTTTTATTAATCCCATTCCAAAAAATATATTTTTTTATTTAAATATATTCGGAAGATTGATTTCTTTTTTTTTAAACATTTCCTTCCGAAATTATTAATATAAGTAGCTACCAAAAATAACCATAGTAAATATTATATTAATACCTGGTAATATTTAAATAAGGAAAAACTTGGGTATTATATTTTCGAATAAGGGAACAAATATCTGTATATAACATGGGAATAAGGAACAAAACTTAGTGTTAGACGTTCGAATAAAGATCAAAACTCGATAGTAAACATTCGAATAAGAAACAAAACTCAGTATATAACATTCCAATAAGGAAAAACTTGGTCTTAAACATTTGTATAAGGGAAAAATCTTTATATTAGGCATTCGAATAATGAGAAAACTCAGTGTTAAATATTCTTATAAGGAAAGTTAAACAGGAGTTAATTGGAATTAAACTCACGATTATATGAAATCAATGCATTATTTTTTTCAATTGTTCAGATAATACAATTTCTTAAAAAATAATATTAAGCCAGCTGATGGTTAATACAACAAAACATTTTTATGATCGCCATTCAGTAATGCGTCCGTATTTGGAAAACAGATTTTTTCCAGATGAAATGTTTTGTATTTATTTAATTATGCAACAAAATAATTCTGCTAATTTTGTACATAAACATTTAACAACTAATTTTGGAATTCATTACTTTTTGAGGTAATATTGGAGTATGAACTTCCTCTCAAAGAAAGTATAAAGTATTTATGATAAAAAAGGGGGGGGGCTTGGTCTGATATAGAATTTGTTTCTTCTAAATACATTGAGCGTTTTTTTCCCCGCATTGAAAATTTCAAAAAGAAAAAAACCCACAACGGAAGGTCCTCTAAGGAAGTGGCTATTGATTGAATCGTTCCATCAGCGGAATTAGGCTTGGAGGAAGTAGGATTGACAAGGCTTGGGAAAGGGCAGAGCGGAATGACGGATGGACGTGGTAGTGGATTGGTGTGGATTGGTGAGTTGGTGTGGTGGTGTTTTTCTCTAGAACACACTGGTGTGACGGATCGCCACTCCCTTACAATTCGGTGGGGAAAAAGAGAAGGCTATAAAAAAAGCCAAGAGATCCTTGTGTATTTTCCCATTATTCAAAACACCTCCCCCCCTCCCCCCTCGTCCCCCCCAAGACTACGTGCTCCCTTTCATGTCCGGGACAATCTCCCAGAAGGAATTCATCCTTTACTTCTACTAACTCTTTTCTACTCGGTTCATTGCCTTTTTGATTAAAACTTTTGAAGAAAAAAGAAAAATAAAACAACCTTTCATGAGACATACTTCTCATTTATATTGAACATACCGCAATCTATCGCCCGAAAATGTACATAAAGGCCAAATACCACTCACTCACACATTTATGGAAGTTTCTTCAATGGTAATACAAATGTTGTCCATAAGTTCAAGCTGTGTTTATCAGTAATTCTAAATCGATGGAAACAAGTCCCAAATCAATTTTAACAAGACATCTCAAGACTGTGTTGGCACAATCATTCGGTACAAACAAAAAAAGTTCATTATACATCAATAAAAACGCACTGCATAACTATTCATATCCAAAAAGGTAAATATACTTATGTATTTATATTTTAGAATCAGTGTAGTTTGTTATTTTTCTTTACACATTACACATGAAATGCAAGGAGAAGGAGAAGCATAAAGAAGGATAGGAAAAATACCAACGAGAGAGCGACAGGGAGGAAAGAAACAGTAAAAGACTAATAGAAAATCAGAAAGAGGGTTTTATTGAGATTAGTGCAAAGAGGTAATGATAGAATAGGAGCAGAGCGAGAGAAAGAGGGAGAGAGAACTCCCTAAAGTAAAGGAGACATTAGGAAGAAAGACACAGAAAGAGATATTAGGAGAAAAAGAGACAGAGAGAGAAAAATGAAAAGACATGAGGAATAGAAACAGATAGAGAAAGGGAGATCCAGCACTACTATAGAGAGAAAGAGAAGATTACAGAAAGAGAAAGATGAAGTGAGTAAGAGAGAGAGAGAGGGGAGAGAGAGAGAGAGAGAGAGAGAGAGAGAGAGAGAGAGAGAGAAAGATAGGGAGAGAGAAAGATAGGAAGAGAGAGAGTGAGTGAGAGAGAGAGAGAGAGAGAGAGAGAGAGAGAGAGAGAGAGAGAGAGAGAGAGAGAGAGAGAGAGAGAGAGAGAGAGAGAAAGAGAGGGAGAGAGAAATATAGGAAGAGAGAGAGTGAGAGAGGGGGGGGATGGAGATAGAAAGATACGATGAGAGAGAGAGAGAGAGAGAGGGGGGAGAGAGGGAAAAAGAAAGATACGATGCGAGAGAGAGAGAGAGAGAGAGAGAGAGAGAGAGAATGAGAGATCATGATAATATCCGAATGGATGATATCCTTGGCCAATAAGAGGTTACATTGAAAACCCATTGAAAATATTAGAGTAAACTGTGAACCTCCAGACCCCAAACAAGGAATAAATATTCTGTAAACAGGCGTACGATTACGGTCACCGGTGATCTGTACAATAGCAGCTACCGGACACCTGGACTCGTGCCGACAGTTGCCGGAAGCCGGCACTTCAACCCGAAGCCACGGGAGGCGGCGAGTCGAGCTGTTTTTTTCTTCCCTCCTCTAATCAAATCCGAAGGAAGCTTGCGCCCATCTGCAGAGGATAATCCTTCAGGGATACCCCTCGTGGGAAGACCGCACTTCCACCATCAATCAATCCTATATGCGTGAATGACTCCTTACTCATTCAGGGGGCAACCGTTATATCCGATATCAGCTCTCATAGCTATTGTCAGCAGTATTGTTATCATGGGACCTGAAATGCTCCGAATGTGTCGACTAGTCGAATCAGAATGTTAAATCTTCTGGAAGTATCCAGGCCGTTTTGTACGAAACTATGCGATACCTCTATTCGGAATGTTATAGTCCTCAAGGAATTACTTAATTTAGTAGGAACTCAAAAAGAAAAAGTCCACCAGGTACTATGAGTCCCTCTTAATCAAACTATTTGAGGATCCTTAATTCCCCCAGAGCGACCAGACCACATAAGAATTTTGGCGGAAATTCTAGTCGGAATATGAAACCCTCCAGGAATGACCTTGCCTCTTTTACGTAATTTAAAAGTAACTAGAATGGAATTCCTGAATTGTCCCAAGAACGATCACCTATCTCGAATTTGGTAAGATCTCGAGTGGAAAAGAAATCAACCAAGAACGACCTTGCCACTTTTTTGAAAGTTGGCAAGATTTTGATTCTATATCAAAGTTTGATGAGACCTCGAATGTGAACATTATATATACCTTATAGGACCTTTCGAAAAATAAAGAATTTGAATACAATTGAAGGCTCCCCATATGAAGTTTGGATGATCTCCAATCAAAAATCTCCCTGACACAATTTTGTCTCCTAATACGAAATTTTGATATTCAATTCTCCTTGCCTATGTTGGGTATTTTGACGGGAACTTCAATCGTAATCGAAAATTCTCCATGAACGATCAGCCCTTCTTAAACAAACTTCGAAAAGATCTAGGGTCAGAGTTCCAAGCTTCTTTAGGAACGACCTTGCCTATTTAAGAAAAAATTGGAGCATTGTTACATTACGAAAATTCGAGAGATTATGACTACGGAGAAGACGAGGCCACCTTACTCAAAATCCTAAATCCTCTAGCAATGAATTCGCATCCTTATACAAACTATTGCAAGAACCTGACATGAAATTCTGAAGTCTTCCATTAACTGCTTTCCTGGCAATAATCTTCCTGGTTCTACCAACAAAAAAAAACGGCCCCGAAATTGGTCACGAGGGCAGTGTGTTCAATTCCATGATATGACCACCTGATTTTTCCCTTTGCAGGTACCCGTTAAAGGATTGATGGGTCCTGGATAAATTCCAATCCTTAAACGACGGCACTAGAAGGTAAAATCTTTTAGTCGGTGCCAGAATTTTAGATCCTTCCAGAACGTGAGTCCGGGGCTCTCTTGGAAGAACACTTGTTCATATCCTAAATTTGTCTAAAATACATTGGCAAATCGAACACACTGGCCTTCTTGCACGAACTTTGAAGATATCTTAAACCCCTCAAGATCGAAGACTCTCCGTTAAAAGAACCTTCCGTCAAAAGATGCTTAAAGCAAATCTTTGTAATAAAAGGACAAACTTCAAAGGACATTGACCTCGCTAAAAATATCTTATTCTCTTAACAGGAAAACTGTCTTCAGCCAAATACTTCCATAAGGACTGAAAATACCTGAGAACTCTATATACACGTATATATATATATTTATTCCGTTGAAAGGCTTAAAGTGAGACGGGAGTCGTAAACGGTAGGTTCCCACCGAGCCCAAGACTGTTGGACAGACGTATAAAGTAGCCCATTTTGACCTTTACCGTAAAACAACCACTGGAAATAGGAAACCTCATAAAATGAAAATATGAAAATGAATAAATAAATTAGAGATCGGACCCATGTGTTTTTACAACTGCTTGGGATTGGATTAGTTTTTACGAGGGTCCAAGCGGAACGGGGACAGAAAGGGACTTGGTTTACATAAAATATTTGAGTTATTGGACCATAAAGCGGAGAGAGGGCGCTGCCACCGATCTGGGCAAACTCAGATTATTTAATTTCTTTCTGCCTTTACGACTGGTCCAGTATTCAAATATAACTTCATGTAAATCTCAGTTTTATGATTGACTTCATCTCATGTCAAGTCCAAGTCCTCCTATAGCTGAGTCTAATGCTGAGTTAGTGGTCTTTATGTCACTTTAGCTGTCTCTCATTGTCTTCAATGGCTAAGTCGTTCGGGTAATAAACAAATGGTATTTGGTTATTTCAGGAGGAATTCTAATGGGAATTCTTCGTTTAGCTTCTTATAATGTATTTATCAATTATTCAATAGAATGAATCTTAGCTTATGAAGATTGGCAAATTTTTCCCGTATATTATGTCCCTACGAAGACAAGGTATAGTTGGGATTCGGCTAGGAGAAAAACGTCAGACTTTCAGGAAAAAATCTGTATTTGGACGTTTCGGCTGCACATTGGCAGCCTTCTTCAGCTAAAAAAATATATACAACTTATAAGTAAAAAAAATAAATATACAACTTGTAAGTAAAAAAAAAAACAGGCAGAAATGAGCGTAGTACATACATCAAGACAATAAATTTTAACATATCTTATTTTTAAACAATGAAAATACGGTATTTGGAAAGTAAACAGCATGTAGAAAGTGGTAAGGAAACAGTACAAGAAACTAATCAGTACAAAAAAACGAACATTTTTCATATAGTGAGAAAAAAATACTTATAAAAATGTTTTGTACTGTTTAGTTTCTTGTACTGTTTCCTTACTTACATGCTGTTTACTTTCCAACTACCGTATTTTCATTGTTTAAAAATAAGATATGTTAAAATTTATTGTCTTGATGTATATACTACGCTCATTTCTGCCTGTTTTTTACTTACAAGTTGTATATATTTTTTAGCTGAAGAAGGCTGCCAATGTGCATCCGAAACGTCCAAATACAGATTTTTTCCTGAAAGTCTGACGTTTTTCTCCCAGCCGAATCCCAACTATACCTTGTCTTCGTATCTCTGCAACGGCTAACTATCTCCATCTTCACTATTATGTCCCTAGATTTACCGATAATTCCTTGAAGGTATGAGTTGATATTCACATTGTCTGATGATTTAATACAATAATTTGTGATAATCCATAACAAATGTTACTTAAAAATTGTGAAATTACTGTCTTATTCCTGAAGAAGGACAAAACGTTGTATTAAATTGGATTATAAAAAATAATTTGGAACGTTCACAAACCATCTTTTTAAGTAGCCTACAGCATTCTTTGAAAGAGAATTTACAGCTTGTGATTGCATAGTCTGTAAATGCATATTGCATATGCTTTATAGCCTACAGAATATGATTGCAAAAAGGTGGTAGCATAATTTACTGAAAGCCTACAGCATATGTTTGCGAAGAGGTAATAGCATAACTTAAAAAGAGGTTATAGCATTTGATTGCTAAGAGGTTATAGCATAATTTACTGAAAGCCTAGAGCAAATGTTTGCAAAGAGGTTATAGCATAACTTATAAAGAGGTTATAGCATTTGATTGCAAAGAGGTTAAAGCATAATTTACTGAAAGCCTAGAGCAAATGTTTGCAAAGAGGTTATAGCATAACTTATAAAGAGGTTATAGCATTTGATTGCAATGATGTTACAGCAAAATTTACTGAAATCCTATAGCATATGTTCGCAAAGAGGTTATATCACCATTTAAAAAGAGATAATAGCATCCTTTACAAAGAGGTTATAGCATTTTTTATAAACATCTGATACCGCATACTTTTCCAAAGAGCCTTTTGCATAGTTTTAGATAGATGTTAAAGCATAAAGAGTTTATATCAAACGTTGGTAAAAAGTAAAAAAAAAAATTAAGTTATGAATTTGTGGGTTTAAAGAAACATTTTTTTTTTTTTTTATTTTTGTTATCTAACTGGCAATTTTGATCCTTGAAAAGCGGCGTACCTCAAGTTCAAGGCGAACAGCTTAAGACCAATGTGGATTACTAAGTATTTATTTTCTATGTTTCCAACCCTTCTTTTTCAAGGGGGTGTGTAGCCTCAAACAATTTATCTAAAGTCTAATTCAGAGTGCTTTTTGCCCTTTTGTGGTCGAACAAATCAGGTAAATATGGAGAAAGCAGTGTTGCCAGCTGGTAAATATGGGAGTGGGCATATAGAGTCGGCCGTGGATATATTCCCTGTGTAAACCACCGCCTCAATTACCCATACTGTAGACATTATATTGGTCGAGGGGGGGGTCATATCGGCACATTATTAGCACTAGAGACCCCCCCCCCCTACTCCTACAATAGTAACACAAATATGTAGGAAGCAGGTAGCAGTTGGGCCAACACAACACCCCCGCTCCCCGCAAAAACAGTTCTGCCTCTCTACAAACACCTGCAAATTTCTCTATTATACTATATTCAATTCAGAATTGAATTTTTAATAATTTTACATTCAATACAGTGCTTTCTGCTTATTCTTGGTTCTTTGTTAATTGGTATATTTTGAACAATTCTTTGACAATAGAATTATATATTTTGTTTACCTTGATAAACAAAATATAAAATTTATCATGCATTTTTTTCTATTTCTGTATTATTTTATTCTTTAATACAACCTTTCTGGTGTTTATGGATTTATATGGAATATCAAATTTTATGAATAACGCAAACATTTTTCTGACGGTCACCCATCAAGTACGCTGGAAGTTGTTTAACATAAACGATGTACGGGAAACAGTGAATTCAAAGTATTTCTCTATACCTTTTTTTTTTCAAAAATACATATAACATTAGACCTGTTATATTTATTTCTGAAAAAAATGTCTCTAGAGTAAAAAAAAAAAAAAAAAAAAAAAAAAAAAACTATAAATTTTACATAGACTTTTGGAGTAGTGAGTCATAATAATTGTACATATCTAGTATTAATATCCTTAAATATCTTAAATTGAAAAATACAACTTTTTTAATATATTGACATCTATGGGTTATTTTATTTTAATATCTTGACTTAGTATTTTTCCTCCTTTTTTTAAAATCAATCTTATGAAAACATTTGTTTGTTAGAAAGAAATTATGAATAATGTCAAATTTTTTTTCATAAATTATCCTCCTATTTATATGTTGTTGTTTTTTGTTATCTATTTTATATATAGTGTTATATCTTTTTTATAGTTTACTCATAGACTTATAGAATAAATTAGCTCATTTTGAGCTCTTATTAAATAAATTTTAATCGAATTTCAAATATCTGTATCGATATTTAAAAAAAAAAATACAAGGAGATATTAAACTCAACTGATTATGGCAACACTGTCTGCTGTAGTTCCAACTTGATAGGTTATCATCAGTGTTGCCCTCTAGAATCAGATACACTCACTAGATGCAACGCTAATTAACGGCAAATATTATTCCTTAAGTGGCAACACTGTTGGAGAGGTTATAAAACTGTTTTGAAGACTATGAACTAGATTGGAACTGAATAATTCCATAATAAATAAACCATATACACGATTATATCATCATTATTTATACATTTATTGATAAATTGGTATATAATTATACAGTTAACATTTTATGACGATTTATATAATATTTGCACATAAAAATAATTGATTTATGATCTGTATTGTTTTCTACATATTTGCTAACGCTTAAAGCATTGTGTTTATAGTCTTCCAGATGGACATAATTATGTTTTTAGTGCGTTGCCTACGTTTGTCCGTAGGGAGGAAATCCGGTTGACCTATAAAATATATATATATATATATATATATATATATATATATATATATATACATATATATATATATAATCAAAAATACTTCTTCGTGGAAGACTTCAAACTCAGTATTGCCGTCGATTTGCAAGCAAAACTAGTCACTAAAAGACCAACCCTTGGCTTACATACTGTGACTTCATCGGACATATACAAAACATTACTGACTCACATCCTGTACGAATGGGAAAGTGAGTGGTTTAAAGCAGAAACAAAATTATTAAAAATTAAATATACAACGAAAGCCTGGTCAAAGGAACACTTCTCTCGAGGAGATGATGTTATTCTAACCAGGCTTCGCATTGGACACAGTCTACTTACCCATTCGTACTTACTAGAAAGGAAGGACAGACCAACTTGTAAGTACTGCAATGAGACTCTGACAGTTAAACATATACTTACAAACTGCAGACAACTCATTAACTTAAATTTGCCCCACGACATACTGCCAAAAAGTAGCCCACACATCCATACACTACTTAAATACACCAAACTATAAATAATTCCATGTATTTTCAAAACCACTATTTCAAAATTTTATCTTTTAATTTAATTATTTTATTTAATTATCAAAATTTGAAAAATCAAGTTCCGGAGGACTGATGCTGCTGGTTAAGTGTCCAGCAGGGGCACTGATGATGATCCCAAACTAAAGTGTCCAGGTTTCACTGGAAACATTTCCTGCTCAAAAAAAAAAAAAATAAAATAAATAAAAAATAATAAAATTATATTATGTGCGGTACTATTGCTGATAAATATATTTATTATGTAAAGCTCCTTTTAAATTTTTAAAAATAGGAAGTCACGAGACATTTTATCTGTTTACGAGGTAGAAAAATCTTCAAACATTCCGTTTTACGGGGTTTATACCATTTTACGGGACGGGAGTTAACGTTTTCTAGATTTCGTTTCCAATAGTTATGTAATAGGAATAGAAACCGTAAGGTCGTCCGAGAAAATAATAAAAGATTCCTCCATCAAAAGGAATCTGACAATCGAAGAATTTATGATTTAAAAAAAAAAAAAATGAATGAATGAAATCAGAAATATGAATCGGAATGGGACAGAATCTAAAATGAGTTTTATTGTCGACTAGAAATGTCGACTGTCGAACTAACTCAGGAGTTATAACTCAGCGGACATGAATATTCCATGTCGAGCTGATATTTACATCCATATGGCTTCTTGAGTTCGAATAACTGTTTAAGGTTGACACCTGCATCGGATTGTCTCTCTCCAGGATTCTTGTATCTCTAGTAGAGGTGTTGGTTTGACATTTCAGAGCACGCGGTACCTCAGTAGAAATGAAGTATGCCAAACCCTTCAAAAATTTTACTTCGCAAAAATTGCATAAAACCCTTATTTATTGGAAATGCTATCATTAGATTCCCTATCTCCAATTAATTAATAAAACGTATAGCAGTCAGCGTAACAAATACGTCAGCGTAACCATATTTTTCGCCGAAAAATCAAGTTCCGGAGGACTGATGCTGCTGGTTAACAAATTTGACCATTAAAATCGCACAAAGTATTTTTGAATTTCGTTAAGCAAGCTAGAAAGCGAACAGACAAATATATTCATTTATCTATTTGCTTGTTGAGTTCCGCAACATTGGCGACAAACTCCGTTCATGTTTGTTACGTCAAAGAATAACAAAGCCAAAAAGGTGGAATTTTTTTTTTTTTTTTATTAACTTTTTTATTTGAAATCTGTACAAATTATTATTTGTACAATTATCAAGTTTGTTGATACAGATACATAATGTAATAAATTGAACAAAACGGTTAAATTAAAAAATAAAAAAAATAAATAAATAAAAACCATACAAATTTGGAAGGAGCCAACCATTGTTGGCACTTCCGTGGCTGTCTAAATATCTATTTCAATGATCATGATACGGTTAGGTGAGTAAATTGTCTCGTGGCCACTGTCTCTTAAGCCACCTGGGAGGATTGTCTGGTTGGGATCGGGACGATAAAGATAGACCTTCAGGATTAGGATGGTAGGACAATTTGGAGTGGAACATTTGGAATCGGGTTTTAGCAAGGTCAAGGACAAATGGAATGTTGAGGTCATTGTGAAGGGTTTTGTTTGAGACGTAGAAAGGGGCATTTACAATTTTACGGAGGACTTTTGACTGGAATGCCTGTATTCTGTTGATGTTTGATGGTTTTGCAGACCCCCAGAGTTCAAGTCCGTATGTCCATATTGGTCGAATGATTGTTTTGTATATCGTTAATTTGTTCTGTATTGATAATTTAGATGAGGGTCCAAGTAGCCGTCTGAGTAGTCCGTATCTTTTGTTCAGTTCTTGTCTTTTCAGTCTCGTGTGAGGGTTCCATGTCTGTCGGCTGTCAAGGTATAATCCTAGATATCGAACCTCATTGGATACTGGTAGTGGAGTGTTATTGAGATGTACAGAAGGGCATGATCTCCGGTTGAGAGTGAATGTAACCTGCTTACATTTTTCCGGGTTGATTTAAAAAAAGGTAGAATAAGATATTAAAACTTGGATATAAAAAAAAAACGTGGAAAAAAAAGATAAAGTAAAAAAAATAAATAAATAAATAATAAAACTAAAGTAATAATTAAATTCAATATTTATTTATTTATTTTTTTTACTTTATCTTTTTTTTCCACGTTTTTGTTTTATATCCAAGTTTTAATATCTTATTCTACCTTTTTGGTTTTGTTATTCTTTGACGTAACAAACATGAACGGAGTTTGTCGCCAATGTTGCGGAACTCAACAAGCAAATAGATAAATGAATATATTTGTCTGTTCGCTTTCTAGCTTGCTTAACGAAATTCAAAAATACTTTGTGCGATTTTAATGGTCAAATTTGTTAACCAGCAGCATCAGTCCTCCGGAACTTGATTTTTCGGCGAAAAATATGGTTACGCTGACGTATTTGTTACGCTGACTGCTATACGTTTTATTAATTAATTGGAGATAGGGAATCTAATGATAGCATTTCCAATAAATAAGGGTTTTATGCAATTTTTGCGAAGTAAAATTTTTGAAGGGTTTGGCATACTTCATTTCTACTGAGGTACCGCGTGCTCTGAAATGTCAAACCAACACCTCTACTAGAGATACAAGAATCCTGGAGAGAGACAATCCGATGCAGGTGTCAACCTTAAACAGTTATTCGAACTCAAGAAGCCATATGGATGTAAATATCAGCTCGACATGGAATATTCATGTCCGCTGAGTTATAACTCCTGAGTTAGTTCGACAGTCGACATTTCTAGTCGACAATAAAACTCATTTTAGATTCTGTCCCATTCCGATTCATATTTCTGATTTCATTCATTCATTTTTTTTTTTTTTAAATCATAAATTCTTCGATTGTCAGATTCCTTTTGATGGAGGAATCTTTTATTATTTTCTCGGACGACCTTACGGTTTCTATTCCTATTACATAACTATTGGAAACGAAATCTAGAAAACGTTAACTCCCGTCCCGTAAAATGGTATAAACCCCGTAAAACGGAATGTTTGAAGATTTTTCTACCTCGTAAACAGATAAAATGTCTCGTGACTTCCTATTTTTAAAAATTTAAAAGGAGCTTTACATAATAAATATATTTATCAGCAATAGTACCGCACATAATATAATTTTATTATTTTTTATTTATTTTTATTTTTTTTTTGAGCAGGAAATGTTTCCAGTGAAACCTGGACACTTTAGTTTGGGATCGACATAACAAGGTGGGGGGATGGAATAAAAATGGTCTAAATTAGAAGCAAAATGGTGAGTTTTAAACCTTTTTGTAAGCCTAGCAAATAATCTGGAACTGTTAGTCTACCAACTTTTTAAAAATAAAAATGGAATTTTTGCTACTTAATTTACACTTGGCAGCACTGTTTAAGTAGTTCTAGCGTTTCTTTATAGATTACAGTAAGAATACTTTTCATTTCTTTGACACTGTGCGCGGTTGTCAAAAATGTAGATTGTAGACGAGTAACCGATTCATAGCCGTTTTCGGGACATTGACAAAACCGGGCGGGACACCGAGATAAGAGCAAAATGCCGGGACTGTCCCGGTCAAATCGAGATGTTCGGCAAGCCCAGTGGCGGCTAAAGGGGGGTGCTTAGTCCCCCGAAAATGAAAATTCACAATATTTTTTTTATTAAGTTAGAAAAATAAATTGTTTAGGCAAATTAATAGTAATAAGTTCTAGTTAATGTATGTTCTTAGTTTATCAAATACTTCCTTAATGATTTCCAGGTGCCTAGTTATAAAAATTTGTTTCTACATCCCCAGGCACGGCGGTAACCCCATACTAAATTAGCCCCCCCCCAACAGTTTTTGTCTAGAACCCCCAATGGGTAAGCCTACGGTACATGCGCCGATTTGGCTTCTGACGAGCTCGACCTTTCTTGTGTTATGGAAATGACCGTATGAGTTTCGTAACGTATAAACGAACGTCGTCTTAGCCTATAATGGTAGTAACATTTGGTAACTCGTATATAGGAGCGTCAGAAATATTAAAAAAATATTTCTATAACTTCTTTCAATAGTCACAATCAACTAAAATTCGCTAATACGTTCAAAATCGCGTGAATAGCAATTAGCAATGGGATAGCTCCAAAAAAAACAGACCCTCATAGATTTCGGTTCAGTTACAAAAACTAGTTCACCAAGGAATATTCATTTGAGTTTTGCCCCTGTAAACCAGTTTGTTGACAAGGATTTGTTTGTCGTCACCCCTGAGAAGACCAATGAAACCATCTAGAAGGGAGGGCGTGCTCCTATTGGTGGATGTAGCTATACCAGATGTCAGCAATGTAGTCCACTAGGCCAGCTGGATCGATACGAACCCTATCTAACACACATTTAGGCCAAATACACAATGCCCTGATGAGGCCCGCCAAAAACTTACATCAAGTGCTTTTCATCCGTTTTATAAGATTCATAACCTATTTTTATTATCTAAAATGTTGTTAACTGTTTTTATTATTCTCTTTAGTAATTTTTAATATTTATTTTTTAGCTGTAGAAGGCTGCCAAAGACTATGCCGACGCGTCTAGAATATAGATTTTTCTGAAATTCTACCATTTTCTCTTAGCCGAATTCCAGCCAATCCTTGACTTCGTAGCACCTCAACGGCTAACTATCTGCATATTTGTAGTTTTTGATCGTCCGCAATAATCGAGATATATCGATTCAGAACATACCGTTCAAAGTCGATACTTCCAAGATCGCGACAAACCGACTTTTGGTAATAACAGTTCAATAACACTTCTTCATTTTTTATCAAAAAAATTATCAATACCATAGGACTCTACAACTTTATTTGATCACATTCTAAATTGTCGACTTGCAAAATATTATATTTCCATCCAAACCAAGTATTATTTTTTAAGTAAACTCTTCACCTAAACCATTTCATAACTGCATACTTCCATTTACTTTCATAAAACCCACAAATATATGTAGTCCGAGCGTCAGCAACGTACTTTTCATGAAGTGTTTTATGCATCCTGAAATTTTGCTTTAATGTACCTCTTAGATAGATAAGAAGGTATATATGTGTTTCCTGGACATACATTGGAACACCAGGTACTGCACATAGGGGAAAGGTACAAAACAATATTGCCTAAAAATAGAGTTTTATTCAGAAGCCAACTATCTTTAAAGTAAAATTAAGACAATTTTACAACGAATAATAAATATGGCAGACACTTTTAAGAGGTATAACGCAAAAAAAAAAAAAAATTAATTGTTTTTAATCTAATATTAAATGAGAGTTTTATTTGCGCTTCCATTAAAACGGGAACAGCTGTACAAGATCATGTGTGCAAGAACCAATGAGAGCACAGAAAACATCCTACACTGCGCGGTGCTGTCATACACTCTTACGGTTACGCGCAGTGTATTCCAGTCTATCGTAAGCAACATTTATTTTCATGTTTCGTGATAATTAAACCCCACAAAAGTGTCTGCCCTTTTGCAATTATTTTCAAATATGTTTATTGAAGACGCTGATTAAATCGCAGCGTGAATAAAGCACTTCATTAATTATTAAAAATAAAAACTAGGTACTTAGTTTTTTTTTTTATTATTATCATTTTAACCCCCTTAAAAGTGCCTGCCTTATTTATTATAAATTTGAAAATTGCCTTAATTTGCCATTTATTTCATTAATAATAGTTGGCTTCTGAATAAAACTCTACTTTTAGGCAATATTGTTTGCACCTTTCCCCTATGTGCAGTACCTGGTGTTCCAAGGTATGTCCAGGAAACACATATACACCTTCTTATCTACCCAAGAGGTATATTATAGCAAAATTTCAGGGTGCATAAAACACTTCATGAAAAGTGCGTTGCTGGCTCTCGGTCTAATAGCTACATCAACAATGCTAAGTTCCTGGAATGACTAACAATGAAACTATCCCATATTTTCTTTTTCTTTTTATTTATTAAATTTTGAGGTAAGTACTTAAATACTGTTTTTTTTTTAAGTTCTTTTTGTAACCAGACCCCTGTAATTATTTAAACAAAATACAGAATTTGATCTATTTATATTGTTTTTTGTTGTTTTTACTGTTAATTCGTCGAATGAAGGAAAAACAAAATCACCCTTAATCTTCACTACCAAAACAGTTTTTCTATGATGACAGTAAGAAATTATTTTTACGGAAATTTGGATAGTAAAACGTTTCATAATTTTTAAGAAGTGGGTAATTTATCTATTATGACTAATTACCCCTTTAAAAAGCATTAAAATTTTTAAAAAAATGTTTGAGGTAATGCTTGAATTTTCTAGAGGTTACGATTAGCATAAAACTCAATTATAACGTAAGTAATTATAATATAAACTAAATATTAATGTTAGGCTCCCAGGCGTGTAATTATTACGGACCCTATACACCTGAATTCTATGTCCATTGTAAAGTGTATTAGAGTCGTTTTAGATTAATTATCCGTGAAGAATGTGACTTATTAAAACATCAATATAATAATAAACTAAGAAAAGAAAATAATAATGTACTAAATGAAGCCAACAAAAGAAAATTTAAATAAAAAAATTTTAATCTGATGGCATACATCTAGGAGTTTTGCTTCCTGATTACTGCATTCAGAGTGAGTAATAATTGTGAGGAATTTCTGAAGGGTGCATTGAGTGCAATTATAACCTGGCTGCACACAACGCATGCATTGTCTGGAGTTAATCACGAGATAAGAGGTATTTCAGAGTACATTCACCTTAGTCTCTTAGACCGTAGATCATAGGGAGCTTCGATACGCCGATCTTGAAGTTTTGGAAGAACTTAGGGGATATTCTATCACAGATTTATTATGTAAGACAAATGTATGTTGTTGTTTTTTTCTTTCTTTTTTTTTTTTTTCTTTTAGGGCGCTTCGACGTCTAGGTCATTAGCACCTACATCCAGGTTGCAGCGAGGAATGTATGTAGTAAAAATAAATCTTGGGGTCTTGGAAGAACTTCTAGGATATGCTATCACAGATTTATTATACAAGTATAATATCTGTTGTAAAGAAACTAAGAAAAATCGCACACAGTTGTAAGCACAGTTGCTGCCGCCTAGCTGTTTTGTAATATTAAGTCCAGAAGGAAATTAAGGGGTCTATGTGCAGATTCTCCAATTCATTTGCGTATTAATCATAGACCGGATGATGTACCTATTATGTATTATCGATAATAAACAGCTAAGGATCTGAGGATACGTCTAGTATGATCAGAACTGTAAATATCTAGTTTTTGCTATTACCACATATGTTCAACTTTGAATCCATTTCCCTCAAAAGATTGAGCTTTGTAACTGAACCAACAGTTCCAGGATGTCCATTATATGTTTGGGGTTTCTCCAAAACAATTAAATAAAATCTAATAATTGAGTCTGCTATGCTTTGCATAGGTTAGGAAACGTTTTTGAGGGAGAGTATTCAGAACGTTTACCAAAAGTATCTCATTTCCATCTAACGATCCTGTTTAACGTTTTATCCATACGTAATAGTTTAAAAGGCTAATTTGTCCGTAAAGTTGTAAGCAAAGCAAATAGATAAGGGGAGAGGATGAGTTGGAATCCGGTATGAGGTTGAATAATCAAACGAGGGGATGAAACTTGAGGTCTGCATCTAATCCTTTTCCTTTGAGAAATCCTGGCGAATTATTAATGTCTGGAATTCCTTCAAGACTTCCGACGGAGAAATTTGGCCCAAACTTATTCCCAAATACCCAAGAAGGAGAGGAACTCCTAGCCCTCATCTCAATATTGCATTTCCTTCTAGACAAAGAGGTGGGGGGAAGGAGGCTTTAACATTTCAACCGGGGTATTAGATACTCTCCAGATCAGAAGGACTTCAGGAGGAGTATGGGTCCAACAAGGAAGTGACAGAATAACCTTGGGGATGGTAAATATCAGAAAAAAAAAAAAAAAAAAAAAATCAGTCCCGTAACAGGCCACGAGGGCCCAGAGGGGCAGATACTGTAGAGGTATCTGATTCTTGACCTTACGGCACACTAGGGAGATAGTGTGGTCAATACTATGCTCCGGCCGCCTGATTTTCCCCTTGGCTGCCTCGACTGCTAGAGTCATTAGCACCCAAGGTACCCATTATTAATTAAATTAATTAAAGGCTGGGTGAGCCTAGGGACGATCTGGGACCCCAAATCCAACCCTCGAACGGCAGCACTAGGAGAAAAAATCTTTAGTGCACGCTCGGGTTTTGAACCTGGTCCTCCAGTTCATTAGTCGAGTGCTCTACCACTGAGCTAACCTCGCCCCCCGGATGGTAAATATACCGACGATTTATTTCATCAGGCTGTACCGTATGAATTGTCAGTTTTGTTTACTTTGCGATTTAATCCTTTCCCTTTTTTATTTCATTATTTACAAACATCATTGTTATTCATATAGAATTAAAGCTCTTTTATTCCTATTATTTAATCAGTAACCTGCGTACTGTGTTGTGAGAACGATCCTCTGAGAAAAAAATAAAACTTAAATTATGACTTCAACGGAAATCCGTATTATTTTTCGTTATGAATTTAAGCTCGTTCATAGCGCTGCTGAGGCGTGTATGAACATTAACACGGCGTTCGGGGAGGGAACGGTGAATGAACGAACTGTTTACCGGTGGTTATCCAGGTTTCGAAGTGGAAATTTTGACCTTGACAACGAGGAGCGAGGAAGGCCAGAAACCAAGCTTGACAATGACCACCTGAAAGAAAGGGTTGAAGCTTGTCCCTCAAAAAGCACTAGGGAATATGCCAAAGAACTCGGAGTAGGAGCCACGACAGTTTCAAGACATTTGAAGGAAATTGGCAAGTCCAAAACTGACATTTCATACAGTACAGCCTGATAATTATTATTTATTCGATTTATCTCAATGACAAAATACAATTTTTTTGTTTTTTTGGTTATCCAGTGGTAATTGAACTTCTAAACCCTAGGCACTAAGTCTTCATGCCTTAACACTCACCGCTACCAGGCCTCAAAATATCCCCATTTGATAAGATCAGAGAAATCCAAAGCAGTCAGTTCATCAGAACAAGTTACATTAAAATGTATCTTATGTCGTGGGTAAAATGCCCACTAGAAGTGGCGGATTTCCTTAGGAAAAACCTAAAAATACAACAATAAATTATATGCCTTTGGTTGTATTTGGCTTAAAAATACAACAATAAATTATATGCCTTTGGTTGTATTTGGCTTAAAAATACAACAATAAATTTAAACAAATATAACGGATATTAACGATTATATAACTTTGATTGTATTTGGTTTGAAAATAAAAATTCACAAAAATGATACCGCATGTAATCTAAGAAACAATTAACATAAAATAGACCAACAACAATTATAAGTAAATTCTCTCTACAACCTCTTTAACAAAAACATTTACATTTCACACTGATGACTAAACCTTTTTGCCGCGATAGCAATATTGACAGGTTTCTATAATATAGAGTCATAAAAAATATATATTCAACTGATTTTTTTTTATGGAAAACAATAAAAAATTGGTAAGTAGTTAAACATTTTATTACAACTTTTCGGCCGGATTCACATTAACTCAAGTATCTTTTGGATCACGAAAAGTGATTTAATTAACTTTATGAAACAGAAAATATCCATATCATTAAAAATTGCAGAAAAGTTGTAAATAAAAAAAAACGAAATAAAATATTTAAATGATCTAGTTTTTATGTAAGTTGAAGGTCAGGATTCGAAGAAGAACGCACATAACGGAGTGTGGAATACAAGCTATATCTGTGTCGTATCGCAGCCAACGTGTTAAATCATTTTTATTTTTTTGACTTCCTGTCTTAGTTGACAAAAAATTATCCAAATATTGGATCACCTTCGAAAATTTTAAAACCTTCAACCAAATCAGTGCCAATTTTATACTCGGGGACTCTGCTCTAGTACAATAAGTAAGAATCAGATATACAGTATTTGTACTTCTTTTTTTTTTTTTTAATTTAAACGTCCATTTGCAATTGATACGCAATTTTAAGACGGGTTATCAATAAGTTTCCGCCCTTTTTTTTTAGCCAGGCTAGGACTGATGTATTTTCTTTTTTTCTAACGAAAAGTCACAACCCCTAGTGGGAATCAAATTCAGGAATGGATTGCTCACACATTAGCTCTCACCTATGCTTTGGGCCATATATTGAAACAACTGTCAGATCTAATTTTCCTTACTAGACTTACTTTTCAGAAACGTTTTGGCAAAACTTGTGCGGTATAAAGGGGAATTTCGCATTTAGATGACAATACTCAAGGGGAAGAAACTAGACCAAAACAGTAGTTAAATATTGCACTTTTTTGCCTGTTTTTGTTCCAGAAATATGCTGTTTTAAAGTTTATTAAGACTTACTTCAATCATTAAATGTCAACTTGATCAAGAATAATTATAATTTAATTCTTATAAAATCACGAAAAAAAAACCATGATATTAGTTATGTTTTTTATTAGTTGTTTTTCCTCCCTAAATTTCCAATTACAATATGAAATTGAGACATAATCTCAGTTATGAGTAGGGCGTTGGAAAAGTAATTAAATTTTACAACTTTTGAGATATTCGGCAGCTTGCGAATTTTTTTCCAGAAGAGTAGTGCTTAACGAAACTTTGTCACTGCCTACATTTTGTTATTAATATCAACCTTTTTAACAGTCATTGTGGTTTTGAACATTAAAAGTGCATTAGCCTGAAAGCAAATTTAATGCCGATTTCAAAAAGGTAATTATGTACAGAGATAATTAGGGCTTTTCTACCCAAAAACGTTTTTTGTTTGTTTTTGTTTTTTTTCCCCCTGAATTACGTTTATAGTGGAATATGTCTGGAGGAAAACCAGATAGAAACGTGAGATTGGCAGCATTTACGTACATTATTTGTAAATTTTCACCCCTTGAGTATTGACATCTACATGCGACACACCCTACAAAAACCCCCCTGAGTCTACTACGAGTTTCTCCGAGCATCGCCGAGAGAGAGAGAGACAGCACAGAGGGTCCCCGGCTGGGCGACCATGCCCGAATGAGACTCGGAGACAGCCAGACAGTCCTGAGTTGAAATGTAACTGCGCATCCCTCCCCCCCCCCTGTCCCTCCCTCTCCAAACCCATTGACTCGATGCCGACTCATTCATGGAATGTCTCTCCCATTCACAAACCCAGGGGACTGACACCCCCTTACTACCCCTTCATTCACTTCTAGGCTTCCTTACTACCCAACGCCTTGTCCTACCAAATCATATTGGCAAATCCTTTTTCTTTCTTTCTTTTCTTGGAAAAATTGGAAGCTAGATTGACCAGAATCAGATCTTCTAGTCAAGAGATGATATCAGGTAAATTAATTTATCAACATATGAATCGTTTCGCGTCCTGCCGAAGACATTTTCACGTACCAAAAACATGGAAATCAAAATAAATCACTCAAAGAACTAGATAATTGACTACGCCGATATCCGTCAATTCGAACTATAGCATATATAATGAGACGCAAAAAGTTTGCCGAAGAGGTGACAAGGAGTCAAGGAAAACTTATGATTACGCTGGGAAAAACAGTTAGATTTTGACATTTCGGAAGCCTTTTTCAGCTAAAAAAATAAAATTGGTTTAAAGCCTTCTGCTCAAATTCAGGAACATAAGTACGCTTTAGGTCCTCCCGAGAAACCTATGTACTGTAGTGTATAACATACAATATTCTTTTTCGTACATGGCCACCGCGCAAGCGCGAAAACTTTTTTATAACATTTTTTTCAGTTTAGTCATCGCTAAAGCATGTTTACGCTAAAATTAACTAAAAGAATCAAATAGTAAACAATATTTTTATCGCTCTGGTTTTGTGTATTTGTGCCATTTTTCTCGGATACTCCGATAATTTTTTTTTTTTAGTCTTAACTAAGTTCTTTGTAAAACTTCTGTTTATTTGCTCAAACATGTTTTATTACTTACTACACGCATTTAAAACTAGTTTATAACCTATATTCACCATCTGATAAATTGTTTAATGTTTAATTATTCTCTTATTTACTTCAGAGATGGTGAATTCGTAAAAATATGATTATTAATGGATGTCCTGTAACGCGTTTAAGGAATCGGTACTAGTTACAAATTCTAAACATCCTTTGCAAAAATGTAACAGAAAAAAAAATAACATTTTTTTTTTTTTTTGTTGGAGCTAAAATGGCTTTACCAATATATCTTATTGACTTTAAACGCTTACATAAGCTTCTGGAGAGAGCAATGCGCCTATAATTCTCATTAAAACTTTATTAATGCAGTTTCTCCTTCTGTAACATTCTTGTTTGACGAAGAGCAAGCTTGGAGGATAGAATGGTTTCGGGTTGCTAATTCTAATCAAACGAGAATTAACAGAAAATCAAATCAAGCTGGACCAATTTTTTTTTTCTCCTAACAGATTGCATCATTTCTAACTAAATTAACTTTTGTTAGAAATGATGCAATCTTTGGCAATGCTTTTAATGAAACACAACAAACCGTGGAATAGAAAAATAATTGTATGAATAATTAGACGTAAAATAGGATTCATATGTACAATTGATATTTTTTGAATTGTATTTATGTATTATTAATATAACTGTATATAATTTTATTGGGCCTTGGTAAAATATACAGGATGTAAATATGTAGACAATAACGTAATATAATATAATGTATTAATATATACATAATGTAAATATATAGGCAAAAATATAATAATGTTTACACTAATTAATAATCATATAATACACAACGTAAAAATATAGACAACAATGTAATATAATATAATGTAGTAATATATACACAATGTAAACATATAGACAATAAATTAATGTATAAAAATTGTAAGGTGCACATCGCATCTATAGCGTACCACCAAAAAAAAAAAAAAAAAAAAAAAAAAATAGAAAATAATCAAATAATCCTACAAGAAGCTAATACTTCTGAAGAATCATGAAATTGACTTCCCAAATAGGGACAAGCGGAGAAGTCCAATTCGGCGGAATGAATCGTGCTTTTGAATAACTGCCAATAATAACAGAGAGAAAGCAATAATCGAAACGGAGAAACAAATCGGAACGTTCTTGGATTAGAAATGGAAGAAACTGGTCGTATTTCATCCCGAGGATAAATTGCACAGATAAAGATGACGAGTGATTGCCTCGAACACGGTACGGATGCAATATGGCGAAATTAATTACTCGGAGGTTAATTTTATTAGCAGAGGGCGGGGAGATATTGATTTATTGCTACAGAGTTTATGGAGAAGGATTAATAAACTCGTGCGTTCGATCGTTCTCCGCTTTCAGTTTCTATAGATGTGTTTAAGGGGCGCCTACATTAGTCCCGACCAGACCCGATCCGATCCGATCCTATCCGATCCGATCCGATCCGATCCGATCCTATGGCCACCGATTCTTGGCCGTCCAAATTTGTTTGTTTCTATACCAAATTCGGACAACCGACGCAAAATGGAGCCAAACGACATATTAAGTTTCAAAAACGTCTACAGCCACTACAACTTAACCGATTTCAAAAAAAGTTTTTAAAATGAAAGCTAATAAAATTTAGAACAACTTTGTCAATTCACATTTTTGTTTTTTGTTTCCCTTGTTTATTAAATTACGTGGAAAGATGTTTATAACCTTCTTGCTAGCTTTCTTATAAATAATTTTAAAATATTAATACTAATGCTTCTCTTATCGCAGTGTAACAGTTAAAAATAAACTGTTACACTAAGGTTTATTTTTTCGGGACTGATATAATTCCAGAAGATTTATTGGCCTCTCAAGTCCTCCTTTATACCTCCAACATTCAACCTAATCGAATGTTTCTATGCTTATTAGGTGGTGTTTCTTAAATTAATCACACATTTTCACTTCACTACGAAGTCATTACTGACGAGCTGTGACTAAATCGGATCGGATCGGGTCGGGACTAATGTAGGCACTCACGTCGGCCGCTGTCGGTCAAACGAAATCGGATAGGATCGGGAGAAATATGGGTCCTATGTAGGTGCTACCTTAGCTGCGGAACAGTCCTCAGTCCAGGACTATACTTTGTAGTATGCGTTCATCCACAAGATGTTTTGGACAGTCCAGGCAACGAATGCTTGAAAACAGCTATAGGTGGAAATTTTTGGAACACAATTTTTGACTTCGCAACTTTGTTTGGGCTGGATAGGAGGTGAACATATCAAAAGACCTCGCCCCTAGCCTTTAAGCCGGGGGGAGGGGGGGTTTAGAAGTTCCCATTTTTCGGGATTTTCACTTATATCTTGGAAAACCCTGCGTTCTAGCGACATGACTATTCTATAACAAATGAAAGCTGATTAAATTTCCTACAAGTTCTATTCAATAAAGTTTATCGAGATATTTTTAGTTTTCGAAATATTCGCTCTTGAAAGTCTGTCATTTTGGGGAAAAACACTTTTGCCACACATTTTTCCCCCGTTTTGACCGGATAACTCTCAACGATGGACCAAAATAATAAATAACGGTTATAGGGTTGTAGAGTATTGCATTCCCTTCAATAATGTATATTACTTTGCTATTTTATGTATTTTCCTTCAAACGTAAAAATAATTTCAGTGTTCATCGTGAAATCTCCTGAATCTAGGAGTTTATGGAAGAGTATGCGTTCGTCGTACGATGCTTTCTATATTTCTAAGAAATCAAACAGGGTCTCCCCGTGGTCTGGCGGCAAAACGCCTTGAATTCTC